>OX246750.1:23673153-24023153 GCA_945910005.1 Isoperla grammatica | reverse complement strand
AATGTCTATCTGCAAACAATGCCCGATAGCATTGGGCTTGACAATGTCTATCTGCAAACAATGCACGATAGCATTGGGCTTGACAATGTCTATCTGCAAACAATGCACGATAGCATTGGGCTTGACAATGTCTATCTGCAAACAATGCCCGATTTACCCTGGCGAGAATCGAAGCCGCGATCTCCCGTGGGTGGTGGGTTCCCTTCCCACCTCTTTCAGTATTTTGACGACGTTAACATTCTCCAGCGTGTTATGCCAACGTGCATAAGTCAAACTACCTTGCAGCGGGTCTTATTCTCCAGCGTGTTATGCCAACGTGCATAAGTCAAACTACCTTCCAGCGGGTCTTATTCTCCAGCGTGTTATGCCAACGTGCATAAGTCAAACTACCTTGCTGCTGGTCTTATTCTTCAGCGTGTTATGCCAACGTGCATAAGTCGTACTACCTTGCAGCGGGTCTTATTCTCCAGCGTGTTATGCCAACGTGCATAAGTCAAACTACCTTGCAGCGGGTCTTATTCTCCAGCGTGTTATGCCAACGTGCATAAGTCAAACTACCTTGCTGTGGGTCTTATTCTCCAGCGTGTTATGCCAACGTGCATAAGTCAAACTACCTTGCTGTGGGTCTTATTCCCCAGCGTGTTATGCCAACGTGCATAAGTCAAACTACCTTGCTGTGGGTCTTATTCTCCAGCGTGTTATGCCAACGTGAATAAGTCAAACTACCTTGCTGTGGGTCTTATTCCCCAGCGTGTTATGCCAACGTGCATAAGTCAAACTACCTTGCTGTGGGTCTTATTCTCCAGCGTGTTATGTCAACGTGCATAAGTCAAACTACCTTGCTGTGGGTCTTATTCTCTAGCGTGTTATGCCAACGTGCATAAGTCAAACTACCTTGCTGTGGGTCTTATTCTCAAGCGTGTTATGTCAACGTGCATAAGTCAAACTACCTTCCAGCGGGTCTTATTCTCCAGCGTGTTATGCCAACGTGCATAAGTCAAACTACCTTGCTGTGGGTCTTATTCTCAAGCGTGTTATGCCAACGTGCATAAGTCAAACTACCTTGCTGTGGGTCTTATTAAAATGTACACTAAACCGAAGTCTATATTTTGTTCTGAGATACACAAGATTCTACCTAAGTCCACTCTATTCACATCTTCAAGAGTGTGGAGCCCAAATCATTAGTTTGTAGCCCAAAGCAACAAGCCAGCACAGCAAATACCCAACTATCCAATAACATGATTATTGATTAGTTATCATTTTCATTCTCTATAGAACAGCAAAAAATATATACTCTCTTGACCCAATGTTTTTAAAAGGTCCATAATACATAATTTTAATGTTCGAAATTAGGATTTTAGTTTCACTCATTTAAAGTTATTATTGTTCCCACTAACGAATCGCCCAAAAAGAAATTACAAATGCAGATTCAGATTCAGAGAACCAATTTAATAAATTAGAAAACCGATTTGCATCCTACGAATTAACATTCGTGAGTGTGGTTTGCCCAGAGGGAACATTAAACACGTTTATAAGAATTATGAAAACAGTTTTGCAAACGCGAAATCTCAATCGTTGTTGTAGCGAACAGATGTTGATGATAGTGACACCTCGCGCGTGGTATGACGGGTATGGCCCTCGAAATCGAAAATTGAATAGAGCGGACTGTGGTTAGGCAAGAAGAGTGCATTTGAAAGAAGAAGAATGCATTTGTAGAATACTGAATGCTCAAAATGTGTCAACATTATAATCAGTATAGTTTTATTGTTAACGCATTTCATTACTTATTATGGACTTAATTATCAAAATAACTGCGCTTCTAATTATAATATTTAATTCAGTCGTAGGGCGTACGAAACCACAGTCCGCTGAAGATTCAGATTTTCGATTTCGAGTAGCATTCTTGAGATATAATTTAAAAATGAAAATGTTGTGTAGTTTTTAGCGTAAAGCTACCCTTGAACATAGACTTGTATATTATGCCTGGTTAATTTTGTTTTTACATTTGACTGAACAATTCTAGTTTGATACTAATATAAGTTACGGTAATGGCGGTGTACCCACGTGGTTCCTCCAGCAACCAGACAGACGAGAGGTTAATACCAACTCCAGAGAACTAATTCGTTGCTTTTAAATAACAGGGAAGGATACCTCTACGTCAAAAACAGCACACAATTTTTATTTTTAAATTATATCTCAAGAATGCAACACAAAATCGAAAATCTGAATCAACAGCGCACTGTGGTTTGGTAAGCCCTACATACTGAATGCTCTAAATTGTGTCACATTATAATCAGTATGGTTTTTATTTCTAAATGGTTATAATATTTCATTCAGTCTGTAGGGCTTACCAAAACACAGTGCGCTGTTGACTCAGATTTTCGATTTTGTGTTGCAATCTTGAGATATAATTAAGAAATGAATTTAGTCTGCGGCTCTGCATTTAATAATTGAGAATTTCTCGTAGGAATCCTGTTATGGGGGGCAAACCAGCTTTACCTGATGAGCCCCTCTTCAGCTGACTAACTAGTAACTAGATACGTAGGGTGTTTAGATAGTCGGGAAGGAACGTGCGAGGACTGTTAGTAGGACTCAATTGCAGCATTCGATGTTACAACTCAAGTAAACCTCGTAAAAACCTTCAGTCAGGACTGCCGGTGGTCGGAATCGAACCGGCGACCTCCCGTTTTAGAGCCTCGCGTCTTACCGCTGAGCCACCTCTATCCGTGTTTGCTCTGCATACGCATCACCTCACCCAAGAGCCAATGCGCTTTCACAACCTAATGCCAGTGTAATGTCTACTCTGAAATCATTATTGTAAACATCAATCCACAACCACAACATAATAACAGAGTTTAACATTCATCCCGTACTTCCACGATGTCTTGGGCAACCGACGCTTCTCCTGCCGCAACTATCTTGCTGCAACTACAACACGTGCCCTATACGGCGCTGGTTATATCCAGTTAGTAACAATACAGTCTCAACTATTAAAACCGACACTACATCAAAGTTTTTAATTATATATAATATTTTAAAAATGGTTTCTAACTAACCAACATTTATCACCAACTAAAAACTGGATTAACAAAATTACAAATTTTCTAACCGTTACGGTTGTCATTTTGTTAATCCAGTCTTAAGTTCTTATGAAACTAAATGTTTGTTTTAAATATATTAATAAATTATGTGTCACGGCATTTATGTGTCACGGCTATTATGTGTCACGGCATTTATGTGTCAAGGCCCCGACTCATTACTAAAACCCTCAGATTTAGCGCAGTTTAGAAGCCTAAAGAGACCAGAGTGCCTCGAACCCACGCCTGGCTGCTTCGGAAGCCGCAACAACGTGGGGGGCGAGGTATGGTATGACCCCCACGTGACCCGGCGCGCGTGTTGCCAACCTGAGAACCGGTTGGTTGGCAACACGACAAACAGGGAGAGAAACCTTCAAGCAGTGCAGTGAGTTACTATAATCAACTTACTTTGAAGATACAAAGTGAATAATTAAACCTTCTAGTGGCTGAAATACGGAACTTAATGTATTTTGGTAAGACTAATCATACACATAGTTGTCGAGCACGTCGTTAAACAACCAATATGCAATTAGAATAAGGTCTAGTACTTATTCGTTGAACAGCTTGTTTTCCCCATGGCAACGACCAATCAAAACTCTTGAAATCCCTCAAAAAGAGGTTGTAAGACCGGCCCTAAGGGTAAAGAAGACCTACCTCACTAAGTTAAAGATGTCTGATTGATATCTGGCGAGCGCCTCAAGATATTGAAAAATGATCTTGTACGGGAGATTTGGTTTTGAATCATCTAAGCAATTAATTTAAAAACTTTCAAATATTGCAATTATTTTGATTGTTATTTATGTAAATAATTCAATAATTTGTAATTATGAATTCCAGAAACAACAATCGTAACAATACAATAATTAACTTGTAAGTTTTCAAGTTCATTGTTTAGCTGAGACAAAACCAGATTTACTGTTTTAATATCTTGAAGCTTCATCAACATATCGATAAGAAACGTAACTTAGCGCGTTAGACTCCAGCAAGTATTGTGTTACATTATAAACAGGTTTTAATAACTGATTAGTGATTATAGTACACACTATACAGTCACAGATTGCGTAGTCTGGTGACCAGTCCGAGTTAGGTTTCAATAGTATAATGTTATAATAATATTGTACAATACATATGTGAAGAATATTGTGAGACAAATCAAAAATAAAATAAATAATTTAAATTGGAATCGACTTCTTGACCTACTTAATCGACTATTCACATTATTATAATAATACTCTACTAACAAGAATTATGCTAATTTTAATTAAACATAATATTGCTCTTATTGCTCATAGTAGTTATGCAAATCGTACAACTTCACACCACACAAATACCTTTGCGGAAGTAGAGACAATTATGTTGCTCACAGATTGAGTTCCCACGTTTTGCATGTAAGCCAGGCTAAAGTCAACAACAACTAGACTTACTAGATGAGATAGTAAACAGGTTCTATTATGAATGAATAGAAAGATTAATACCTTGTTATGATTCTTATCAATAACGGATATAGTGTCAGCACTAACTTGTTTCTACTCTGCTCAAAAGTGAATAACCTTTTTGTTTTGGGGTGTTTATGTGTTTTCGCGGAGCCCGGGCGGGCGGGGGGAGGGGGGGGAGGGGGGGTTGTCGTACATTATACCGAGGGTTTGGGGTAGGGCAAGCCGACCAGGACCGAGAATTGTTACATTTATTTCACAAAACCTAATAATATAAAAATATTCAAAATATTACTATTTCTGAAATGATTATGAATGTGATAAAATGGGAATGACTCTGAGCTACTGTTCCGTGCATAGGATACAGCACTCTGAGATCTTTATTCGACTGTTGTTAGTTTTATTTTGAAGCTTTTATATGGAGATGGTGAGAAAATAAAAATAGGATTTCAGGAATACGAATAGGAAAGAGAGTAAAACAAGCCCACTCCCTTGGTTCCTTGCGACAGTGACAAGTTTCTACGCTCCGACGATAGAGATCGCCACAGGTCTTATTATTTTGTATTTTCAATGTAATTCTCGTGCCTGTAATCCACGAAGACTAATGACGCCTTGCATTATGAGCTTGGATACATATTTAGAATGCTACTATCTTGTTGTCACCATGGCAACAACCAATAGGAAGCCTGGATGCCATGATAGAACATGTTAGTAGCTTACTTACCGAAGTTCATAATACCGGACATAAGAACTCGGCAATAGTTCGAAGAATGCCTAGGGCTGTTTTAACTCAATCCCAAAACCTACCCTTGGCGGGAACCGAACCAGCGACCTCTCCAGCAGGCTGCGTGTTGCCGCCAAGCACGCTGGCCGCCAGTTGTCTCAACGGAAACACTGGACCCTTGGCGGGAACCGAACCAGCGACCTCTCCAGCAGGCTGCGTGTGGCCGCCAAGCACGCTGGCTGCCAGTTGTCTCAACGGAAACACTGGACCCTTGGCGGGAACCGAACCAGCGACCTCTCCAGCAGGCTGCGTGTGGCCGCCAAGCACGCTGGCTGCCAGTTGTCTCAACGGAAACACTGGACCCTTGGCGGGAACCGAACCAGCGACCTCTCCAGCAGGCTGCGTGTGGCCGCCAAGCACGCTGGCCGCCAGTTGTCTCAATGGGAACACTCGACCCTTGGCGGGAACCGAACCAGCGACCTCTCCAGCAGGCTGCGTGTTGCCGCCAAGCACGCTGGCCGCCAGTTGTCTCAATGGGAACACTCGACCCTTGGCGGGAACCGAACCAGCGACCTCTCCAGCAGGCTGCGTGTTGCCGCCAAGCACGCTGGCCGCCAGTTGTCTCAATGGGAACACTCGACCCTTGGCGGGAACCGAACCAGCGACCTCTCCAGCAGGCTGCGTGTTGCCGCCAAGCACGCTGGCCGCCAGTTGTCTCAATGGGAACACTCGACCCTTGGCGGGAACCGAACCAGCGACCTCTCCAGCAGGCTGCGTGTTGCCGCCAAGCACGCAGGCCGCCAGTTGTCTCAATCAATGGGTTTCAACGGAAACACTCGACCCTTGGCGGGAACCGAACCAGCGACCTCTCCAGCAGGCTGCGTGTTGCCGCCAAGCACGCTGGTCGCCAGTTGTATCAATCAATGGGTTTCAACGGAAACACTCGACCCAACATTCCAGGGAGCGGCCTCGTATGGCGCGTACATGTGTACCCTGTACATGTGTACACGCGTACACGTGTACACGCGTACACGTGTGACGTAACTGTATAGGTTGGGCCGCCGGTTGTAGAAACGGGACTTTCGATTCGAGTACAAGATCGACGCTCAATGAAGGCGGTGGAAACTATCAGTGGCCTTGATACTCACGAGTACAAGAGACGGTTAGCTCAAGTCAATGAAGGCGGTGGAAACTATCAGTGGCCTTGATACTCACGAGTACAAGAGACGGTTAGCTCAAGTCAATGAAGGCGGTGGAAACTATCAGTGGCCTTGATACTCACGAGTACAAGAGACGGTTAGCTCAAGTCAATGAAGGCGGTGGAAACTATCAGTGGCCTTGATACTCACGAGTACAAGAGATGGTTAGCTCAAGTCAATAAAGGCGGTGGAAACTATCAGTGGCCTTGATACTCACGAGTACAAGAGACGGTTAGCTCAAGTCAATGAAGGCGGTGGAAACTATCAGTGGCCTTGATACTCACGAGTACAAGAGACGGTTAGCTCAAGTCAATGAAGGCGGTGGAAACTATCAGTGGCCTTGATACTCACGAGTACAAGAGACGGTTAGCTCAAGTCAATGAAGGCGGTGGAAACTATCAGTGGCCTTGATACTCACGAGTACAAGAGACGGTTAGCTCAAGTCAATGAAGGCGGTAGAAACTATCAGTGGCCTTGATACTCACGAGTACAAGAGACGGTTAGCTCAAGTCAATGAAGGCGGTGGAAACTATCAGTGGCCTTGATACTCACGAGTACAAGAGACGGTTAGCTCAAGTCAATGAAGGCGGTGGAAACTATCAGTGGCCTTGATACTCACGAGTACAAGAGACGGTTAGCTCAAGTCAATGAAGGCGGTGGAAACTATCAGTGGCCTTGATACTCACGAGTACAAGAGACGGTTAGCTCAAGTCAATGAAGGCGGTGGAAACTATCAGTGGCCTTGATACTCACGAGTACAAGAAACGGTTAGCTCAAGTCAATGAAGGCGGTGGAAACTATCAGTGGCCTTGATACTCACGAGTACAAGAGACGGTTAGCTCAAGTCAATGAAGGCGGTGGAAACTATCAGTGGCCTTGATACTCACGAGTACAAGCGACGATTAGCTCAAGTCAATGAAGGCGGTGGAAACTATCAGTGGCCTTGATACTCACGAGTACAAGAGACGATTAGCTCAAGTCAATGAAGGCGGTGGAAACTATCAGTGGCCTTGATACTCACGAGTACAAGAGACGGTTAGCTCAAGTCAATGAAGGCGGTGGAAACTATCAGTGGCATTGATACTCGCGAGTACAAGAGACGGTTAGCTCAAGTCAATGAAGGTGGTGGAAACTATCAGTGGCCTTGATACTCACGAGTACAAGCGACGGTTAGCTCAAGTCAATGAAGGCGGTGGAAACTATCAGTGGCCTTGATACTCACGAGTACAAGAGACGATTAGCTCAAGTCAATGAAGGCGGTGGAAACTATCAGTGGCCTTGATACTCACGAGTACAAGAGACGGTTAGCTCAAGTCAATGAAGGCGGTGGAAACTATCAGTGGCCTTGATACTCACGAGTACAAGAGACGATTAGCTCAAGTCAATGAAGGCGGTGGAAACTATCAGTGGCCTTGATACTCACGAGTACAAGAGACGGTTAGCTCAAGTCAATGAAGGCGGTGGAAACTATCAGTGGCCTTGATACTCACGAGTACAAGAGACGGTTAGCTCAAGTCAATGAAGGCGGTGGAAACTATCAGTGGCCTTGATACTCACGAGTACAAGAGACGGTTAGCTCAAGTCAATGAAGGCGGTGGAAACTATCAGTGGCCTTGATACTCACGAGTACAAGAGACGGTTAGCTCAAGTCAATGAAGGCGGTGGAAACTATCAGTGGCCTTGATACTCACGAGTACAAGAGACGGTTAGCTCAAGTCAATGAAGGCGGTGGAAACTATCAGTGGCCTTGATACTCACGAGTACAAGAGACGATTAGCTCAAGTCAATGAAGGTGGTGGAAACTATCAGTGGCCTTGATACTCACGAGTACAAGAGATGGTTAGCTCAAGTCAATGAAGGCGGTGGAAACTATCAGTGGCCTTGATACTCACGAGTACAAGAGACGGTTAGCTCAAGTCAATGAAGACGGTAGAAACTATCAGTGGCCTTGATACTCACGAGTACAAGAGACGGTTAGCTCAAGTCAATGAAGGCGGTGGAAACTATCAGTGGCCTTGATACTCACGAGTACAAGAGACGGTTAGCTCAAGTCAATGAAGGCGGTGGAAACTATCAGTGGCCTTGATACTCACGAGTACAAGAGACGGTTAGCTCAAGTCAATGAAGGCGGTGGAAACTATCAGTGGCCTTGATACTCACGAGTACAAGAGACGGTTAGCTCAAGTCAATGAAGGCGGTGGAAACTATCAGTGGCTGTGTCAGTGGCCTTGATACTCACGAGTACAAGAGACGGTTAGCTCAAGTCAATGAAGGCGGTGGAAACTATCAGTGGCCTTGATACTCACGAGTACAAGAGACGGTTAGCTCAAGTCAATGAAGGCGGTGGAAACTATCAGTGGCCTTGATACTCACGAGTACAAGAGACGGTTAGCTCAAGTCAATGAAGGCGGTGGAAACAATCAGTGGCCTTGATACTCACGAGTACAAGAGACGGTTAGCTCAAGTCAATGAAGGCGGTGGAAACTATCAGTGGCTGTGTCAGTGGCCTTGATACTCACGAGTACAAGAGACGGTTAGCTCAAGTCAATGAAGGCGGTGGAAACTATCAGTGGCCTTGATACTCACGAGTACAAGAGACGGTTAGCTCAAGTCAATGAAGGCGGTGGAAACTATCAGTGGCCTTGATACTCACGAGTACAAGAGACGGTTAGCTCAAGTCAATGAAGGCGGTGGAAACTATCAGTGGCCTTGATACTCACGAGTACAAGAGACGATTAGCTCAAGTCAATGAAGGTGGTGGAAACTATCAGTGGCCTTGATACTCACGAGTACAAGAGACGGTTAGCTCAAGTCAATGAAGGTGGTGGAAACTATCAGTGGCCTTGATACTCACGAGTACAAGAGACGATTAGCTCAAGTCAATGAAGGTGGTGGAAAATATCAGTGGCCTTGATACTCACGAGTACAAGAGACGATTAGCTCAAGTCAATGAAGGTGGTGGAAACTATCAGTGGCCTTGATACTCACGAGTACAAGAGACGGTTAGCTCAAGTCAATGAAGACGGTAGAAACTATCAGTGGCCTTGATACTCACGAGTACAAGAGACGATTAGCTCAAGTCAATGAAGGCGGTGGAAACTATCAGTGGCCTTGATACTCACGAGTACAAGAGACGATTAGCTCAAGTCAATGAAGGTGGTGGAAACTATCAGTGGCCTTGATACTCACGAGTACAAGAGACGGTTAGCTCAAGTCAATGAAGGCGGTGGAAACTATCAGTGGCCTTGATACTCACGAGTACAAGAGACGGTTAGCTCAAGTCAATGAAGGCGGTGGAAACTATCAGTGGCCTTGATACTCACGAGTACAAGAGATGGTAGATGGGGGTAAGATAGTTTCTTCCCACAAACTAATACATTCTCACATTATAATATTTAGCTTATTTACGCTCGGTTTCGCCAGACTTTTAGATCCAGATGAGTCGGTTACTCGGAACAAACTTGCCGACATTTAAAACTATACGTTTTGCAGGTAATGTTGATTGAAACCATTGTTACCAACCCGAGATAGTCAAAAAGTTAATTACAAGTTTTTAAAATGTTGGTCTAAATAAATTTAAATCAAATTCAAAGTTCGATGAATTCGGACGATTATTACTTATTATAATAGTTGTTTTATGAAGCACTGACATTTAGCCTCTGTCTGGGCTTGGGGTAGAATTTGAGGTTGACCCAGGATCCAGGTGACTCTCTCAATCGCAATTAGGTGACGAGATATTTATTACAAGATATTCAGGAGAGCCCTCTATGCGAACACCGGCCACATCTACCGGTATAACATTGCATCATCAGTTTTTCTTTTGGTCAATTAATATTGAGTTTCCTAATTGCAATATTCTATTTGATGAGTTCCATAAAGATGGTATTACTGCTAATTTTCCCTTTCATTTGTAGCATGTCTTGCCCTCATTTGTATATTACTTGTGCAACTGAATCGGAGAAAATGATCAGAAAACACTAACATTAAAGTGCAAATGAATGTAAGGGCGATTCTACACAAGGGGGTCATATAGTTTATAGCTTGTGAAATACTGCAGAAGGGAGACTAGAAGTACTGCCAACATAACCCACATATCTGAAGGACAAGACACTTTCGAAATAAACTTGACCGTGTTTGGCTCCATTGTTACCAAGATAAGCGTTTTCAATTCTACGGGTAATCAACTTTAATTCCTTTGTGGTGAAAAGATTGCGGTGCTTCATCAGCCACACATTTATCATTAGAGTCTGTATTTATACTAATCGTTATTCGTTGCTAATATATTGTGTAGATAGTAAATGATGCAATATTACATTCTGTGTATAATGTGAATTATAGGACCGGTTTTACAGTAAACAAATAAGGATGTCATGTTAATCTGTGTTATGTATAGTAAATCTGTAACGAATAAAGATAACGGATTTCAAAGGTTTTGAATTTGGATTGATGGTTGCCATGGCGAAAACAATTAATTTGGAGGAATAAATAGTTATTGGTTCTTAGACTATTTGGGTTAAAAGGAGGAGGGAGCTGTTAATTAAAGCGTTGTGTATATCCAGCACTGAGCCATCTCTATCGGTACTTATACAATTACCATTAGCAATCTCCTATAGCTTTAAATAATTCAATCATGCTGGTGCTCTGATGATGCAAAAAGGATGACGATAATTTTTGCTTTTAGCTACAAAACAATCATCATAAATAAACTAAGTAAAATAAAAGTAATTAAAACCGATCACAGCACAGCTAAGTATGTATGCAACCTACTTAACTTGCCTCTAGACCAATCTCCACAAACATTTAACTTTTATTATATAATTGGCTCAGATACAAAGAAGAAACACAGACAAACACAATTAGACGGACGAAGCACTTTCCTAAAAACACGTCCGTCACATTTCCATAAGACTCGCTCTGATTTCATTTAGCTGCTCTTCCCACGACTCTCAACGCAGGCAGAGCCCCAATTAAGCCAGTGTACAGTACGCACACTACCTACAGTAATTACATGTACTACTGATGATTACGTAACCTAATTAATAATACTGGGATCCTTCACATAAGCGCTGTCTAGCGGCGCGGCGGCAGTCAGGCGAACTATCAGGGTGGGAAATCAGTGCCAGTCCAAGGTTTTCTCTCTCTCTCTCTCCCCCTCACTCTATCTCTCTCACTCCCTCACTCCCCCTCCCTCCCTCTCTATTGCCGATGACGGGAAGCGAACACACAACCTCTTCAATCAGAGTCCACCTAAGTTCTACAATGAGATTCTCGTCTATAAGATTTTCTCATGGATGTGGAAACTTCTAATTTCGGATTATACGACCCATACATAATTTTACTTCACTAATTATTATTATTTAAAATAGTTTTACATTTTAAAATATAAATGAATGAAAATTGCTAATGAAACATCATCTTAATTTAGATTGGGACGAGGAACGTTCGTCACGAAAACGTTATTGTGCAATTATAACAATGTTGTTAGTTAGAAATGAACACTCGTTGATTAACCCGATGAACATGGTTCAAGTGGGGCTGGGTCTCGTGATCAGGAGCGCAGACTACTTTAATCAAGCGAGCTCACGAGTCTGTTATAGTAAACCGATTAAACCTCGTGATACCAGTTTACTACCTTCTACTTGACTAGTCGAGTTAGTACTTAGGTATTATACGATGTACTCTCGAAGTCGGCATAATCAGATCCATTGCGCATCGCCGGGGTCGTCATACGGGGATCCAGAACGAGGGCTGGGAGGAGGAGGGTTAGAGTGGGCGTGGGGGGTTTGGTAGGCGTTTAGATCGCAAACACGGCCGGCAAGTATGAAGAAAAACTGGGAAACTAGGAAGAATGAATGAAATAAATGTAAAAATTTCGTTTAAAAAATCGACGATTTCGGTTTTTAGCGATGTTATAATTATTTAGCTGTGTCGAGTGATACAATGGACGATAGAATGTAGGAACTATGCTTGCTATACTATTAGCTGTACTACTAGGGCTGTTGGTGACATAAATATTCTTATGGGATACATTGTATCACTCGACACAGCTAAATAATTATAATAACATCGCTAAAAACCGAAATCGTAAATTTTTAAACGAAATGTTGGGGAAAAATGAACCCCCTTTCGCGGGGCTCTAGTTATCGGTCACGGCCAATATGATTCATTCACAGGTTGCAGCACAGTCGAGTAGCATTCATTACTTATTTACAGTCATGTTTGCATTGCATGCAGTGAAACCGGATGTATAATCGTGTCAGAGGTAACTGGGGGGGAGGGGGTCGAAACACTGGGCCCACGGGAGCGTGAAATGAAGTGACTGGGGTGGAGCAGAGGGCACCGAGGTGTGACAGAAGACAGGTACCCTTATTCTTACAGGTGCCTTCTTGACTGTAACCGCCTTTGAACCTATACTGTGAATAGCGTACCAGAAACCTTTATCATTCCAAGCGTGGGTTCGAGTCCCGCACAGGAATATATAGTGTGTTCACTAGTGTGTTCACTAGTGTGTTCACCTACTTTGCGGATCACCCGATTCCGGCCTGATAGTTTTAAATAGTCCCAAAACAGTATCAAAATATATCATGTTATAGAGATTTTAAATTGCTCTTTCATATGAATGGTTTGGTTTTATATTCCAATAAGATGTTCTGTTTGGCAGATGTTCTTAATTAGGTGTGAAAGGTGTCCAGCAACACCACATTACAAATATAATAACATCTGACAAACGGAAATATTGTTTGGAACAAAGAAACATTCATAAGAAAGAGCACTAAATTCTCTACAATATGATGTATTTGATTCACATTTGGGACAGTTTAACACATTTTTATTTTTAACAGACCAAAATTGGCAGTTCCGCAGGCAAGATTCACATCTGAGTTCTGAAGTAACGCCATAAGAACAGGTTACGAGTAGAGTTGCATTGTGTACTGTGTACTGTGTAGTAGATCGCTCCCCTGTGTCCGTACTTCTCATGCGACGTTTCTCTGGTATAATAATTAGTAAACGTTAACTTACTCCAAACGTGGGTTCGAGTCTCGCATGGGACATTGATTGATTGATCTTATCTACTCCATTTCATAACAATTAACACAATAGACGGTTCACTTTACGCAGCAATGTGCTTCTAAACGCTACTTTCATCCACAGCTTGGTAATATAGTTTCCACTCAAAACCATTACTACAAGTGATCATGTGTCACAACTCACGGTGAATATTCACTAATTCAATAATTTTTATCAATTAGTTTGAGTTTGGTACCGAAGTTACAACCGCAACGATAAAGAAATAAAAAATACAATTTTCAACCCAGTTTTCAGTTTTTAGTTTTATACGAATTCACATCTGACCCCTTTTTTTCAAATTGTCTACAAGATTTATTTCTTATAAAACACTACGTTTCGTGTTACCGTATAATGAAATGAGTGCAATGGAGCCCTCACTACTGAATGGTGAGGCTTCGTCACGCATGGGTCGCCCCTCCAGTGCAACAGACCGTCACCCCTTCAGGGTGGAGTCGCCCGGCCCTCATCGCAGACAGGTACCTCCTATAAGTGACAGGTGTAGCTGACTCTTATTAGTCCACTAATAACTCCATGCCCTGATATAATATGACTCACTCTCTCCTATGTCTTGGAGTAGCCTGGCTGGCTTCAGGGCTGTCCATCAGACAGGTACCTCCTATAAGTGACAGGTGTAGCTGACTCTTATTAGTCCACTAATAACTCCATGCCCTGATATAATATGACTCACTCTCCCCTATGTCTTGGAGTAGCCTGGCTGGCTTCAGGGCTGTCCATCAGACAGGTACCTCCTATAAGTGACAGGTGTAGCTGACTCTTATTAGTCCACTAATAACTCCATGCCCTGATATAATATGACTCACTCTCTCCTATGTCTTGGAGTAGCCTGGCTGGCTTCAGGGCTGTCCATCAGACAGGTACCTCCTATACGTGACAGGTGTAGCTGACTCTTATTAGTCCACTAATAACTCCATGCCCTGATATAATATGACTCACTCTCCCCTATGTCTTGGAGTAGCCTGGCTGGCTTCAGAGACAGGGCTGTCCATCAGACAGGTACCTCCTATACGTGACAGGTGTAGCTGACTCTTATTAGTCCACTAATAACTCCATGCCCTGATATAATATGACTCACTCTCCCCTATGTCTTGGAGTAGCCTGGCTGGCTTCAGAGACAGGGCTGTCCATCAGACAGGTACCTCCTATACGTGACAGGTGTAGCTGACTCTTATTAGTCCACTAATAACTCCATGCCCTGATATAATATGACTCACTCTCCCCTATGTCTTGGAGTAGCCTGGCTGGCTTCAGAGACAGGGCTGTCCATCAGACAGGTACCTCCTATACGTGACAGGTCTAGCTGACTCTTATTAGTCCACTAATAACTCCATGCCCTGATATAATATGACCCACTCTCCCCTATGTCTTGGAGTAGCCTGGCTGGCTTCAGGGCTGTCCATCAGACAGGTACCTCCTATACGTGACAGGTGTAGCTGACTCTTATTAGTCCACTAATAACTCCATGCCCTGATATAATATGACTCACTCTCCCCTATGTCTTGGAGTAGCCTGGCTGGCTTCAGGGCTGTCCATCAGACAGGTACCTCCTATACGTGACAGGTGTAGCTGACTCTTATTAGTCCACTAATAACTCCATGCCCTGATATAATATGACTCACTCTCCCCTATGTCTTGGAGTAGCCTGGCTGGCTTCAGAGACAGGGCTGTCCATCAGACAGGTACCACCTATGAGTGACAGGTGTAGCTGACTCTTATTAGTCCACTAATAACTCCATGCCCTGATATAATATGACTCACTCTCCCCTATGTCTTGAAGTAGCCTGGCTGGCTTCAGAGACAGGGCTGTCCATCAGACAGGTACCTCCTATACGTGACAGGTGTAGCTGACTCTTATTAGTCCACTAATAACTCCATGCCCTGATATAATATGACTCACTCTCCCCTATGTCTTGGAGTAGCCTGGCTGGCTTCAGAGACAGGGCTGTCCATCAGACAGGTACCTCCTATACGTGACAGGTGTAGCTGACTCTTATTAGTCCACTAATAACTCCATGCCCTGATATAATATGACTCACTCTCCCCTATGTCTTGGAGTAGCCTGGCTGGCTTCAGGGCTGTCCATCAGACAGGTACCTCCTATACGTGACAGGTGTAGCTGACTCTTATTAGTCCACTAATAACTCCATGCCCTGATATAATATGACTCACTCTCCCCTATGTCTTGGAGTAGCCTGGCTGGCTTCAGAGACAGAGCTGTCCATCAGACAGGTACCTCCTATAAGTGACAGGTGTAGCTGACTCTTATTAGTCCACTAATAACTCCATGCCCTGATATAATATGACTCACTCTCCCCTATGTCTTGGAGTAGCCTGGCTGGCTTCAGAGACAGGGCTGTCCATCAGACAGGTACCTCCTATTAGTGACAGGTGTAGCTGACTC
The DNA here is from genome assembly GCA_945910005.1 of Isoperla grammatica. Taxonomy (NCBI): domain Eukaryota; kingdom Metazoa; phylum Arthropoda; class Insecta; order Plecoptera; family Perlodidae; genus Isoperla; species Isoperla grammatica. The sequence continues at coordinate 24,007,233 of OX246750.1, read as the reverse complement.
TTATTAGTCCACTAATAACTCCATGCCCTGATATAATATGACTCACTCTCCCCTATGTCTTGGAGTAGCCTGGCTGGCTTCAGGGCTGTCCATCAGACAGGTACCTCCTATACGTGACAGGTGTAGCTGACTCTTATTAGTCCACTAATAACTCCATGCCCTGATATAATATGACCCACTCTCCCCTATGTCTTGGAGTAGCCTGGCTGGCTTCAGGGCTGTCCATCAGACAGGTACCTCCTATACGTGACAGGTGTAGCTGACTCTTATTAGTCCACTAATAACTCCATGCCCTGATATAATATGACTCACTCTCCCCTATGTCTTGGAGTAGCCTGGCTGGCTTCAGGGCTGTCCATCAGACAGGTACCTCCTATACGTGACAGGTGTAGCTGACTCTTATTAGTCCACTAATAACTCCATGCCCTGATATAATATGACTCACTCTCCCCTATGTCTTGGAGTAGCCTGGCTGGCTTCAGAGACAGGGCTGTCCATCAGACAGGTACCTCCTATAAGTGACAGGTGTAGCTGACTCTTATTAGTCCACTAATAACTCCATGCCCTGATATAATATGACTCACTCTCCCCTATGTCTTGAAGTAGCCTGGCTGGCTTCAGAGACAGGGCTGTCCATCAGACAGGTACCTCCTATACGTGACAGGTGTAGCTGACTCTTATTAGTCCACTAATAACTCCATGCCCTGATATAATATGACTCACTCTCCCCTATGTCTTGGAGTAGCCTGGCTGGCTTCAGAGACAGGGCTGTCCATCAGACAGGTACCTCCTATACGTGACAGGTGTAGCTGACTCTTATTAGTCCACTAATAACTCCATGCCCTGATATAATATGACTCACTCTCCCCTATGTCTTGGAGTAGCCTGGCTGGCTTCAGGGCTGTCCATCAGACAGGTACCTCCTATACGTGACAGGTGTAGCTGACTCTTATTAGTCCACTAATAACTCCATGCCCTGATATAATATGACTCACTCTCCCCTATGTCTTGGAGTAGCCTGGCTGGCTTCAGAGACAGGGCTGTCCATCAGACAGGTACCTCCTATAAGTGACAGGTGTAGCTGACTCTTATTAGTCCACTAATAACTCCATGCCCTGATATAATATGACTCACTCTCCCCTATGTCTTGGAGTAGCCTGGCTGGCTTCAGAGACAGGGCTGTCCATCAGACAGGTACCTCCTATTAGTGACAGGTGTAGCTGACTCTTATTAGTCCACTAATAACTCCATGCCCTGATATAATATGACTCACTCTCCCCTATGTCTTGGAGTAGCCTGGCTGGCTTCAGGGCTGTCCATCAGACAGGTACCTCCTATACGTGACAGGTGTAGCTGACTCTTATTAGTCCACTAATAACTCCATGCCCTGATATAATATGACTCACTCTCCCCTATGTCTTGGAGTAGCCTGGCTGGCTTCAGAGACAGGGCTGTCCATCAGACAGGTACCTCCTATACGTGACAGGTGTAGCTGACTCTTATTAGTCCACTAATAACTCCATGCCCTGATATAATATGACCCACTCTCCCCTATGTCTTGGAGTAGCCTGGCTGGCTTCAGGGCTGTCCATCAGACAGGTACCTCCTATACGTGACAGGTGTAGCTGACTCTTATTAGTCCACTAATAACTCCATGCCCTGATATAATATGACTCACTCTCCCCTATGTCTTGGAGTAGCCTGGCTGGCTTCAGAGACAGGGCTGTCCATCAGACAGGCACCTCCTATACGTGACAGGTGTAGCTGACTCTTATTAGTCCACTAATAACTCCATGCCCTGATATAATATGACTCACTCTCCCCTATGTCTTGGAGTAGCCTGGCTGGCTTCAGGGACAGGGCTGTCCATCAGACAGGTACCTCCTATAAGTGACAGGTGTAGCTGACTCTTATTAGTCCACTAATAACTCCATGCCCTGATATAATATGACTCACTCTCCCCTTTGTCTTGGAGTAGCCTGGCTGGCTTCAGGGACAGGGCTGTCCATCAGACAGGTACCTCCTATAAGTGACAGGTGTAGCTGACTCTTATTAGTCCACTAATAACTCCATGCCCTGATATAATATGACTCACTCTCCCCTATGTCTTGGAGTAGCCTGGCTGGCTTCAGAGACAGGGCTGTCCATCAGACAGGTACCTCCTATAAGTGACAGGTGTAGCTGACTCTTATTAGTCCACTAATAACTCCATGCCCTGATATAATATGACTCACTCTCTCCTATGTCTTGGAGTAGCCTGGCTGGCTTCAGGGCTGTCCATCAGACAGGTACCTCCTATACGTGACAGGTGTAGCTGACTCTTATTAGTCCACTAATAACTCCATGCCCTGATATAATATGACTCACTCTCCCCTATGTCTTGGAGTAGCCTGGCTGGCTTCAGAGACAGGGCTGTCCATCAGACAGGTACCTCCTATACGTGACAGGTGTAGCTGACTCTTATTAGTCCACTAATAACTCCATGCCCTGATATAATATGACTCACTCTTCCCTATGTCTTGGAGTAGCCTGGCTGGCTTCAGGGCTGTCCATCAGACAGGTACCTCCTATAAGTGACAGGTGTAGCTGACTCTTATTAGTCCACTAATAACTCCATGCCCTGATATAATATGACTCACTCTCCCCTATGTCTTGGAGTAGCCTGGCTGGCTTCAGAGACAGGGCTGTCCATCAGACAGGTACCTCCAATACGTGACAGGTGTAGCTGACTCTTATTAGTCCACTAATAACTCCATGCCCTGATATAATATGACTCACTCTCCCCTATGTCTTGGAGTAGCCTGGCTGGCTTCAGGGACAGGGCTGTCCATCAGACAGGTACCTCCTATACGTGACAGGTGTAGCTGACTCTTATTAGTCCACTAATAACTCCATGCCCTGATATAATATGACTCACTCTCCCCTATGTCTTGGAGTAGCCTGGCTGGCTTCAAAGACAGGGCTGTCCATCAGACAGGTACCTCCTATAAGGGGACTGGAAAGCATTTTAGAGTACTTTTGAACGAATGATATCGGGGGTTCTGCAGGGGAGGTAGTTTGACACTGTCGTCTATCTTCAACTGTCACCCCTGATCGTCTCGATACGTATTAGTGCAATAATAGAGACAAGAATCATAATCTTTATGACCGAATACCAACTGTAACAATGTTGTGTTCACGAGGGTCACCCCTGTTTTGAGGTGTTGGGAGATGCTGCAGGTGTTTCCCTTGGTGGGGAAGGGTTGGGGGGGGGGGGGGGGCGACGCACTAACACGAAGGCAGAGGGGGTGGGGAGATCTGTGAAGATCAACTCATAAATAATGCGTGCCCAAATTAATAGCAGTGAAGGGGGCCGAGTCACTTTAGGGGAGGGAATATGAACACCTGTAACGGTAACAATGACGTTGCGCGGTTTTGACGTAGAGACTACCCTCAAATGGCGTGTTCTGCTGTAGGAGGGCATAGATAGGCCTGCAGCTCAATGCAACGGTGTCACTTTCCCACAGAGCGAGGTTTGCCACATTTGACCATAAAAAAGACGCACCACACGCAGTGGGAACAGCGGTGCGGGACACTTTTGGCCCCGGCGCGTCCTTCCCGTCGGTTGTCGGTAAAAACCCTCGCAGCTCAAAGGAAACGCGCGCCCCGCCCCCGCTACTTTGACCTTGGTCCAACTTCTCCATGCTAAACCCTCGGACCAAACGGCCCCACATGAGTTCGAGGGGGCGTGAGCGGACGAGAGTGACGTACATTGCAGGCAGTGGGAACAGTCATGGGTTGCCAACTTGCACTTGTCCACGTGCGTCGGTTTTATGGTCAAGTGTGCCAAACCTCGCTCTGTGGGAAAAAAGGCGGTTTCCCACAGAGCGAGGTTTGGCACACTTGACCATAAAACCGACGCACGTGGACATCAACCCGTGACTGTTCCCACTGCCTGCAATGTACGTCACTCTCGTCCGCTCACGCCCCCTCGAACTCATGTGGGGCCGTTTGGTCCGAGGGTTTAGCATGGAGAAGTTGGACCAAGGTCAAAGTAGCGGGGGCGGGGCGCGCGTTTCCTTTGAGCTGCGAGGGTTTCCAATCGCGTTTTCCCTAGACGCACGCGTGTGTAAACTCTGCTCTACAACTCTTGTGTCTAGCCCCCCCTCCCCCCCCCCCTCCCCCCCCCCTCCCCCCTCACAGAGCAAAGAACTCGAGACAAAGCAATCCAAGCAAGGAGGCGGTGTTTTGTCTTCCACATCGCTTGTTCTCTGCTCTTTGGTTCTCTCGAAACAAACGAAAACAATTTGAGACGTTTTTCTGACGTTTTTGTTCATCTGGGATGTGGGCACGTGCGCATCCTGCCCGGGGCGGTGTGCGCATGCGCGGTGTTGCCAGCTTTCCCGCCATTATTGCTGCGGCGTGGCTTGCGCGCGCACCACAGTGGCCTGTGATTACAACTGCAGTTGTACGCCTCATTTCTAGGGTTGCCAACTTGAGAGCAATGAAATTCGGGGTGGTGTAACTCTTGCGCAAAATGGACTCGGGGGGGAGGGGAGGCAATGGCCCTAGCCATCCCCACAAGAGGTGTTTTATTTCGGATATAATTTAGGTTATAAAAATGTTGAAAACGTGGATACTATTAATAGTGTCGTTTTGATACTTTTTAAATAGAATTGAGGAAAATCTTCAAATTATTCAAAAGTACTTCCAAATATTCCAATAATGTAACTCATTTTTGAATTAATATGAGAGTAGTGTAGATGTTTTCAACAATTTAGTAGATTGTGCTGTCCTGAATGAGGTAGTTCCGACGTCAGGACAAAGTTGTCCAAATCAGGACTGTCCTGATGAAATGAGCACGGCTGGCAAACCTACTCACTTCGGCCAGGGGACAATTATGGAAGAAGTCTGGGATCAACCGCAGTTCCTATGTTCTGGCTTCGAATCCAGACTTGGCTACACATATAATGTGTAGTTTCTCTTTCATACACACCCTCTAGTCGTCTAGATACGGATCGTACTAGCTAACTCGGGAGGTCGCGAGTTCGATGGCTCCCACTGGCAACGCGAACTGAAGGAAGCAGATACTAAGCTCACTGATCAAAGTAAACGGTAAACTTGACAACTGTGTCGCGGGCAACAAACCATCAACTAGAGTGATTAATAGACTTCTGAACTTGGCGGTAGAATAGAACGAATTAATCTCGAACGAGGAGAACTCAAAGCAGACCCATCTGGCGGTGAAACAGACAACGTGTGTAATGACTAATGAGGCAGAAATATACCCAATGACAATATGGAACCAGAGTCGATACAGAAGTTCTCCCTCTTTATCGGCTCTGATGGAACCAAGAAACAGTGCAGTGGCGGTGCGACGCGTACTTTTTAGAAGCCATTTTGAATCGACCATTTTAAAAATTAGCTACAAGATCGTGTGTGAGTCAAATACCACTAAAGGCCCGTCTACATCCACTTAGCGTACGTAACTTCCAGAAATTACCGAGTTGGCCATATTGAATTTACATGTAACAATGCACATTGAAATTAGGAAAATTATCGTACGTTTCACGACGCGAAAAGTTGATTCAACTCCAACTTTTTTCTAATTTTTAGAATTTGGTTAATTGGTGCATGCGCAATAGAGAGAAAACATACCAACAGCTTACATTGTTTATTTATCGAAGTGTCAAACCAAACCACATCACAAAATTTCTATACATTTCTATTTTGAAAACAAATCTTCAAAACAAACACGAAACATACAAAACTCTCACAACTTGGTTGCCCATAATTAAAAGTTTTAACTGGTGCGCAGTTAAACTATCGCCATACCTCGTTTTCTTCATAATGTTACAATTTTATTATTTTGACAGCTCCTTGTTTGTTTATCAGTTAGATTCATTTGTTGGCTCTGAAGTCAGTTGCAAGTTCCCTATTGGTGGGAAATTCGTGAGCTCTGATTGGTTTTCGTTTACTTACGAAAATTATCAACATTCGATGGGAACGGCTAACATAATTTCTATAATTTTCTATAATTTTCACACGTACGCAAAGTGGATGTACACGAGCCTTAAAGCTTAAAACACAACAATACACAAAATTAAAAAACGTAGTTTTCAACTGTTTCCATTGATGCATTCAAGATCACCATCTATTAGCTTTAAATTAACATTTTTAATATTGTGTAGACTTGAGATTTCTTTAGTTTGACGATCGTTTGACGCTCCCCTGCTGCTCCCCTCTACCGCTATGTGGACACCTCTTACCCCAAGACAGCCCGATAATCACATCACATGAATTAATTTCATATTATATTATTTATTATAATCAGTCACATATTTGTTAGGCTGGCCGGTGGTCACATAACTAGGGGACGGAGCTTCAAACTAGGTCAATCTAAAAACATCTTCACTCTATTGCTAAACATGAATATCGCGATATCATACAAAAGCTTCTACAGTAGATAGGGTTTAAAATATTGGGAGTTGGGACATCGTATGATATCGGCTGAAGGTTTATTTATGGATATGCATTCAGTTGTTTTGGTCCAATTTACTAAATATGTTTATTTTTCTAATATTAGAAGACATTTTTTAAAAGTCTTTATGAAAATAAATTTTTAGAAAGTCTTGAAAACTAACGCTAATATTCATTCAAATTACTTTCATGTTTTTAGCATTGTACTTACAGCATTAAATCGGGTGGTCGTACAGCGGTAAAGTTTCTTTGGGTGGTTGGAAAATGTTAGTAATTATAAAATAAATTCTATACGGTTCAGTTTTGGGTCAAGTAGTAGCCTGCGTTATTTGTTGGAGTTAAGTGCAGAGCAGCCCAGTTCATGTTGAGTGACTCTAATAAGTATACGTGAGTCATTACTCATAGTAATAAGGATGAGATGGTCAAATTGGAAATACCCGACTCACTCCGGGCCGAGACCGAAAGCGGGACGAATCAGTGTAGACTGTAGAGCTTATGTAAATCATCTCAAACACGCCTCGCAGTGACGTGGACAAATTTTTCCAGAGGGAAGAGGGAGCGTTTTAAACGACGCATCATAAACTACGCATAATAAAAGAATAAAAAGCCGGTTTAAACAACATTCTAAAGTATTATTTCGGCTAAACATAGGTTCTGCCACGCACGCTACAGGAATTACTGTAATAAAATACTTATATTTACTTACTTTTCACGGCCATGTAAGTCGTTGCCATTATACCATAAACTATAGCTGTGCCCGAGACTTCTTCGCGTGACACTTGGGTTTATAGGTGAGGAAGTTGGATTCCTCAAACTCAAAACAACAATTTTTTATAAAAAAAATTAATCAACTAATAAAAACACGCCAAATAATATCTGAAGAACGATAGGTCTACATTAGGCCTATATTAAAACGGAGCTTATAATTATACTAATAAGAACTAAGCCCCAACATTTCAACCATCGCAGTCATTACCGTTGTTGAAAACCAATCAATTAACAATTGTTTAATTTGCTTCAAAAATAACAATAGTGAGGATTAAAATATTTAAAACTTTTTAAATCTGGTGGTATGTTAATACGAAGCTGAACGTTGGTTACTAACCACTGTTTCAATATGGTGTAACGTTCTCAAGATAGTACCCCTAATAGTATAAGAACACGACAGAACACGACAGAACACGACAGAACACGACAACACGACAGAACACGACAGAACACGACAGAACACAACAGAACACGACAAAACACAAACACGACAAAACACGACAAAACACGACAGAACACGACAGAACACGACAAAACACGAGAGAACACGACAGAACACGACAGAACACGACAGAACACGACAGAACACGACAAAACACGAGAGAACACGACAAAACACGACAGAAAACGACAGAACACAACAGAACACGACAAAACACGACAACACGACAGAACACAACAGAACACGACAGAATACGACAGAACACGACAGAACACGACAGAACACGACAGAACACGACAACACGACAGAACACACGACAGAACACGACAAAACACGACAAAACACGAGAGAACACGACAGAAAACGACAGAACACAACAGAACACGACAAAACACGACAACATGACAGAACACAACAGAACACGACAGAACACGACAGAACACGACAGAACACGACAACACGACAGAACACGACAACACGACAGAACACGACAGAACACGACAGAACACGACAAAACACGACAACACGACAGAACACAACAGAACACGACAGAACACGACAAAACACGACAGAACACACGACAGAACACGACAGAACACGACAACACGACAGAACACGACAGAACACGACAGAACACGACAAAACACGACAACACGACAGAACACAACAGAACACGACAGAACACGACAACACGACAGAACACGACAACACGACAGAACACGACAGAACACGACAAAACACGACAACACAACAGAACACGACAGAACACAACAGAACACAACAGAGCACGACAGAACACGACAAGAGTCTGGTATTGAGGAAACTTCATCAGTGTTTCAAACTTGTTCAAACCCATTCGTTTCAAATTTGTCTTGCAATTCTGTACGTCTTAATGGTTCCCTGCTCAGACCCCCGATAAGACAGGGGATGATCGCAGCCTACTGACACTCCAGACACTCCATGACACTCCAGACACTCCATGACACTCCAGAGATTGAATGAAAGCAGTTCCGTCAGAAGTGGTCCAACCATTATGCAAAGAGCTTACGTTTATAGTATAGACGGGGTAAGTTGTTGACAAAGGTGCATGGGCTCTTTGACAGCATACCCTTACATGATTGATGTCAACGTTATTTAAATATTAAAACGATTGTCTGTGCATCGTGGAACATAGTACATACTACAAAGCGTGCAGAGTTTAATAATATAATTTCCTTCCATAATCTCCTCTTCACTAAACCCTCCTAACTATATAACCATTAGGTAATTGTTTTCCTAGTCCATGTTTTGTAGATACGGAAGTGACCTCTTAATCTTAATACTGGGATATATAATTTAAACAATTGACTATTGTGATCGGAAAGATTGACACAAAAAATTGTCGGAATAGGAACTTGACCCTTGAAGACACGGACGAAAGATCTCTCTCTCTCTCTCTCTCTCTCTCTCTCTCGTCTCACCTTTCACCGTCAATTAGAAGGCTTTTAAACCGGGATCAAATGTTTTGTTTCTTCTTTTACCGACCGATCCCATGTGGTCGTGACAATGGCCGCTCATTAAGTCGGGGTCGGAGATGTTATTGAATGTCAACGCGATACTCGCCCAGATTTGAGAGACAAGTCGTGAACGTTTCATCATAGGAGAGCAACGTATGCTATACTTGGTTCCAACCTAACTAACACCCACTATACTTGGTTCCAGCCTAGCTAACACCCGCTATACTTGGTTCCAACCTAACTAACACCCACTATACTTGGTTCCAGCCTAACTAACACCCACTATACTTGGTTCCAACCTAACTAACACCCACTATACTTGGTTCCAACCTAACTAACACCCACTATACTTGGTTCCAACCTAACTAACACCCACTATACTTGGTTCCAACCTAACTAACACCCACTATACTTGGTTCCAACCTAACTAACACCCACTATACTTGGTTCCAACCTAACTAACACCCACTATACTTGGTTCCAACCTAACTAACACCCACTATACTTGGTTCCAGCCTAGCTAACATCCACTATACTTGGTTCCAACCTTACTAACACCCACTATACTTGGTTCCAACCTAACTAACACCCACTATACTTGGTTCCAACCTAACTAACACCCACTATACTTGGTTCCAGCCTAGCTAACACCCACTATACTTGGTTCCAACCTAACTAACACCCACTATACTTGGTTCCAGCCTAGCTAACACCCACTATACTTGGTTCCAACCTTACTAACACCCACTATACTTGGTTCCAACCTAACTAACACCCACTATACTTGGTTCCAACCTAACTAACACCCACTATACTTGGTTCCAACCTAACTAACACCCGCCATACTTGGTTCCAACCTAACTAACACCCACTATACTTGGTTCCAACCTAACTAACACCCACTATACTTGGTTCCAACCTAACTAACACCCACTATACTTGGTTCCAACCTAACTAACACCCGCTATACTTGGTTCCAACCTAACTAACACCCACTATACTTGGTTCCAACCTAACTAACACCCACTATACTTGGTTCCAACCTAACTAACACCCGCTATACTTGGTTCCAACCTAACTAACACCCACTATACTTGGTTCCAACCTAACTAACACCCACTATACTTGGTTCCAACCTCACTGACACCCACTATACTTGGTTCGAACCTCACTAACACCCACTATACTTGGTTCCAACCTTACTAACACCCACTATACTTGGTTCCAACCTAACTAACACCCACTATACTTGGTTCCAACCTCACTGACACCCACTATACTTGGTTCCAACCTACTAACACCCACTATACTTGGTTCCAACCTAACTAACACCCACTATACTTGGTTCCAACCTACTAACACCCACTATACTTGGTTCCAACCTAACTAACACCCACTATACTTGGTTCCAACCCATGATCTAATGGTTCCAACCTAACTAACACCCACTATACTTGGTTCCAGCCTAACACCCACTATACTTGGTTCCAACCCATGATCTAATGGTTCCAACCTAACTAACACCCACTATACTTGGTTCCAACCTAATAACACCCACTGTACTTTGTTCTAACCTAACATCCCTACTAAACCGTCACCTTCTTTGTTGAAAGTTGTACATGTCAGTCAGTCTTGCTTAAATCTCCAGAAACAGTCGATTTGGTGACCTACAGTTACAAAAAGCAGGGACTGATCTGACATTCGCCCTTCTCGCCAATTCAAGGACAATATATAGTACTAATGAAGTGTCCGTATCGCGATGAAAGAGAGAGAGCGAGAAAGAGAGAGAGAGAGAGAGAGAGTCACTAAACTGTCTGCTATTGTCTTCAGGTCTCACCTTTCACCTCCCCAGCTGGCAGAGGTCATCGCGCTTGGTCCTGTGACGTCAAACGGGGCCGTGACGTATTTAAATGCCAGAGATGAATAACCACGTTGATAGTTGTTTATAAACCAGTGTTCTCCTGGATTATATAATAGGTACAGGACCATGACCAACCTAAATCTAAATATATAGTAGCATTTCGATCCTCCACGAGCGAAGCGAGCGTCTCCACTAGACTTTTATGGCACTTCGTTCTGTTTGTTTATTTTTTGTTTTTATGCCTGAGTCTGTCGATGGCGGTCGAACGGAAAGTTCGTTTAAGTTGAAATTTGGACCATCCACAAGCCTCGATGTGAATTGAACGAAAGTTTTGTGGCAAAATCGTTAGAAAAGTTACAACACCATAGTTACTGAAAAATATTTTCTGAAACAAAATTGAGGCAAAATGTGCGATAGCCATATTTTTATAAACATTTGTCCGGTCACGAATATATAAATTTAAACGCGATCTTTTCTATTGCTGTCAATAAGTGTTAGTAACGGTGGCGGACTGTGTTGAAAACACTACACGAAATGACAACGAAAATTCTTAGCAACGCACATTGCACTGCATTCAACAATGTCGGGAAGTATAATAGCTATGGAAATTAGAAAAATTTTGCAATCTGCAGTCTTGTATTGTTGTTAATTGTTGTTTTCACGTTTACATCTTTATATCTTACATTGAACAATGACGATAGCTTTGAGAACTTTTCGCCAGAAAGTTCGTGGACATGGACGCGCTCGCTTATCAACGCGTCACACAGAGCGTTTTCCTAGTTGTAGTGATACTAAAGTTGACCCACCGTAACTGGACTCATGCAGCCATGTCGACCTCTTATCCATCGACCCCTATCATGCACGCTGTTTCAACGGCAATAAAGATTCCTTGCGTTATTTCACACATCCATCTTGGCGCTTGGTCTCATCCGCTGTGTTATGAACTTCCAGGTAACCAACCGAAGGATATAAACTATCCCTAATGCACCTGTCCTTCTAGAGGAATAGCATATTCAGTTGGTCCCATTGGACGGGGCTATGTCGTATAATGCTGGGTTCTCACGGTCCAACGCCGGCCTACAGCGTTCGTCGTTGAGCAAGTAGAAATTAATCTTATTTAAAAATGGGAGGAGTCGCGTACGACGTTCCGTTGCCTGATTGGCCGACGACTAAGGTCTCACGCCAGCGTCAGATAAGCACGAGACTATTGACTTAGGGGCAACTAATACTAATATCATTGGGTTTATAGGGGGATGAACCCAATGCTAATATGGTTGCAAGCCTACCTGCACCGCGCTGTTCAGGAAACAGTTGTTCTGGCCGGGCCCGTTGAGCAGACCCTTAGTGCTCGTGAACGCCACCGAGTCACGTGACGGCGCTAGTCCCAGCAGGTGTTTGTAGGGCCCCGCGCCGCCCGCCATCTTGGTGTTGTACGACGGCGCCATCTTGTTGATGGGTTCAGCGTCCCCGCCCGTCCCCGCGCAGAACCCGTAGCTGTCGTCGAGTGACGTCATTGTGTTCGTGACGTCACGGTGGCGCTACCTGCGAACATACAACAACAACAACAACAACAATGAGTACAGGGAACAGTGGAGCTAATACTGTGATATACAGGACAGAGCACGGCCTAGATATTCAGAGACAACCGTAGGTAAACTAGCCCCAACGTTAGTAGTCGCATATCGACCTCAGATAATAGACGCGTGTTTTAGAGTCTACCCACTCAGTAACAAGACTGATTTTCAGTGGGGGCTTTAATTTAAAGCGACTGAGGTCCGAATTCACCAAACATTTAAATCGGCCGATTTACTAATCTCGGATTGGTTACCATGGTTTCAACAAACATTACATACAAAATGCATGGTGGCTTCTACCGGGCGCCATTTTTGATCTCTGATTAACAGAAAATCACCGGATTAAAGTTTGATGAAACCGGTCCTAAACCAACCCTGTAGGCTCCGAACACCATCGACGAGTGAGCGATAACCAATCAAAGATCGATATTTCAAATAATCAATGATTGGACAGTGCGAACACCTGCGTACAAAGGTCAGAATCAACAAGTCCGATTCAGAATAACTTTGAATTTATTGAGTGCTTCGTTGCTAGGACGGCTCCAAATTTACTGTTTACTTATTCCTAACCAAGAATTCAACCGCGCTAAATCCATGAAAACCAAACATTATTGGCGTTCATTCACACATTCGAAAAAGCAGTCTTCCGCCGAGTAGACTGCACACGCCTGTTTGGCCACGCCCACCGTTACAGGTAACCAACGGCAGGTATAAATTATCCCTAATAGACCTGAGAAGTAAAAATTAAGTTGGTACCATTGGACTCGGCTGCGTCGTAGGCATGAGAATACATACGTTGGGGCAACGTTAGTGCTGCTCTCAAGCGGCAAATTGTGATGCGATACTCGTTCAACAGTTTTTATTAAAAGTATAAATAAAAGCTGTTACAATCTCTATTTATGCCTTTTATGGTTGGTAAACTTATTATATTAAAGTAACCAAGATGCCAACCACTCATACTTTAGGAGGTACTGCGGCTACTGGCCCTTCATTCCAAGCATAACTTATCACATGACCGGGGGGGTTCCCCCAACCCCAGTATTGCTTTGTCATCATTTGATTGTAACAATACTCTAGAACAATTAAGCGAGTTAATTTGAAAAACGGATGTATATATATAAATATATATGTATCACACGCAGAAACTTATTGACCCGGAATAATGTTAAAACCACACACACAATTATAAAACGAAACCAAGGTCACTTACTTTTAAAAAATTCACCGGTTTTTTAAAAGTAAGTGACCTTGGTTTCGTTTTATAATTGTGTGTGTGGTTTTAATAAATATATATGTGTGCCTTTGGCCCGGCTAAATTGATATATTGGAAGAGAGAGGCATTCATCTGGAAGAGCATTCATTTCTCTGGGGGATGAACGAACTCAGGGATTCCTCACGGTAGGTCGACATTTCACGTGGCGTGTCTCTTTGGTTGGCACCGAGTGTACACCACCCACATGATTGGCTGTTATTGTAACCCACGTCACGTTGGAGCGTTCTGGTGTGTAACTCTCGTTGGCACCAAGTGTACACCACCCACATGATTGGCTGTTATTGTAGCCCACGTCACGTTGGAGCGTTCTGGTGTGTAACTCTCGTTGGCACCGAGTGTACACCACCCACATGATTGGCTGTTATTGTAACCCACGTCACGTTGGAGCGTTCTGGTGTGTAACTCTCGTTGGCACCGAGTGTACACCACCCCCATGATTGGCTGTTATTGTAACCCACGTCACGTTGGAGCGTTCTGGTGTGTAACTCTCGTTGGCACCGAGTGTACACCACCCACATGATTGGCTGTTATTGTAACCCACGTCACGTTGGAGCGTTCTGGTGTGTAACTCTCGTTGGCACCGAGTGTACACCACCCACATGATTGGCTGTTATTGTAACCCACGTCACGTTGGAGCGTTCTGGTGTGTAACTCTCGTTGGCACCGAGTGTACACCACCCCCATGATTGGCTGTTATTGTAACCCACGTCACGTTGGAGCGTTCTGGTGTGTAACTCTCGTTGGCACCGAGTGTACACCACCCACATGATTGGCTGTTATTGTAACCCACGTCACGTTGGAGCGTTCTGGTGTGTAACTCTCGTTGGCACCGAGTGTACACCACCCACATGATTGGCTGTTATTGTAACCCACGTCACGTTGGAGCGTTCTGGTGTGTAACTCTCGTTGGCACCGAGTGTACACCACCCACATGATTGGCTGTTATTGTAACCCACGTTACGTTGGAGCGTTCTGGTGTGTAACTCTCGTTGGCACCAAGTGTACACCACCCACATGATTGGCTGTTATTGTAACCCACGTCACGTTGGAGCGTTGTTTTTGGACCCGGTGAATGACATAGACGAACTCTTAGAATGTGATGATAGATTATCTAGAAGAGAGGACAGCCACTGGGTGTTGTGTTGTGATTTAGTTCGACACCCTCACACGTGGAGCGCTGAAGATGGCCTTCGAGAGATATCGTTTTACATACACAATCACGTAGCTGCTTCCTTGCGACACCAGCGCACGTAGCGGTCAAACAGTTGACATACGTAATAACTTATTATAATGCCTATCTTTACCACTATAAAAGCTAAAACGATTGATATTTTCTAGACATATATAATATATATATTGTGTCAAAACATTACGTTTTCTTGTTTGGAAAGCATAAACGAGACCTAGCCGAAAGACGACCAGACAGTCATGTCTACCTCACAAGGCTAGGCTAGGCTAGGCTAGGCTAGGCTAGGCTAGGCTAGGCTAGGCAAGGCTATAGGCTAGGCTAGGCAAGTCTATAGGCTAGGCTAGGCAAGACTATAGGCTAGGCTAGGCAAGGCAAGGCAAGGCTATATGCTAGGCTAGGCTAGGCTATAGGCTAGGCTAGGCTAGACAAGACTATAGGCTAGGCTAGACAAGGCTATAGGCTAGCCTAGGCTATAGGCTAGGCAAGGCTATAGGCTACGCTAGCCAAGGCTATAGGCTAGGCTAGGTAAGGCAAGGCTATATGCTAGGCTAGGCTAGACGTAAACACGGGCTACTGGACACAGGTGTGATAGTATCTGGACGCGCCAGTGGCTTCAAGATACCAACAACACAATTACACGCCCAAGATGAACACAAGTGATTGTATATATTAGTTTTATGTCGTACGCGCCCTCGTTATTACACAAACTGCGTGAGGTTTATTTACACATGCTGAAACATAGGAATGCCTATACTACAACATCATAGACCTTGATAGTAACCATAGAGGCAGCTCAACGGTGAAACGCGTTACCCTGATTCGGGAGGTCGTCAGTTCGATTGCGGCCACCGACAATACTGTCTGAAGGACTTTAAAGAAAATAAACAAATACATAAATTCACATTTGGAGTCTACCCACTCAGTAACTTAACTGATTTGCAGTGGCGGACTTTAATTTAAAGTTACTAAACCAACCCTGTAGGCTTCGAACACCATCGACGATACGACGAATGAGCGATAACCAATCAAAGATCAACAATTCAAATACGAAACATATAAATCAGTGATGGGACAGTGCGAACACATGCGGACAAATGCCAGAATCAACAAGGCCAATTCAGAACAACTTTGAATTTATTGAGTGCTTCGTTGCTAGGACGGCTCCAAAGTCACCGTTTACTTATTCCTAAGCCAAGAAGTAATGGAATTGAATCTATATTAGAAGTTAATAAACTTCTGCCTGAAGCGGGATTTGAACTCGGGACCTTCTGCATTGGAAGCAGGGATACTAACCACTGGAACAACGAGCCACCTTTTTTGCAGGAGTTTCCTCACTCGTATAGGCGAATTCCCATAATCCAATCACCCAAACATTTCTGAAGAGAGGCTTATCAGCTGGTGTGTACCCTATAACAGTATGCCTATACGTTACGTTGGTGACAGCTCCAACATACACCAAACCCAAACAGATGGATCTAACTCGATTTTAGAAGAAAAACACCCAAAACCGATAGGTTGTATAATACTACAGTATTTGCTCAAACCAAATGAGGAACCAAACCGAGCCTCTCTCTCTCTCTCTCTGATTCTGATGTGTTTACTGTGGCCACGACTATACTCGTGCACTGCCCTGAATAGCAACATCACTCTCGGTTTCAATCAAATGTCTTCACGTAGACAATTATACCAATTGGACGCGATCAGTGAGTTGCCAAGCATCGGGTAACATTACCACATTCATTCACGGCCCTCTCCATCGTGCGTGGTTGGCTTCCTGTGCCACACGCACACGCACGCTACGCAACGCAATGCAATGAATGTAATGACTGGAAGAGGTGCCTTTACTATCTGCAACGTCCCGGCTTCACATCCTTATTTACCACCCTTTCACGCACTCTGCTTCAACGGAAATCAACAGATACCCGGCGTTCTTTCACACATTCGTAAAGGTTGTCTTCTACTTAGTAGAGTACACACGTAGAAGCTGTACAAGCTTCATGAGTCACGCCCGCGGTGTTAGGAATGAAAAGGTATAGGCGTAGCCAACTTAAGGGCGAAAATTATCCCTAAAGCAGCTGTTTCAAGCAGATTATAGTAACTAGTAGGATATAAAGTTGGTACTATTGGAATCAGCTATAGTTCATCAGCATGAGAATAGTCATACGTTAAATATTGTTGTTCTTCTTCTTTTTTCTATAGTGATTTGTTTTCTTATCTTTGCTATTTTATGAGTATTCCAGTATTAGTTTATCAAGTTCTATTCATTGTTTTCCTTGTAAATCAGTTTCATAGCTGCATAGAAACATGAATTGAACAATACAATAAATAAACGCACTGCGCTGCTCCGCCTGCCCCGAGTATGAACGCGCTGCTCCGCCTGCCCCGAGTATGAATGCTCTGCTCCGCCTGCCCCGAGTATGAACGCGCTGCTCCGCCTGCCCCGAGTATGAACGCGCTGCTCCGCCTGCCCCGAGTATGAACGCTCTGCTCCGCCTGCCCCGAGTATGAACGCGCTGCTCCGCCTGCCCCGAGTATGAACGCTCTGCTCCGCCTGCCCCGAGTATGAATGCTCTGCTCCGCCTGCCCCGAGTATGAACGCGCTGCTCCGCCTGCCCCGAGTATGAACGCTCTGCTCCGCCTGCCCCGAGTATGAATGCTCTGCTCCGCCTGCCCCGAGTATGAACGCGCTGCTCCGCCTGCCCCGAGTATGAACGCTCTGCTCCGCCTGCCCCGAGTATGAACGCTCTGCTCCGCCTGCCCCGAGTATGAACGCTCTGCTCCGCCTGCCCCGAGTATGAACGCGCTGCTCCGCCTGCCCCGAGTATGAATGGAATCAAGTAAAGAGTTAATAAGAGTATCACACGGAAATCTAACAGACAAAGTGCACTTCTTGGTGATCGTATCAGAATAATGAGAGATTGCAAGTTGTACTTCCGTTTCCCATGAGACGGCCAGAAGCACTTTGCGAATCTCAGTAGATGCTCAGAGACAAGGTCCGCTTGATCTCCGCCTAGCGGAGGCTCGTCGAACTCCGACTAGCCTCCGCTAGGCGGAAATCAAGTAGACCTTGAATGGTCTCGTGTTGACCGCCAGCCACGCTTGCAGTTGCCTCGTTCACCGCCAGAGCTCTCTCTCATCACACGTCATGAATGCCGTACTCGAAGAATGTTATTAATTATTAATGGGAACATCAATCATTGCCCCCGCTGCGTCCAACAACGCTTCCACTATGAGTCGACATAACAACACGTGGCCTGGTCGTTGCTGAGGTGAGACCACAGATAGTAAGATATAGGCCTACCCTGTCGGGTATATGAGACTGTCTGGCAGCGGTCATACGTCCAACAACGCTTCCACTATGAGTCGACATAACAACACGTGGCCTGGTCGTTGCTGAGGTGAGACCAATATAGGCCTACCCTGTCGGGTATATGAGACTGTCTGGCAGCGGTCATACGTCCAACAACGCTTCTACTATGAGTCGACATAACAACACGTGGCCTGGTCGTTGCTGAGGTGAGACCACAGATAGTAAGATATAGGCCTACCCTGTCGGGTATATGAGACTGTCTGGCAGCGGTCATAAATCCAACAACGCTTCCACTATGAGTCGACATAACAACACGTGGCCTGGTCGTTGCTGAGGTGAGACCACAGATAGTAAGATATAGGCCTACCCTGTCGGGTATATGAGACTGTCTGGCAGCGGTCATACGTCCAACAACGCTTCTACTATGAGTCGACATAACAACACGTGGCCTGGTCGTTGCTGAGGTGAGACCACAGATAGTAAGATATAGGCCTACCCTGTCGGGTATATGAGACTGTCTGGCAGCGGTCATACGTCCAACAACGCTTCCACTATGAGTCGACATAACAACACGTGGCCTGGTCGTTGCTGAGGTGAGACCAATATAGGCCTACCCTGTCGGGTATATGAGACTGTCTGGCAGCGGTCATACGTCCAACAACGCTTCCACTATGAGTCGACATAACAACACGTGGCCTGGTCGTTGCTGAGGTGAGACCACAGATAGTAAGATATAGGCCTACCCTGTCGGGTATATGAGACTGTCTGGCAGCGGTCATACGTCCAACAACGCTTCCACTATGAGTCGACATAACAACACGTGGCCTGGTCGTTGCTGAGGTGAGACCAATATAGGCCTACCCTGTCGGGTATATGAGACTGTCTGGCAGCGGTCATACGTCCAACAACGCTTCCACTATGAGTCGACATAACAACACGTGGCCTGGTCGTTGCTGAGGTGAGACCACAGATAGTAAGATATAGGCCTACCCTGTCGGGTATATGAGACTGTCTGGCAGCGGTCATACGTCCAACAACGCTTCCACTATGAGTCGACATAACAACACGTGGCCTGGTCGTTGCTGAGGTGAGACCACAGATAGTAAGATATAGGCCTACCCTGTCGGGTATATGAGACTGTCTGGCAGCGGATATACGTCCAACAACGCTTCCACTATGAGTCGACATAACAACACGTGGCCTGGTCGTTGCTGAGGTGAGACCACAGATAGTAAGATATAGGCCTACCCTGTCGGGTATATGAGACTGTCTGGCAGCGGTCATACGTCCAACAACGCTTCCACTATGAGTCGACATAACAACACGTGGCCTGGTCGTTGCTGAGGTGAGACCACAGATAGTAAGATATAGGCCTACCCTGTCGGGTATATGAGACTGTCTGGCAGCGGTCATACGTCCAACAACGCTTCCACTATGAGTCGACATAACAACACGTGGCCTGGTCGTTGCTGAGGTGAGACCACAGATAGTAAGATATAGGCCTACCCTGTCGGGTATATGAGACTGTCTGGCAGCGGTCATACGTCCAACAACGCTTCCACTATGAGTCGACATAACAACACGTGGCCTGGTCGTTGCTGAGGTGAGACCACAGATAGTAAGATATAGGCCTACCCTGTCGGGTATATGAGACTGTCTGGCAGCGGTCATACGTCCAACAACGCTTCCACTATGAGTCGACATAACAACACGTGGCCTGGTCGTTGCTGAGGTGAGACCACAGATAGTAAGATATAGGCCTACCCTGTCGGGTATATGAGACTGTCTGGCAGCGGTCATACGTCCAACAACGCTTCCACTATGAGTCGACATAACAACACCGTGGCCTGGTCGTTGCTGAGGTGAGACCACAGATAGTAAGATATAGGCCTACCCTGTCGGGTATATGAGACTGTCTGGCAGCGGTCATACGTCCAACAACGCTTCCACTATGAGTCGACATAACAACACGTGGCCTGGTCGTTGCTGAGGTGAGACCACAGATAGTAAGATGTAGGCCTACCCTGTCGGGTATATGAGACTGTCTGGCAGCGGTCATACGTCCAACAACGCTTCCACTATGAGTCGACATAACAACACGTGGCCTGGTCGTTGCTGAGGTGAGAACACAGATAGTAAGATATAGGCCTACCCTGTCGGGTATATGAGACTGTCTGGCAGCGGTCATACGTCCAACAACGCTTCCACTATGAGTCGACATAACAATACGTGGCCTGGTCGTTGCTGAGGTGAGACCACAGATAGTAAGATATAGGCCTACCCTGTCGGGTATATGAGACTGTCTGGCAGCGGTCATACGTCCAACAACGCTTCCACTATGAGTCGACATAACAACACGTGGCCTGGTCGTTGCTGAGGTGAGACCACAGATAGTAAGATATAGGCCTACCCTGTCGGGTATATGAGACTGTCTGGCAGCGGTCATACGTCCAACAACGCTTCCACTATGAGTCGACATAACAACACGTGGCCTGGTCGTTGCTGAGGTGAGACCACAGATAGTAAGATATAGGCCTACCCTGTCGGGTATATGAGACTGTCTGGCAGCGGTCATACGTCCAACAACGCTTCCACTATGAGTCGACATAACAACACGTGGCCTGGTCGTTGCTGAGGTGAGACCACAGATAGTAAGATATAGGCCTACCCTGTCGGGTATATGAGACTGTCTGGCAGCGGTCATACGTCCAACAACGCTTCCACTATGAGTCGACATAACAATACGTGGCCTGGTCGTTGCTGAGGTGAGACCACAGATAGTAAGATATAGGCCTACCCTGTCGGGTATATGAGACTGTCTGGCAGCGGTCATACGTCCAACAACGCTTCCACTATGAGTCGACATAACAACACGTGGCCTGGTCGTTGCTGAGGTGAGACCACAGATAGTAAGATATAGGCCTACCCTGTCGGGTATATGAGACTGTCTGGCAGCGGTCATACGTCCAACAACGCTTCCACTATGAGTCGACATAACAACACGTGGCCTGGTCGTTGCTGAGGTGAGACCACAGATAGTAAGATATAGGCCTACCCTGTCGGGTATATGAGACTGTCTGGCAGCGGTCATACGTCCAACAACGCTTCCACTATGAGTCGACATAACAACACGTGGCCTGGTCGTTGCTGAGGTGAGACCACAGATAGTAAGATATAGGCCTACCCTGTCGGGTATATGAGACTGTCTGGCAGCGGTCATACGTCCAACAACGCTTCCACTATGAGTCGACATAACAACACGTGGCCTGGTCGTTGCTGAGGTGAGACCACAGATAGTAAGATATAGGCCTACCCTGTCGGGTATATGAGACTGTCTGGCAGCGGTCATACGTCCAACAACGCTTCCACTATGAGTCGACATAACAACACGTGGCCTGGTCGTTGCTGAGGTGAGACCACAGATAGTAAGATATAGGCCTACCCTGTCGGGTATATGAGACTGTCTGGCAGCGGTCATACGTCCAACAACGCTTCCACTATGAGTCGACATAACAACACGTGGCCTGGTCGTTGCTGAGGTGAGACCACAGATAGTAAGATATAGGCCTACCCTGTCGGGTATATGAGACTGTCTGGCAGCGGTCATACGTCCAACAACGCTTCCACTATGAGTCGACATAACAACACGTGGCCTGGTCGTTGCTGAGGTGAGACCACAGATAGTAAGATATAGGCCTACCCTGTCGGGTATATGAGACTGTCTGGCAGCGGTCATACGTCCAACAACGCTTCCACTATGAGTCGACATAACAACACGTGGCCTGGTCGTTGCTGAGGTGAGACCACAGATAGTAAGATATAGGCCTACCCTGTCGGGTATATGAGACTGTCTGGCAGCGGTCATAGGTCCAACAACGCTTCCACTATGAGTCGACATAACAACACGTGGCCTGGTCGTTGCTGAGGTGAGACCACAGATAGTAAGATATAGGCCTACCCTGTCGGGTATATGAGACTGTCTGGCAGCGGTCATACGTCCAACAACGCTTCCACTATGAGTCGACATAACAACACGTGGCCTGGTCGTTGCTGAGGTGAGACCACAGATAGTAAGATATAGGCCTACCCTGTCGGGTATATGAGACTGTCTGGCAGCGGTCATACGTCCAACAACGCTTCCACTATGAGTCGACATAACAACACGTGGCCTGGTCGTTGCTGAGGTGAGACCAATATAGGCCTACCCTGTCGGGTATATGAGACTGTCTGGCAGCGGTCATACGTCCAACAACGCTTCCACTATGAGTCGACATAACAACACGTGGCCTGGTCGTTGCTGAGGTGAGACCACAGATAGTAAGATATAGGCCTACCCTGTCGGGTATATGAGACTGTCTGGCAGCGGTCATACGTCCAACAACGCTTCCACTATGAGTCGACATAACAACACGTGGCCTGGTCGTTGCTGAGGTGAGACCACAGATAGTAAGATATAGGCCTACCCTGTCGGGTATATGAGACTGTCTGGCAGCGGTCATACGTCCAACAACGCTTCCACTATGAGTCGACATAACAACACGTGGCCTGGTCGTTGCTGAGGTGAGACCACAGATAGTAAGATATAGGCCTACCCTGTCGGGTATATGACACTGTCTGGCAGCGGTCGTACGTCCAACAACGCTTCCACTATGAGTCGACATAACAACACGTGGCCTGGTCGTTGCTGAGGTGAGACCACAGATAGTAAGATATAGGCCTACCCTGTCGGGTATATGAGACTGTCTGGCAGCGGTCATACGTCCAACAACGCTTCCACTATGAGTCGACATAACAACACGTGGCCTGGTCGTTGCTGAGGTGAGACCACAGATAGTAAGATATAGGCCTACCCTGTCGGGTATATGAGACTGTCTGGCAGCGGTCGTACGTCCAACAACGCTTCCACTATGAGTCGACATAACAACACGTGGCCTGGTCGTTGCTGAGGTGAGACCACAGATAGTAAGATATAGGCCTACCCTGTCGGGTATATGAGACTGTCTGGCAGCGGTCATACGTCCAACAACGCTTCCACTATGAGTCGACATAACAACACGTGGCCTAGTCGTTGCTGAGGTGAGACCACAGATAGTAAGATATAGGCCTACCCTGTCGGGTATATGAGACTGTCTGGCAGCGGTCATACGTCCAACAACGCTTCCACTATGAGTCGACATAACAACACGTGGCCTGGTCGTTGCTGAGGTGAGACCACAGATAGTAAGATATAGGCCTACCCTGTCGGGTATATGAGACTGTCTGGCAGCGGTTATACGTCCAACAACGCTTCCACTATGAGTCGACATAACAACACGTGGCCTGGTCGTTGCTGAGGTGAGACCACAGATAGTAAGATATAGGCCTACCCTGTCGGGTATATGAGACTGTCTGGCAGCGGTCATACGTCCAACAACGCTTCCACTATGAGTCGACATAACAACACGTGGCCTGGTCGTTGCTGAGGTGAGACCACAGATAGTAAGATATAGGCCTACCCTGTCGGGTATATGAGACTGTCTGGCAGCGGTCATACGTCCAACAACGCTTCCACTATGAGTCGACATAACAACACGTGGCCTGGTCGTTGCTGAGGTGAGACCACAGATAGTAAGATATAGGCCTACCCTGTCGGGTATATGAGACTGTCTGGCAGCGGTCATACGTCCAACAACGCTTCCACTATGAGTCGACATAACAACACGTGGCCTGGTCGTTGCTGAGGTGAGACCACAGATAGTAAGATATAGGCCTACCCTGTCGGGTATATGAGACTGTCTGGCAGCGGTCATACGTCCAACAACGCTTCCACTATGAGTCGACATAACAACACGTGGCCTGGTCGTTGCTGAGGTGAGACCACAGATAGTAAGATATAGGCCTACCCTGTCGGGTATATGAGACTGTCTGGCAGCGGTCATACGTCCAACAACGCTTCCACTATGAGTCGACATAACAACACGTGGCCTGGTCGTTGCTGAGGTGAGACCACAGATAGTAAGATATAGGCCTACCCTGTCGGGTATATGAGACTGTCTGGCAGCGGTCATACGTCCAACAACGCTTCCACTATGAGTCGACATAACAACACGTGGCCTGGTCGTTGCTGAGGTGAGACCACAGATAGTAAGATATAGGCCTACCCTGTCGGGTATATACGACTATCTGGCAGCGGTCATACGTCCAACAACGCTTCCACTATGAGTCGACATAACAACACGTGGCCTGGTCGTTGCTGAGGTGAGAACACAGATAGTAAGATATAGGCCTACCCTGTCGGGTATATGAGACTGTCTGGCAGCGGTCATACGTCCAACAACGCTTCCACTATGAGTCGACATAACAACACGTGGCCTGGTCGTTGCTGAGGTGAGACCACAGATAGTAAGATATAGGCCTACCCTGTCGGGTATATGAGACTGTCTGGCAGCGGTCATACGTCCAACAACGCTTCCACTATGAGTCGACATAACAAAACGTGGCCTGGTCGTTGCTGAGGTGAGACCAATATAGGCCTACCCTGTCGGGTATATGAGACTGTCTGGCAGCGGTCATAGGTCCAACAACGCTTCCACTATGAGTCGACATAACAACACGTGGCCTGGTCGTTGCTGAGGTGAGACCACAGATAGTAAGATATAGGCCTACCCTGTCGGGTATATGAGACTGTCTGGCAGCGGTCATAGGTCCAACAACGCTTCCACTATGAGTCGACATAACAACACGTGGCCTGGTCGTTGCTGAGGTGAGACCACAGATACTAAGATATAGGCCTACCCTGTCGGGTATATGAGACTGTCTGGCAGCGGTCATACGTCCAACAACGCTTCCACTATGAGTCGACATAACAACACGTGGCCTGGTCGTTGCTGAGGTGAGACCACAGATAGTAAGATATAGGCCTACCCTGTCGGGTATATGAGACTGTCTGGCAGCGGTCATACGTCCAACAACGCTTCCACTATGAGTCGACATAACAACACGTGGCCTGGTCGTTGCTGAGGTGAGACCACAGATAGTAAGATATAGGCCTACCCTGTCGGGTATATGAGACTGTCTGGCAGCGGTCATACGTCCAACAACGCTTCCACTATGAGTCGACATAACAACACGTGGCCTGGTCGTTGCTGAGGTGAGACCACAGATAGTAAGATATAGGCCTACCCTGTCGGGTATATGAGACTGTCTGGCAGCGGTCATACGTCCAACAACGCTTCCACTATGAGTCGACATAACAACACGTGGCCTGGTCGTTGCTGAGGTGAGACCACAGATAGTAAGATATAGGCCTACCCTGTCGGGTATATGAGACTGTCTGGCAGCGGTAATACGTCCAACAACGCTTCCACTATGAGTCGACATAACAACACGTGGCCTGGTCGTTGCTGAGGTGAGACCACAGATAGTAAGATATAGGCCTACCCTGTCGGGTATATGAGACTGTCTGGCAGCGGTCATACGTCCAACAACGCTTCCACTATGAGTCGACATAACAACACGTGGCCTGGTCGTTGCTGAGGTGAGACCACAGATAGTAAGATATAGGCCTACCCTGTCGGGTATATGAGACTGTCTGGCAGCGGTCATACGTCCAACAACGCTTCCACTATGAGTCGACATAACAACACGTGGCCTGGTCGTTGCTGAGGTGAGACCACAGATAGTAAGATATAGGCCTACCCTGTCGGGTATATGAGACTGTCTGGCAGCGGTCATACGTCCAACAACGCTTCCACTATGAGTCGACATAACAACACGTGGCCTGGTCGTTGCTGAGGTGAGACCACAGATAGTAAGATATAGGCCTACCCTGTCGGGTATATGAGACTGTCTGGCAGCGGTCATACGTCCAACAACGCTTCCACTATGAGTCGACATAACAACACGTGGCCTGGTCGTTGCTGAGGTGAGACCACAGATAGTAAGATATAGGCCTACCCTGTCGGGTATATGAGACTGTCTGGCAGCGGTCATAGGTCCAACAACGCTTCCACTATGAGTCGACATAACAACACGTGGCCTGGTCGTTGCTGAGGTGAGACCAATATAGGCCTACCCTGTCGGGTATATGAGACTGTCTGGCAGCGGTCATACGTCCAACAACGCTTCCACTATGAGTCGACATAACAACACGTGGCCTGGTCGTTGCTGAGGTGAGACCACAGATAGTAAGATATAGGCCTACCCTGTCGGGTATATGAGACTGTCTGGCAGCGGTCATACGTCCAACAACGCTTCCACTATGAGTCGACATAACAACACGTGGCCTAGTCGTTGCTGAGGTGAGACCACAGATAGTAAGATATAGGCCTACCCTGTCGGGTATATGAGACTGTCTGGCAGCGGTCATAGGTCCAACAACGCTTCCACTATGAGTCGACATAACAACACGTGGCCTGGTCGTTGCTGAGGTGAGACCACAGATAGTAAGATATAGGCCTACCCTGTCGGGTATATGAGACTGTCTGGCAGCGGTCATACGTCCAACAACGCTTCCACTATGAGTCGACATAACAACACGTGGCCTGGTCGTTGCTGAGGTGAGACCACAGATAGTAATATATAGGCCTACCCTGTCGGGTATATGAGACTGTCTGGCAGCGGATATACGTCCAACAACGCTTCCACTATGAGTCGACATAACAACACGTGGCCTGGTCGTTGCTGAGGTGAGACCACAGATAGTAATATATAGGCCTACCCTGTCGGGTATATGAGACTGTCTGGCAGCGGTCATAGGTCCAACAACGCTTCCACTATGAGTCGACATAACAACACGTGGCCTGGTCGTTGCTGAGGTGAGACCACAGATAGTAAGATATAGGCCTACCCTGTCGGGTATATGAGACTGTCTGGCAGCGGTCATACGTCCAACAACGCTTCCACTATGAGTCGACATAACAACACGTGGCCTGGTCGTTGCTGAGGTGAGACCACAGATAGTAAGATATAGGCCTACCCTGTCGGGTATATGAGACTGTCTGGCAGCGGTCATACGTCCAACAACGCTTCCACTATGAGTCGACATAACACGTGGCCTGGTCGTTGCTGAGGTGAGACCACAGATAGTAAGATATAGGCCTACCCTGTCGGGAATATGAGACTGTCTGGCAGCGGTCATAGGTCCAACAACGCTTCCACTATGAGTCGACATAACAACACGTGGCCTGGTCGTTGCTGAGGTGAGACCACAGATAGTAAGATATAGGCCTACCCTGTCGGGTATATGAGACTGTCTGGCAGCGGTCATACGTCCAACAACGCTTCCACTATGAGTCGACATAACAACACGTGGCCTGGTCGTTGCTGAGGTGAGACCACAGATAGTAAGATATAGGCCTACCCTGTCGGGTATATGAGACTGTCTGGCAGCGGTCATACGTCCAACAACGCTTCCACTATGAGTCGACATAGCAACACGTGGCCTGGTCGTTGCTGAGGTGAGACCACAGATAGTAAGATATAGGCCTACCCCGTCGGGAATATGAGACTGTCTGGCAGCGGTCATAGGTCCAACAACGCTTCCACTATGAGTCGACATAACAACACGTGGCCTGGTCGTTGCTGAGGTGAGACCACAGATAGTAAGATATAGGCCTACCCCGTCGGGTATATGAGACTGTCTGGCAGCGGTCATACGTCCAACAACGCTTCCACTATGAATCGACATAACAACACGTGGCCTGGTCGTTGCTGAGGTGAGACCACAGATAGTAAGATATAGGCCTACCCCGTCGGGAATATGAGACTGTCTGGCAGCGGTCATACGTCCAACAACGCTTCCACTATGAATCGACATAACAACACGTGGCCTGGTCGTTGCTGAGGTGAGACCACAGATAGTAAGATATAGGCCTACCCCATCGGGAATATGAGACTGTCTGGCAGCGGTCATACGTCCAACAACGCTTCCACTATGAATCGACATAACAACACGTGGCCTGGTCGTTGCTGAGGTGAGACCAAAGATAGTAAGATAAAGGCCTACCCTGTCGGGAATATGAGACTGTCTGGCAGCGGTCATACGTCCAACAACGCTTCCACTATGAATCGACATAACAACACGTGGCCTGGTCGTTGCTGAGGTGAGACCACAGATAGTAAGATATAGGCCTACCCTGTCGGGTATATGAGACTGTCTGGCAGCGGTCATAGGTCCAACAACGCTTCCACTATGAGTCGACATAACAACACGTGGCCTGGTCGTTGCTGAGGTGAGACCACAGATAGTAAGATATAGGCCTATCCTGTCGGGTATATGAGACTGTCTGGCAGCGGTCATACGTCCAACAACGCTTCCACTATGAGTCGACATAACAACACGTGGCCTGGTCGTTGCTGAGGTGAGACCAATATAGGCCTACCCTGTCGGGTATATGAGACTGTCTGGCAGCGGTCATACGTCCAACAACGCTTCCACTATGAGTCGACATAACAACACGTGGCCTAGTCGTTGCTGAGGTGAGACCACAGATAGTAAGATATAGGCCTACCCTGTCGGGTATATGAGACTGTCTGGCAGCGGTCATACGTCCAACAACGCTTCCACTATGAGTCGACATAACAACACGTGGCCTGGTCGTTTCTGAGGTGAGACCAGAGATAGTAAGATATAGGCCTACCCTGTCGGGTATATGAGACTGTCTGGCAGCGGTCATACGTCCAACAACGCTTCCACTATGAGTCGACATAACAACACGTGGCCTGGTCGTTGCTGAGGTGAGACCAGAGATAGTAAGATATAGGCCTACCCTGTCGGGTATATGAGACTGTCTGGCAGCGGTCATACGTCCAACAACGCTTCCACTATGAGTCGACATAACAACACGTGGCCTGGTCGTTGCTGAGGTGAGACCACAGATAGTAAGATATAGGCCTACCCTGTCGGGTATATGAGACTGTCTGGCAGCGGTCGTACGTCCAACAACGCTTCCACTATGAGTCGACATAACAACACGTGGCCTGGTCGTTGCTGAGGTGAGACCACAGATAGTAAGATATAGGCCTACCCTGTCGGGTATATGAGACTGTCTGGCAGCGGTCATACGTCCAACAACGCTTCCACTATGAGTCGACATAACAACACGTGGCCTAGTCGTTGCTGAGGTGAGACCACAGATAGTAAGATATAGGCCTACCCTGTCGGGAATATGAGACTGTCTGGCAGCGGTCATACGTCCAACAACGCTTCCAC
Organism: Isoperla grammatica; assembly: GCA_945910005.1. Taxonomy (NCBI): domain Eukaryota; kingdom Metazoa; phylum Arthropoda; class Insecta; order Plecoptera; family Perlodidae; genus Isoperla; species Isoperla grammatica. The sequence continues at coordinate 23,977,670 of OX246750.1, read as the reverse complement.
TATGAGTCGACATAACAACACGTGGCCTGGTCGTTGCTGAGGTGAGACCACAGATAGTAAGATATAGGCCTACCCTGTCGGGTATATGAGACTGTCTGGCAGCGGTCGTACGTCCAACAACGCTTCCACTATGAGTCGACATAACAACACGTGGCCTGGTCGTTGCTGAGGTGAGACCACAGATAGTAAGATATAGGCCTACCCTGTCGGGTATATGAGACTGTCTGGCAGCGGTCATACGTCCAACAACGCTTCCACTATGAGTCGACATAACAACACGTGGCCTGGTCGTTGCTGAGGTGAGACCACAGATAGTAAGATATAGGCCTACCCTGTCGGGTATATGAGACTGTCTGGCAGCGGTCATACGTCCAACAACGCTTCCACTATGAGTCGACATAACAACACGTGGCCTGGTCGTTGCTGAGGTGAGACCAATATAGGCCTACCCTGTCGGGTATATGAGACTGTCTGGCAGCGGTCATAGGTCCAACAACGCTTCCACTATGAGTCGACATAACAACACGTGGCCTGGTCGTTGCTGAGGTGAGACCACAGATAGTAAGATATAGGCCTACCCTGTCGGGTATATGAGACTGTCTGGCAGCGGTCATAGGTCCAACAACGCTTCCACTATGAGTCGACATAACAACACGTGGCCTGGTCGTTGCTGAGGTGAGACCAAAGATAGTAAGATATAGGCCTACCCTGTCGGGTATATGAGCATGTCTGGCAGCGGTCATAGGTCCAACAACGCTTCCACTATGAGTCGACATAACAACACGTGGCCTGGTCGTTGCTGAGGTGAGACCACAGATAGTAAGATATAGGCCTACCCTGTCGGGTATATGAGACTGTCTGGCAGCGGATATACGTCCAACAACGCTTCCACTATGAGTCGACATAACAACACGTGGCCTGGTCGTTGCTGAGGTGAGACCACAGATAGTAAGATATAGGCCTACCCTGTCGGGTATATGAGACTGTCTGGCAGCGGTCATACGTCCAACAACGCTTCCACTATGAGTCGACATAACAACACGTGGCCTGGTCGTTGCTGAGGTGAGACCACAGATAGTAAGATATAGGCCTACCCTGTCGGGTATATGAGACTGTCTGGCAGCGGTCATACGTCCAACAACGCTTCCACTATGAGTCGACATAACAACACGTGGCCTGGTCGTTGCTGAGGTGAGACCACAGATAGTAAGATATAGGCCTACCCTGTCGGGTATATGAGACTGTCTGGCAGCGGTCATACGTCCAACAACGCTTCCACTATGAGTCGACATAACAACACGTGGCCTGGTCGTTGCTGAGGTGAGACCACAGATAGTAAGATATAGGCCTACCCTGTCGGGTATATGAGACTGTCTGGCAGCGGTCATACGTCCAACAACGCTTCCACTATGAGTCGACATAACAACACGTGGCCTGGTCGTTGCTGAGGTGAGACCAATATAGGCCTACCCTGTCGGGTATATGAGACTGTCTGGCAGCGGTCATACGTCCAACAACGCTTCTACTATGAGTCGACATAACAACACGTGGCCTGGTCGTTGCTGAGGTGAGACCAAAGATAGTAAGATATAGGCCTACCCTGTCGGGTATATGAGACTGTCTGGCAGCGGTCATACGTCCAACAACGCTTCCACTATGAGTCGACATAACAACACGTGGCCTGGTCGTTGCTGAGGTGAGACCACAGATAGTAAGATATAGGCCTACCCTGTCGGGTATATGAGACTGTCTGGCAGCGGTCATACGTCCAACAACGCTTCCACTATGAGTCGACATAACAACACGTGGCCTGGTCGTTGCTGAGGTGAGACCACAGATAGTAAGATATAGGCCTACCCTGTCGGGTATATGAGACTGTCTGGCAGCGGTCATACGTCCAACAACGCTTCCACTATGAGTCGACATAACAACACGTGGCCTGGTCGTTGCTGAGGTGAGACCACAGATAGTAAGATATAGGCCTACCCTGTCGGGTATATGAGACTGTCTGGCAGCGGTCATAGGTCCAACAACGCTTCCACTATGAGTCGACATAACAACACGTGGCCTGGTCGTTGCTGAGGTGAGACCAATATAGGCCTACCCTGTCGGGTATATGAGACTGTCTGGCAGCGGTCATAGGTCCAACAACGCTTCCACTATGAGTCGACATAACAACACGTGGCCTGGTCGTTGCTGAGGTGAGACCACAGATAGTAAGATATAGGCCTACCCTGTCGGGTATATGAGACTGTCTGGCAGCGGTCATACGTCCAACAACGCTTCCACTATGAGTCGACATAACAACACGTGGCCTGGTCGTTGCTGAGGTGAGACCACAGATAGTAAGATATAGGCCTACCCTGTCGGGTATATGAGACTGTCTGGCAGCGGTCATAGGTCCAACAACGCTTCCACTATGAGTCGACATAACAACACGTGGCCTGGTCGTTGCTGAGGTGAGACCACAGATAGTAAGATATAGGCCTACCCTGTCGGGTATATGAGACTGTCTGGCAGCGGTCATACGTCCAACAACGCTTCCACTATGAGTCGACATAACAACACGTGGCCTGGTCGTTGCTGAGGTGAGACCACAGATAGTAATATATAGGCCTACCCTGTCGGGTATATGAGACTGTCTGGCAGCGGTCATACGTCCAACAACGCTTCCACTATGAGTCGACATAACAACACGTGGCCTGGTCGTTGCTGAGGTGAGACCAATATAGGCCTACCCTGTCGGGTATATGAGACTGTCTGGCAGCGGTCATACGTCCAACAACGCTTCCACTATGAGTCGACATAACAACACGTGGCCTGGTCGTTGCTGAGGTGAGACCACAGATAGTAAGATATAGGCCTACCCTGTCGGGTATATGAGACTGTCTGGCAGCGGTCATAGGTCCAACAACGCTTCCACTATGAGTCGACATAACAACACGTGGCCTAGTCGTTGCTGAGGTGAGACCACAGATAGTAAGATATAGGCCTACCCTGTCGGGTATATGAGACTGTCTGGCAGCGGTCATACGTCCAACAACGCTTCCACTATGAGTCGACATAAAAACACGTGGCCTGGTCGTTGCTGAGGTGAGACCACAGATAGTAATATATAGGCCTACCCTGTCGGGTATATGAGACTGTCTGGCAGCGGTCATAGGTCCAACAACGCTTCCACTATGAGTCGACATAACAACACGTGGCCTGGTCGTTGCTGAGGTGAGACCAATATAGGCCTACCCTGTCGGGTATATGAGACTGTCTGGCAGCGGTCATACGTCCAACAACGCTTCCACTATGAGTCGACATAACAACACGTGGCCTGGTCGTTGCTGAGGTGAGACCACAGATAGTAAGATATAGGCCTACCCTGTCGGGTATATGAGACTGTCTGGCAGCGGTCATACGTCCAACAACGCTTCCACTATGAGTCGACATAACAACACGTGGCCTGGTCGTTGCTGAGGTGAGACCACAGATAGTAATATATAGGCCTACCCTGTCGGGTATATGAGACTGTCTGGCAGCGGTCATACGTCCAACAACGCTTCCACTATGAGTCGACATAACAACACGTGGCCTGGTCGTTGCTGAGGTGAGACCACAGATAGTAAGATATAGGCCTACCCTGTCGGGTATATGAGACTGTCTGGCAGCGGTCATACGTCCAACAACGCTTCCACTATGAGTCGACATAACACGTGGCCTGGTCGTTGCTGAGGTGAGACCACAGATAGTAAGATATAGGCCTACCCTGTCGGGTATATGAGACTGTCTGGCAGCGGTCATACGTCCAACAACGCTTCCACTATGAGTCGACATAACAACACGTGGCCTGGTCGTTGCTGAGGTGAGACCACAGATAGTAAGATATAGGCCTACCCTGTCGGGTATATGAGACTGTCTGGCAGCGGATATACGTCCAACAACGCTTCCACTATGAGTCGACATAACAACACGTGGCCTGGTCGTTGCTGAGGTGAGACCACAGATAGTAATATATAGGCCTACCCTGTCGGGTATATGAGACTGTCTGGCAGCGGTCATAGGTCCAACAACGCTTCCACTATGAGTCGACATAACAACACGTGGCCTGGTCGTTGCTGAGGTGAGACCAATATAGGCCTACCCTGTCGGGTATATGAGACTGTCTGGCAGCGGTCATACGTCCAACAACGCTTCCACTATGAGTCGACATAACAACACGTGGCCTGGTCGTTGCTGAGGTGAGACCACAGATAGTAAGATATAGGCCTACCCTGTCGGGTATATGAGACTGTCTGGCAGCGGTCATACGTCCAACAACGCTTCCACTATGAGTCGACATAACAACACGTGGCCTGGTCGTTGCTGAGGTGAGACCACAGATAGTAATATATAGGCCTACCCTGTCGGGTATATGAGACTGTCTGGCAGCGGTCATACGTCCAACAACGCTTCCACTATGAGTCGACATAACACGTGGCCTGGTCGTTGCTGAGGTGAGACCACAGATAGTAAGATATAGGCCTACCCTGTCGGGTATATGAGACTGTCTGGCAGCGGTCATACGTCCAACAACGCTTCCACTATGAGTCGACATAACAACACGTGGCCTGGTCGTTGCTGAGGTGAGACCACAGATAGTAAGATATAGGCCTACCCTGTCGGGTATATGAGACTGTCTGGCAGCGGATATACGTCCAACAACGCTTCCACTATGAGTCGACATAACAACACGTGGCCTGGTCGTTGCTGAGGTGAGACCACAGATAGTAATATATAGGCCTACCCTGTCGGGTATATGAGACTGTCTGGCAGCGGTCATACGTCCAACAACGCTTCCACTATGAGTCGACATAACAACACGTGGCCTGGTCGTTGCTGAGGTGAGAACACAGATAGTAAGATATAGGCCTACCCTGTCGGGTATATGAGACTGTCTGGCAGCGGTCATACGTCCAACAACGCTTCCACTATGAGTCGACATAACAACACGTGGCCTGGTCGTTGCTGAGGTGAGACCACAGATAGTAAGATATAGGCCTACCCTGTCGGGTATATGAGACTGTCTGGCAGCGGTCATAAGTTGCACGGCATAGGTTGCACGGCATAGGTTGCACGGCATAGGTTGCACGGCATATGCTGCACGGCATAGGTTGCACGACATAGGTTGCACGGCATAGGTTGCACGGCATATGTTGCACGACATAGGTTGCACGGCATAGGTTGCACCGCATAGGTTGCACGGCATATGCTGCACGGCATAGGTTGCACGACATAGGTTGCACGGCATAGGTTGCACGGCATAGGTTGCACGGCATACGTTGCACGGCATATGTTGCACGACATAGGTTGCACGGCATATGTTGCACGGCATAGTTTGCACGGCATACGTTGCACGGCATAGTTTGCAAGGCAGGACTTACTTCCATTTCCACGTCTTATGTCAAATAAATATTAGCTATATAGAAATATAGAAAAATGCAACAATAGCAGGCTTTAATTGAAACTTACTTGTCCTTGAATTCAGTATATATGACGAAAGTATTGAGGACTCAAATGAACACATAGATATCCAGCGCTGCTAACAACCTCCTTATTGCGACACTGATGATTCAATTGACCGCTAAACTCCCTCTCACAATAGTTTATTTTCTTGCCACCAGTGATCAATTCGACCCAACCCCCGCGTGCTTTTTATTCCTGGAAAGATGTGTCCCTCCATATTGAGTTTAAAATATGGCTACGACTACGACGGCCGAGTGAAGTGGAACCCATCGTAATAATTGTTTTGTATATATTTTTGATTTTTTGTTACTCAAAAAAGGTTCGCCGTCATGGATAAACATTCCCAGTATTTGTGTCTGACTGAGAACCCAATTGCCGGTGTCGGGAACCAACCCGCGACCTTCTAAAGCAGCGTTTCCTTAACTTAAATGCTCGCGACCCGATTTTTCCTTTGCCGACCCGGGCTAAACAATTATGTTATTTCTTATATGTTGCCTTATAAGGGTATCTATAGCAACAGTTGAAATGAAAGTTCTCTGGAAAATGTACACGCATCAAGTCATAAGCACTCGCACTGGTGGCAAGGTACTTGCATGTAATAAGGGACCAAGTACGGGGGGCATGGGGGGGCGGAGCCCCCTACAAACGCGCCACAGGCAACATTTAGAAATTCGGGTTTCTGGACTGCATTTGGTGCGTTTTTTAAATACTGCTGACTGAAAGACATTCACAAATATGTGAAATTTTTTAATCATAAAACAAAAAACAATTACAAAATATCATTAAAAATCATAATCAAATTATCTCCAAGTGGTGCTCATATGTGACTTTTCGGGTCACCACACTTAATTCAAAAGACTATTTCGATGTCGTGATGTAGCCTACAAGCACAGGATTACTACTTGCAAAATGCGAGCTTTGCTTCTTTTTCTTTTTCATTTTCTGAACGTTGTATACACAGTCTCGGGTTAACATTCTATTTGAGAGCAAATGTCCAGAAAATCATTCAAACATGCAGAAGTCAAGTATGTCGCATAGGCGTCTACAAGGTTACTATACTAGGATTTCACTCGGTCTGCCGCGACCAGGCATCGAACCCATGGCGACCAGGCATCGAACCCATGGCGACCCGGCATCGAACCCATGGCGACCAGGCATCGAACCCAAGGCGACCAGGCATAGAGCCCATGGCGACCAGGCATCGAACCCAAGGCGACCAGGCATCGAACCCATGGCGACCAAACATCGAACCCACGGCGACCAGGCATCGAACCCACGGCGACCAGGCATAGAACCCACGGCGACCAGGCATCGAACCCATGGCGACCAGGCATCGAACCCATGGCGACCAGGCATCGAACCCATGCGACCAGGCATCGAACCCATGGCGACCAGGCATCGAACCCATGGCGACCAGGCATAGAACCCATGGCGACCAGGCATAAAACCCATGGCGACCAGGCATCGAACCCATGGCGACCAGGCATCGAACCCATGGCGACCAGGCATCGAACCCATGGCGACCAGGCATCGAACCCATGGCGACCAGACATCGAACCCATGGCGACCAGGCATCGAACCCATGGCGACCAGGCATAAAACCCATGGCGACCAGGCATCGAACCCATGGCGACCAGGCATCGAACCCATGGCGACCAGGCATCGAACCCATGGCGACCAGGCATCGAACCCATGGCGACCAGGCATCGAACCCACGGCGACCAGGCATAGAGCCCATGGCGACCAGGCATCGAACCCATGCGACCAGGCATCGAACCCATGGCGACCAGGCATCGAACCCATGGCGACCAGGCATCGAACCCATGGCGACCAGGCATCGAACCCATGGCGACCAGGCATCGAACCCATGGCGACCAGGCATCGAACCCACGGCGACCAGGCATAGAGCCCATGGCGACCAGGCATCGAACCCATGCGACCAGGCATCGAACCCATGGCGACCAGGCATCGAACCCATGGCGACCAGGCATCGAACCCATGGCGACCAGGCATAGAACCCATGGCGACCAGGCATCGAACCCATGGCGACCAGGCATCGAACCCATGGCGACCAGGCATCGAACCCATGGCGACCAGGCATAGAACCCATGGCGACCAGACATAGAACCCATGGCGACCAGGCATAGAACCCATGGCGACCAGGCATAGAACCCATGGCGACCAGGCATAGAACCCATGGCGACCAGGCATCGAACCCATGGCGACCAGGCATCGAACCTATGGCGACCAGGCATAGAACCCATGGCGACCAGGCATAGAACCCACGGCGACCAGGCATCGAACCCACGGCGACCAGGCATAGAACCCATGGCGACCAGGCATAGAACCCATGGCGACCCGTGGTTTGGGAAACGTACTAAACGAGGGACTGTGACGGAGACCCTGTGAGCCACCTGTTCCTCTGCTCCTTCATCAATAACATCTATTAATTACAAAATCAATCAATCAGGTTAATCGAGGTTTGTCGCGCGACCGCGAGAGAATAGTGTGTATTGCCTCGTCATATGATAAAAAGTGGCAATCATTTATTATTGCCGAGACTGTACACGTGAGGCAACCTGCCTTATTGATGTGACTGACTGTACACGTGAGGCAACCTGCCTTATTGATGTGACTTGACTGTACACGTGAGGCAACCTGCCTTATTGATGTGACTTGACTGTACACGTGAGGCAGTCTGCCTTACTGATGTGATTGACTGTACACGTGAGACAGTCTGCCTTACTGATGAGGACCAACACCCTCTAGTACAGACATCAGCGCTTTGTCTTCATTTACGACGAGGTAAAAAACAAGCGGGAACTGTTGTTGTACTCGGCCTGGTTTCCATGTTGTTGATCAACATTCCTCGGACGGGTATTCAAATAGATCTCGCGCCAAACTCACCGCACACTTGGGTTGCGTTCCGTTACATGCTGGATGTACTGATCCAGTGCGCCAGCTTACTGGATGCATTCCGAAACATGCTGCCAGCGACTACTGAGCGTTCCCTTACTTGCTATCCCAGCATCTCCAGTGCACTGGAAGTACTGGCCCTTTTTCACGCAGTAGCCCCAGTAAAACTTGGAACTGTCATGGCGTCGCACCAAACTATAACATACCAGTGGCACGAAATATCGCTGGTTTGTCCAGAAACAAACGAAGTAATGAAATTAGTAGTGAACGACAATGAAAAGGAGCGTCTGGAGAAAGGTAAGAATGTTTTGTATATGCTATTGGACGTATATTTCTCTTGGCAGGGTGCAATTAGTGTAGGCCTAGGCTGACAGTTATAGCTTACGACTATTTTCGCGCCGTCTTCCATACTGTGCTCAGTGCTCTGCAGGTGGATGCTCGTTCCGTTTCTTAAGCCTACTGGCTCGCGCTGGCTCACGCCGGCGCTCACTGGGTCCCAGCAGTCCCAGCATGTAACGGAACGCAACCATGATTGGTGCTGCCGACCACTCGGGGTGCGTACGTAAACCTGATCCACATCGCTCATATTGCAACAAACTCACCGCACACTTGATTGGTGCTGCAGACCACTCGGGGTGCGTACGTAAACCTGATCCACATCGCTCATATTGCAACAAACTCACCGCACACTTGATTGGTGCTGCAGACCACTCGGGGTGCGTACGCAAACCTGATCCACATCGCTCATATTGCAACAAACTCACCGCACACTTGATTGGTGCTGCAGACCACTCGGGGTGCGTACGTAAACCTGATCCACATCGCTCATATTGCAACAAACTCACCGCACACTTGATTGGTGCTGCCGACCACTCGGGGTGCGTACGTAAACCTGATCCACATCGCTCATATTGCAACAAACTCACCGCACACTTGATTGGTGCTGCAGACCACTCGGGGTGCGTACGCAAACCTGATCCACATCGCTCATATTGCAACCTGGCGCGTCAAACTCACCGCACACTTGATTGGTGCTGCCGACCACTCGGGGTGCGTACGCAAACCTGATGCAGCTCACTCAGATTGCAACAAACTCACCGCACACTTGACTGGCGCTGCAGACCACTCGGGGTGCGTACGCAAACCTGATGCAGCTCACTCAGATTGCAACAAACTCACCGCACACTTGACTGGCGCTGCAGACCACTCGGGGTGCGTACGTAAACCTGATCCACATCGCTCATATTGCAACCTGGCGCGTCAAACTCACCGCACACTTGATTGGTGCTGCAGACCACTCGGGGTGCGTACGTAAACCTGATCCACATCGCTCATATTGCAACCTGGCGCGTCAAACTCACCGCACACTTGATTGGTGCTGCCGACCACTCGGGGTGCGTACGTAAACCTGATCCACATCGCTCATATTGCAACCTGGCGCGTCAAACTCACCGCACACTTGATTGGTGCTGCAGACCACTCGGGGTGCGTACGTAAACCTGATCCACATCGCTCATATTGCAACCTGGCGCGTCAAACTCACCGCACACTTGATTGGTGCTGCCGACCACTCGGGGTGCGTACGCAAACCTGATCCAGCTCGCTCAGATTGCAGCCTGGCGCGTCAAACTCACCACACACTTGATTGGTGCTGCCGACCACTCGGGGTGCGTACGTAAACCTGATGCACATCGCTCATATTGCAACCTGGCGCGTCAAACTCACCGCACACTTGATTGGTGCTGCAGACCACTCGGGGTGCGTACGTAAACCTGATCCACATCGCTCATATTGCAACCTGGCGCGTCAAACTCACCGCACACTTGATTGGTGCTGCAGCCCACTCGGGGTGCGTACGCAAACTTGATCCACATCGCTCATATTGCAACCTGGCGCGTCAAGCTCACAGCACACTTGATTGGTGCTGCAGACCACTCGGGGTGCGTACGTAAACCTGATCCAGCTCGCTCATATTGCAACCTGGCTTGGTGGCCAGGGTATCTGCAGCAGGTTAGCGTAAACCTCACATTACACGGTTCAATACTTCCGTGCCAGCCTATGTAATAATTATGTATGCGTCCGTATTCTCGGTTCATCCAATCACAGCCCATACGCATTCGACTTCGATTGCGAGATGCTGGTTGTGATTGGATGAACCGAAAAATAATAATAGTAATAATAATAATAATAATAATAATAATAATAATAATAATAGTCATACTAATAATAATAATAATAATAGTAATACTAATAATAATAATAATAATCATAATAATAATAATAATAATAATAATAATAATAATAATAATAATAATAATAATAATAATAATAATAATAATAATAATAATAATAATAATAATAATAATAATAATAATAATAATAATAGTAATAATAATAATAATAATAATAATAATAATGATAATAGTAATAATAGTAATACTAATAATAATAATAATAATAATAATAATAATAATAATAATAATAATAATAATAATAATAATAATAATAATAATAATAATAATAATAATAATATAATAATAATAAAAACAAATTTAATAATAAAAAGTATTTATTTATTCATGTGATCAGTCACTTTATAGTTTCTGCTAACCAACTTCTGCATCTATCCTGCGTCCAGCACAGTCCACTTTCCTTGTCCCCGACGGCAGCCATGTGTGTGAGTGTGTGGGTAAACACCGTCATTAGATCTCATAGTCACACACTTATTCAGTTCATTGGCGGGAAGAGAAATCCGAGAGAAGCTTCGATTGTCGAGATGGATTTGAATACAACGAACGCATTGAGAGAACGGAAGAATGCGCTTTCCCTTCTAATCTACCGGTTCCAACTTCCAACGTATCATTGTGGACTGTACGTGTAATGGAAACTACTGGGTTTATATATCTGTTACTATCTATACTGCCGTCCGGTGTAACAAGGTGTCTGTTACTATCTACACTGCCGTCCGGTGTAACAAGGTGTTAATGATGGTTCATGTTACTTGCTGTTATTGCAGACGATGAGGGGTGATAGATGGTGATAAAAGAAAAACTAATGCTGGCTATGCCAAACTATGTGTTTGAGGGCAGCTTACCGGATTACATCTATTTACCATTTGCAATTTACCTGTAATAAAGTAGGAACTGCACACCTTACTAATACTACTTACTTCTAATATGTGCGTGACGACAACAACGTAGTGAAAACAATGGAAACATAAAATAGATAATAGAATTTAAAAAAAAAAAAACTTTTAAAAATGATTTATTTATTATTACGATCTAGTTACAATTCATCCAACTATTCGCTCTTCAAACTATGTTGGTGTCGAACACCCAGGAACCACAGATAACATCCCCACGTAGTAATAATTAGTTATCTGTGCAGAAACTAAACATTCCACCGTCGAGCTGGAATAGAACCTAGGTCTCCCACTTGCCGGACGGGTGAAGTGTGCTTAGTGACCTTAGCACGGGCGCCGACTATGTGGGTGCTCAGGGGCTGAAGCATTGTTTGGACGGGTGCGCAGCCCCTCTCCAAATATCCTGACTAAAAGAAAAATTATACCTATATATATCAGAGTTTTGAGGTCTTAATTTTTTTTAAACGTTTTTTAAATTTTGTTACGATTATGTATCTATTTTCATCTTGGATACAATCAATATGATTAAAATGATGTTGTTTTTTGCATTATTATATGTATATTATTATTATATTTATATTTTAAATGCATTATTTTGACATTGCGTTCGACCACTTTTTTTCTAGAACGTACCAAATACACTCTAAAAACGGGGTTTAAAAATTTTTCGACTGCGGCGCTATTACTTGGGGGCTCTGCCCCACAAACCACCCCTGCTTGGTCCCCTTTCTGCGAAGGTAAGCACCCCTCGGAATTTGGAAAACCCGGCGCCTCTCTCTCTCTCTTGTGTCCAGGTCTAAGGTCACGTTAGACCTGGACACAACTTTAAAACAGCTCCACCCATACGTTGTACTTTTAACACCTAAATACTAATATGTCTACAAAATATTTAGTCAAGGCATATGGTTGCTATGGAGTTTGTTCTTCTTATGGACAATAGCATGTAATAAAACAATCCCGTAGCAACAAATCCTGTACTTGACTGTGCATATGGCTCTTTCCTTACGGTTATTTTCCAAACAGTCTCACTTAGGATCGCTACCATTGGCCGGATTTATAAAACGTCGCCGCTCATTGGCTGGGCTAAACATTTTAGGTATAAGAGCTAACGTTGCTATGGTTTCCTTAATTCTAAAATCTTAGGAAAGTGTGTAAACGCCATAATAATGCTTTTGGCTTGATTTGATTTTGTTAGACCTTAAATTTTAAATAAGTGTGTAAACCGACCTTAACATCCGTCAAGTAAGTAAAGACATTATAACGAATGTTTGTCCCATCCATATGTTTCACTCGGAATGACAATACTAGGTCGGGTTCTTGAGAAACCACAGAAAACAGTGACCTCGCGCGCGGTTTCAATAGAAAGTGAATGAATTTCCCCAGAAATCATCTCCGTAAATACATAATAATTATGATTACAGCTCTAGTGACACAAATAACGTAGGTCCTCAAACACGATAATAGTTTCGTTTCCAAACAACCTAAATCGCTTTTAAATCGCTTCCGATTCCCCCATAGAGACGATCTTGATCACCCGAAGCTGCGCGCGACGGCGGCGTGTGAAGGTTTGTGATGAGTGAGTGAGTGAGTGGGTGAGTGAATGAGTGAGTGAATGAGTGAGTGAATGAATGAGCGAGTGAGTGAGTGAATGAGTGAGTGAGTGAATGAGTGAGTGAGTGAATGAGTGAGTGAGTGAGTGAGTGAATGAGTGAGTGAGTGAGTGAATGAGTGAGTGAATGAATGAGCGAGTGAGTGAGTGAATGAGTGAGTGAGTGAGTGAATGAGTGAGTTAATGAATGAGCGAGTGAGTGAGTGAATGAGTGAGTGAGTGAGTGAATGAGTGAGTGAATGAATGAGCGAGTGAGTGAATGAGCGAGTGAGTGAGTGAATGAGCGAGTGAGTGAGTGAATGAGTGAGTGAATGAATGAGCGAGTGAGTGAGTGAATGAGTGAGTGAGTGAGTGAATGAGTGAGTGTTTGAATGAGCGAGTGAGTGAATGAGCGAGTGAGTGAGTGAATGAGCGAGTGAGTGAGTGAATGAGTGAGTGAATGAATGAGCGAGTGAGTGAATGAGCGAGTGAGTGAGTGAATGAGCGAGTGAGTGAGTGAATGAGCGAGTGAGTGAGTGAATGAGCGAGTGAGTGAATGAATGAGTGCAAGTGCACCGACGTGGATGAGTAAATCGCTACGTCACAGCTCGATACAGATAGGCAACCCGCGCTGTTTCATTCACATGGCATTGTAACCTATATACAGAAATAACGCAAAGACGGTCATTATAAATATGTATATATATATATATATATATATGGTATACAAACCCCGGATTTTTCGAGAAATTTCGGAGATCGTTCCAGTTACCATTCAGTCTCACTGATGAAATTGTTCTATGCGTGTTAGGTGGTCTATTTTTATATTAGGCACCATTTGAATTCGTAATTTTGTTTAGTTTACATATAAATTTTACTAATTGTAATTTGTTTCGATTTTCGTTTTGATATAAGTTATTGTATGTTATTCTGTGTCATGTGGCTGCAGAGACCAAATAAAGGTTGTTAATATTACTATGGTAGAACAGAATATAAGAAATATACCGCACTGGGAAAAGAAACCCAGGGCCCGGATTCACAACAAGTCTGGTCTTACTCTAACTGACCGGCCTAACTTTGGTCCTCCTGTAATTAAAACCAGACCCCGGTCACATGAAGAAGTTACTAAATTCTGGTGAGAGCGAGGACACAACGAACATTCCAATAATATGCTTTAAAATCTGTTCTCAAATATTTTCCTGGATTCAGAATCACAATTAAGGTTCAGAGTTAAGACGGTTTTAAAGATAAAACAGGACCTCTTGTGACGGGGAGCCTGAATAGCGCCGAATGGAACAACGCCGAATCGATCGTGTGTACTGCACTTTCAAGTAAAATCCTAACCCAAAAAAGTAGACCTTGCAAACTGGAACAACGCCGAATCTTATTCTGCGTTAATCCACCGGAACAACGCCGAATCTTTTTCGGCTTAAATCCACCGGAACAACGCCGAATCTTTTTCGGCGTTAATCCACCGGAACAACGCCGAATCTTTTTCGACGTTAATCAACCGGAACAACGCCGAATATTTTTCGACTTAAATCCACCTGAACAACACAGAATCTTTTTCGGCGTTAATCCACCGGAACAACGCCGAATCTTTTTCGACTTAAATCCACCGGAACAACGCCGAATCTTTTTCGGCGTTAATCCACCGGAACAACGCCGAATCTCACAGTGTTGGTTATAATTCTTTTCAAAAAAATATTTTTGGGTTCGTCAATACATTCTACTCACTGCACCGTTTAACCCGTGTGTTAATCCACCGGAACAACGCCGAATATTTTTCGGCGTTAGTCCACCGGAACAACGCCGAATCTTTTTCGGCTTAAATTAAATATTTTTGGGTTCGTCAATACATTCTACTCACTGCACCGTTTGACTCGTGTGTTACACAGAAAATGATTCGGCGTTTTTCCAGTGGATTTACGCCGAAAAAGATTCGGCGTTGTTCCGGTGGATTTACGCCGAAAAAGATTCGGTGTTGTTCCGGTGGATTAACGTCGAAAATTTTTTGGCGTTGTTCCGGTGGATAAACGCAGAAAAAGATTCGGCGTTGTTCCGGTGGATTTAAGCCGTAAAAGATTCGGCGTTGTTCCGGTGGATTTACGCCGAAAAAGATTCAGCGTTGTTCCGGTGGATTAACGTCGAAAAATTTTTGGTGTTGTACCGGTGGATAAACGCAGGAAAAGATTCGGCGTTGTTCCGGTGGATTTAAGCCGAAAAAGATTCGGCGTTGTTCCGGTGGATTAACGCCGAAAAAGATTCGGCGTTGTTCCGGTGGACTTACGCCGAAAAATATTCGGCGTTGTTCCGGTGGATTAACGCCGAAAAATATTCGGCGTTGTTCCGGTGGACTTACGTCGAAAAAGATTCGGCGTTGTTCCGGTGGATTAACGCCGAAAAAGATTCGGCGTTGTTCCAGGTTACAAGGTCTACTTTTTTGGGTTAGGATTATACTTGAAAGTGCAGTACACACGATCGATTCGGCGTTGTTCCATTCGGTGTTATTCAGCGTCCCCCTTGTGACTCCAGGCCCAGGTGCCCTCAGCCCCCCCCCCCCCTCAGGCCCCCAGGCCCTCAGTGGTCATGAGTGTCCGCCCTCAGTGGTCATGAGTGTCCGCCCTCAGTGGTCAAGAGTGTCCGCCCTCAGTGGTCATGAGTGTCGCTGGGAAACGAACCCAGTCTTCCACTTGGCGGGCGGACACTCATGACCACGGAGGGCGGACGCTCATGACCACTGAGGGCGGACACTCATGACCACTGAGGGTGGACACTCTTGACCACTGAGGGCGGACACTCATGACCACTGAGGGCGGACACTCATGACCACTGAGGGCCCAGGTGCCCTCAGGCCCCCCCCCCCCTCAGGCCCCCAGGCCCTCAGTGGTCATGAGTGTCCGCCCTCAGTGGTCATGAGTGTCCGCCCTCCGTGGTCATGAGTGTCCGCCCGCCAAGTGGAAGACTGGGTTCGTTTCCCAGCGGGGTCGGTTTTTACATTCGGTCTTGCAAATCATCACAGTATCTCCCCTCTTAGACACTAGTTGCAAAGTAAAGTAGAAGAAGGTGACAGCTTATCAGAGTTAAATTTGAGATAATTATCTAGTATTGTTGACTACCTTGTTAATTACAGAGTGGTGTTTATAAAAAGAAAATTCGGAATGAAAATACTTTAAATGATTTAGAGTGCAGATATTTTCAGTTTGACATAGGCTAGTTTGAAGGTCCTGAAGGTAGTTGTGTGGTCACCGCCCAGCATAACAGTAACAAATACGACTAACTATAAATAATGTGAAATGAAATGAAGAACTATGATATTATAACTGTCGGGTTGTCACGTGGGTGAGGGGTGGTTAGATAGCGATGGAGGGAGCAGCAGGGGAGCAGCAGGGGAGCAGGAGGGGAGCAGGAGGGGAGCAGCAGGGGAGCAGCAGGGGAGCAGGAGGGAGCGTCAATGAGAAACATCAAGTCTACTACGTATTACTCAAACAAAACTACGTAACAACCTTACGAAAACTCACAATTTTATTTTCCCATATTATATACAGAACGTGGAAACAATATGAGCAGCTAAGCCCCGCCCCCTTATCTGCCCACCAATCAGCATCCGTTACGATATCTACAGATTGTCTGATGCTGGAGCGATCGTAATCAATGGACCTCAGAACAATGAGAACTTCCCAAATAAAGTAATGCAGACTATAATACGAGCATTACACAATAATGTGCAGCCGTACATGAATCGCAACAGAACTTTCACAACAGTCAAGTAATTATTGTTACACGCTAATCATGTCTGTCTACCGCATAGTCACATCACGTTCAAAGAATTATCTGCAGATTTGCTGCTACAGTTGCCCCGACGCAAGTATTCTCGTGCTGACGACACAACACACTCCAATAGTACCTACACTACACGCATTATGTGAATACACCCCATGCGGGGTTCGAACCCGCGCACTTTGGTTCCACACAACACTGGGAGCTGCACCGTAGTCGTCATCACATAATCAAACCGGACACAACGCTAAGTTAGATCTACCCAGGTCGCCAAGAAGATCTCAGGCAAACAAGTTTCGAATACTATCAGCTGAACACAGGACGACAATGGTATGGTAATAAAAAAAGTCGATTTCGACGATTCACAAATGAAAACAAAAGAGTTTGTTTATACCTTGTGCGGCTAACCTTCATTCCCAGTAACAAATGTTATGTTGGAAGATGAATTTCTAGTTTCCTTTTTTGGCGCAAGCGTTTGTGGCCGGGTCTTGTCCTCAGAGCACATGGTCATGCTTTTGACAGCAAAGAAGGTTTATCATTCTGATCCAAGTGCAGAGAACTAAAGTAACAGAAGATGGGTTGTAAATGGTCATGACTATATGCTGTAAACTCATTGAGCACCATGTTATTCTCAACAGAGGGCAGGTAGGTCAAATCTCAAATATGCAACGATTGCCAGCTAAACATCACCTGTGCGTTAGTTATTTTTGCAGCCATCAGAATAGATAGTCTCACTCATAATAATCAATCAAAACTGGGGTTAAAACGCTGTATTTGACGCTGCCAACTTTACTGACCGTATTTACCAAATTGTTTTGTTGTTATATTCAGAAAAATAATGCCAGCACTACTTTAGCCAGAACCACCGTCGTGTCACAGAACTAGGCGCATCGTTTGACACACTGACAAATGAAATAACCTCATAGTAAAACATTATTTCCTGTGTGCGTGCATTTAATAGCTAAAACAATATTTAAATTTAAATATATAAACAAATAAACAAATAGCTAGAAAATCAAGACAATTGAACGGTTTTTTGTCCGATGTGAGAATAGATAAATTATCAAATGCTACAGATATTCTTTGAAATGGATGCAAAATTGATTGTTTCAATAAAATTAGACAATTTAAATCGTATACTAATAAGATCCAAGGGTGACTGGGCCTAATACAGAAACACATTAATTTTTTAAGCTTCTCTAGTTGTTTATGTAGAACAATACAAATAATAAATAGTGACAGTAATTACAAATATTATACTTGTCCCGAAACAACCTAACCTGTGGCCTAACCGACGCGCTCGTCACAGACAAGTGTTTCGTAGCCAATCAGCGACCGGTATTTACAACCAGGGCTCGCTGGTTGGCCACGCATCACTGTCTATCAGCAGGAGGGGACTACGTGCTTTACTTAACACCTAGTCTATCATCAATCACCATCACCACCTCACGGCAGATAACACGGACAAGTACCCCACTGACATCGCATCAAAACATTACGACTTGAGCGTTGGTATTAATTACTTTGCATTGAGTTGGACGCGGCCATTGTGTAGGACCATGTATGGGGGACAAAGAGGAAGCACTCACTGCCTGCTATAGAACACGGGCATAGCTGTACAGCAGGCAGTGAGTCTTACAGGAGGAAGAAGAGGCTACATGTGTGTAAGCCCAGTTCACACTGCCTGCTATAGAACACGGGAATAGCTGTACAGCAGGCGGTGAGTCTTACAGGAGGAACCCATAGCTGTACAGCAGGCGGTGAGTCTTACAGGAGGAACCCATAGCTGTACAGCAGGCGGCGAGTCTTACAGGAGGAACCACTCACTGCCTGCTATAGAACACGGGCATAGCTGTACAGCAGGCGGTGAGTCTTACAGGAGGAACAACTCACTGCCTGCTATAGAACACGGGCATAGCTGTACAGCAGGCGGTGAGTCTTACACGAGGAACAACTCACTGCCTGCTATAGAACACGGGCATAGCTGTACAGCAGGCGGTGAGTCTTACACGAGGAAGAAGAGGCTACATGTGTGTAAGCCCAGTTCACACTGCCTGCTATAGAACACGGGCATAGCTGTACAGCAGGCGGTGAGTCTTACAGGAGGAAGGAGAGGCTACATGTGTGTAAGCCCAGTTCACACTGCCTGCTATAGAACACGGGCATAGCTGTACAGCAGGCAGTGAGTCTTACAGGAGGAAGGAGAGGCTACATGTGTGTAAACCCAGTTCACACTGCCTGCTATAGAACACGGGAATAGCTGTACAGCAGGCGGTGAGTCTTACAGGAGGAACCCATAGCTGTACAGCAGGCAGTGAGTCTTACAGGAGGAAGAAGAGGCTACATGTGTGTAAGCCCAGTTCACACTGCCTGCTATAGAACACGGGCATAGCTGTACAGCAGGCGGTGAGTCTTACAGGAGGAAGGAGAGGCTACATGTGTGTAAGCCCAGTTCACACTGCCAGCTATAGAACACGGGCATAGCTGTACAGCAGGCGGTGAGTCTTACAGGAGGAAGAAGAGGCTACATGTGTGTAAGCCCAGTTCACACTGCCTGCTATAGAACACGGGCATAGCTGTACAGCAGGCGGTGGGTCATACAGGAGGAAGAATAGGCTACATGTGTGTAAGCCCAGTTCACACTGCCTGCTATAGAACACGGGCATAGCTGTACAGCAGGCAGTGGGTCATACAGGAGGAAGAATAGGCTACATGTGTGTAAGCCCAGTTCACACTGCCTGCTATAGAACACGGGCATAGCTGTACAGCAGGCGGTGGGTCTTACAGGAGGAAGAAGAGGCTACATCTCCCTGCCTGCTACAGAACACGGGCATAGCTGTACAGCAGGCAGTGAGTCTTACAGGAGGAAGAAGAGGCTACATCTCACTGCCTGCTATAGAACACGGGCATAGCTGTACAGCAGGCAGTGAGTCTTACAGGAGGAAGAAGAGGCTACATCTCCCTGCCTGCTATAGAACACGGGCATAGCTGTACAGCAGGCAGTGGGTCTTACAGGAGGAAGAAGAGGCTACATCTCACTGCCTTCTATAGAACACGAGCATAGCTGTACAGCAGGCAGTGAGTCTTACAGGAGGAAGAAGAGGCTACATCTCCCTGCCTGCTATAGAACACGGGCATAGCTGTACAGCAGGCGGTGAGTCTTACAGGAGGAAGAAGAGGCTACATCTCACTGCCTGCTATAGAACACGGGCATAGCTGTACAGCAGGCAGTGAGTCTTACAGGAGGAAGAAGTAGGCTACATCTCACTGCCTGCTATAGAACACGGGCATAGCTGTACAGCAGGCGGTGAGTCTTACAGGAGGAAGAAGTAGGCTACATCTCCCTGCCTGCTATAGAACACGGGCATAGCTGTACAGCAGGCAGTGGGTCTTACAGGAGGAAGAAGTAGGCTACATCTCACTGCCTGCTATAGAACACGGGCATAGCTGTACAGCAGGCAGTGGGTCTTACAGGAGGAAGAAGAGGCTACATGTGTGTAAGCCCAGTTCACACTGCCTGCTATAGAACACGGGCATAGCTGTACAGCAGGCGGTGAGTCTTACAGGAGGAAGGAGAGGCTACATGTGTGTAAGCCCAGTTCACACTGCCTGCTATAGAACACGGGCATAGCTGTACAGCAGGCAGTGGGTCTTACAGGAGGAAGAAGTAGGCTACATCTCACTGCCTGCTATAGAACACGGGCATAGCTGTACAGCAGGCGGTGAGTCTTACAGGAGGAAGAAGTAGGCTACATCTCCCTGCCTGCTATAGAACACGGGCATAGCTGTACAGCAGGCAGTGAGTCTTACAGGAGGAAGAAGTAGGCTACATCTCACTGCCTGATATAGAACACGGGCATAGCTGTACAGCAGGCGGTGAGTCTTACAGGAGGAAGAAGTAGGCTACATCTCCCTGCCTGCTATAGAACACGGGCATAGCTGTACAGCAGGCAGTGAGTCTTACAGGAGGAAGAAGTAGGCTACATCTCACTGCCTGATATAGAACACGGGCATAGCTGTACAGCAGGCGGTGAGTCTTACAGGAGGAAGAAGAGGCTACATGTGTGTAAGCCCAGTTCACACTGCCTGCTATAGAACACAAGCATAGCTGTACAGCAGGCAGTGAGTCTTACAGGAGGAAGAAGTAGGCTACATCTCACTGCCTGATATAGAACACGAGCATAGCTGTACAGCAGGCGGTGAGTCTTACAGGAGGAAGAAGAGGCTACATGTGTGTAAGTCCAGTTCACACTGCCTGCTATAGAACACGGGCATAGCTGTACAGCAGGCAGTGGGTCTTTCACGAGGAAGAAGAGGCTTCATCTCACTGCCTGCTATAGAACACGGGCATAGTTGTACAGCAGGCAGTGGGTCTTCCACGAGGAAGAAGAGGCTTCATCTCACTGCCTGCTATAGAACACGGGCATAGCTGTACAGCAGGCAGTGAGTCTTACACGAGGAAGAAGAGGCTACATCTCACTGCCTTCTATAGAACACGGGCATAGCTGTACAGCAGGCAGTGGGTCTTTCACGAGGAAGAAGAGGCTTCATCTCACTGCCTGCTATAGAACACGGGCATAGTTGTACAGCAGGCAGTGGGTCTTTCACGAGGAAGAAGAGGCTTCATCTCACTGCCTGCTATAGAACACGGGCATAGTTGTACAGCAGGCAGTGGGTCTTCCACGAGGAAGAAGAGGCTACATCTCACTGCCTGCTATAGAACACGGGCATAGCTGTACAGCAGGCAGTGGGTCTTACACGAGGAAGAAGAGGCTACATCTCACTGCCTTCTATAGAACACGGGCATAGCTGTACAGCAGGCAGTGGGTCTTACAGGAGGAAGAAGAGGCTTCATCTCACTGCCTGCTATAGAACACGGGCATAGCTGTACAGCAGGCAGTGGATCTTACACGAGGAAGAAGAGGCTACATCTCACTGCCTTCTATAGAACACGGGCATAGCTGTACAGCAGGCAGTGGGTCTTACACGAGGAAGAAGAGGCTACATCTCACTGCCTTCTATAGAACACGGGCATAGCTGTACAGCAGGCAGTGGGTCTTACACGAGGAAGAAGAGGCTACATCTCACTGCCTTCTATAGAACACGGGCATAGCTGTACAGCAGGCAGTGGGTCTTACAGGAGGAAGAAGAGGCTTCATCTCACTGCCTGCTATAGAACACGGGCATAGCTGTACAGCAGGCAGTGGATCTTACAGGAGGAACAACTCACTGCCTGCTATAGAACACGGGCATAGCTGTACAGCAGGCAGTGGGTCTTCCACGAGGAAGAAGAGGCTTCATCTCACTGCCTGCTATAGAACACGGGCATAGCTGTACAGCAGGCAGTGAGTCTTACAGGAGGAACAACTCACTGCCTGCTATAGAACACGGGCATAGCTGTACAGCAGGCGGTGAGTCTTACACGAGGAAGAAGAGGCTACATGTGTGTAAGCCCAGTTCACACTGCCTGCTATAGAACACGGGCATAGCTGTACAGCAGGCAGTGGGTCTTATACGAGGAAGAAGCTGAACTGAATGATTACTGAAGGATTCTTCCATTTGAATAACGTGTGATTTTTAAAATCGCGAAAAAGAATGTTACGACCTGACTGTTGTGAGTTCGACGAGACCCCGCCAGGGGATCGAGTTCTCCGGCAGTTGACCAACACTCCGCCCAGCTTCTGCGTGCCTAATAACTCGTCTGCGTGAAGACGTCCACACATGCCAGAAGCTGCAGCGCTGCTGATTGGCTGGCACACTGGTTGTCATGGAACCAACACTCTGCACAGCTTCTGCGTGCCTAATAACTCGTCTGCGTGAAGACGTCCACACATGCCAGAATCTGCAGCGTTGCTGATTGGCTGGCACACTGGTTGTCATGGAACCAACACTCTGCACAGCTTCTGCGTGCCTAATAACTCGTCTGCGTGAAGACGTCCACACATGCCAGAAGCTGCAGCGCTGCTGATTGGCTGTCACTCTGACTGTCATGGCGACGACAGCTGTGTATTAGTATTCACCCAATGAGCTCACGTACTCGTTGCAACGAGGTTATCGCGAGGATCGAGACGCTTCCACGCGACTCTCAGGTATTTCTTATTGGATGGGAACTCAACTCTCACAGATCAAACTACATAGTTTTAAAGTGTGGTCATGAATAATATAGATAGCAGGTATGTAGCTTAGCGGGCACATACAAATCGATGTCACCTATCAGAGCTGAGCTTTTAAAACCATGACTTGGACCGTATGCAGAGTCAGGTGTCAAGATAAGTACAGGATTTGTTGCTATGGAATTGTTTTATTACATGCTATTTTCCATAAGAAGGGAAGGACAAACTCCATAGCAACCACAAACAAATTACATAACTCGATCTTGCATTCCGCCCGCACATCTCTAGCATGCATGCTACACCATATCAAAAACTAGTGAAAACGTTCTGTGGTTTCGTAATCACTTCAGACAACATTCTAAATATTTATAATATTACTGTAATCAGTAGGATAGTAATGTTGTTTATTAAATGCAAAATGCAATCAATAAACAACATTACTATGCAACGAAGCACTCAATAAATTCAAAAATGATTTGAATCAGTCTTGTTGATTTTGGCATTTGTCCGCAGGTGTTCGCATTGTCCAACCACACATTTACTTATTTCATATTTAAAATATTGATCCTTGGTTGGTTATCGTTCACTTGTCGATGGTGTTCGGAACCTACAGGGTTGGTTCAGTCGCTTTAAATTAAAAAGTCCCCCACTGAAAATCAGTCTTGTTACTGAGTGGGTAGACTCTAAATGTGAATTTATTTTATTTTTATTTCCTGTGTCCTACTCGTGCACTACACACTCATAAATGTAAAATGTTATAGACGAAAATCAAGATTTATGAATCATTTAGTTAAACCTAGCGATATTGTTATTCTCGCTGTTATTTAGTCGTCGTACAACAACTTCGGTAATGCTTCCGTCACGGATGGGTGAGCGGCAGCCAACCAGCGGCCGTGGCTAATTCAAACACCTGCACGGGTTGGCCGAGACCGTAAACACGTTATTGATTGATGACGAAAGCATTATCGAAGTTGTTGTACGACGACTTTATCTTGTAGATGGCTTTAGAACCGGTTAGGATTGTTTTTAAACGTCGTAATTGGTATTTTACTCAGTCTGCATTGTAATAGAAATAGCAATGATCGAATCCATTTGGTTGAAGACTGTCCACCTTTGCACTTTGACCCCGGGTCGCCCAACCCATCTCGTTCAAGGTCAGACACAGCCAATACTGTTACTCGTGAATTTAGTTTCCGGATAAAGTTACAAAACAGTACAATTTCCCCGAAATTAAATTATTTTATCACAAAAATTAAAACAATTGCTTTGTGAATGGAATCCAATACATTACGTGATCAGCAGAAGTGACGGAACGTAGTCTACTCCTATCGAACGGAAAGGTCGCCGCCTTGCGAATGCCTGGAATAGTTCCTACTTCTGAGGAAGGCTGTGACAAAGGCAATAAAAAGCGCAGCGTCGTATCGAGGCAAATCATCATTCCAGACGGTAATCGGTGCAGTTATCGCTCATTGTGATCAGCGTGATTTCTCAGTGACGTCATCAAATAGGGGGACGGTGGGGGGGGGGGGGGGGGGGGGGGGGACAAAAAATGTATAAACACATGAGGTTGAGATCTAAAATATGGAAGAAATTTATTAAAACTTGAACTTCATCCATTATAAATGGGAATGTTCATTTGGGGAGTGGTTTTGTTTTTGTTTTTGAAAAGGGCAAGAACCGTATAATAGATCATTAGAATGGAACCCATATACTTACATATGGTCCTACAGCATCCTCCTAACCTTGATTACATAATTTTAATTGTTGTGTTATTGTTGTCATAGAGGACCATGATTAATTCTGGATCATTGATGCGTGAAGTGAGTGAACACACCAAGGGCGTAAGTGGGGGGAGTATGGGGTGGGGGGGGGGAGGGGTTGGAGCTTATTCCCCCCCCCCCTCCCCAGAAACTCCATCGAGGCTGACAATTACTACTTCACTACTTCATAAGAACTAGAAGACGTTAGGGACAACAAGTGTGTATCTATCGCATACATTTCAAACAAAATAAATACATCATTCAGCTCAAACGTTGTAGGAACTATTGTGAGCAGTAACGTAATTATAACAAATAGGTAATGCAGAAATGCTTCGAGTTATATTTTTGGCTCTAAAAAGCACGAAATAACTATAATATTCGACACGAATGTACGCCTCCGGCGGCTGGGGCTTCGCCCCAGACCCCTTATTGTTCTCACACTTCACTTTCCCCTATCGCGTACATTTCACCACCACCCCGAAATAATTTCTACTCAGCGTGCCGACCTAAGAACCACCCTGCCAATCACTACTCTGCGTGCCAACCTAAGAAGCACCCTGCCAATCACTACTCTGCGTGCCAACCTAAGAAGCACCCTGCCAATCACTACTCTGCGTGCCAACCTAAGAAGCATCCTGCCAATCACTACACACAAAGGGCGACTTAGCCGTCGCCACCTTTGTTGACAGTTGTAAATGTAAATCTTGTATAAAACAGGGATTGGAACCTTTATTCATAAAGGTTCCGGTTCCGGTTCCAGTCAACGATTTTATAACGGTTCCGGTTCCGGATGTATAAAGGTTCCGCAAGAACCGGTTCGAAACGGTTCTTAAGGGTTCCGGTTCCGGTTCCCAATAATTTTAGAAATCATAGAATATTGAAAATATTTCAAATTAAATATTTCGTTATGGAATTTTGGAAAGCTAAAATTAAACAAAGTGGTAAAATATAATCACTAGGGCTTAATGTTTGTAGTAGAGCTGTACTTTTATTTTTAGGTCTTTATAATACGTACATGCTTTGTTGTTAAGAAGATAAATGCATTGATATTATACTTAGGATTTTAATTGGTACACAAATTACTTTCTTGTTTATGTGATCAATGTTTTACTTAGTAAGTTAATATATCTATAAAATATATCTAAACATATCTAAATCATAATATTTGTAAGATGCTAAGAGTATAATAAACGTGTACTGCTAAATATTTAATAGCAGTAAAAGTAAAGATGTATATACCTCTCGAATCTAGACACATAAAATAGAAATACATAATAACAATAACTGCAATTATTATTACTATTATTATTATTATTGCTTTTATTATTGTTATTATTATTATTATTATACACAATTTATTATAACTATGATGACGATGGTGATGATTGAACAAGTAGAATATTTTTTTTTACACATACCTAATTATTAAGTTCAGGGCACTATACTGCGAACACAGACCACTTAATCGCATCTTGATATTGATTAATTTTGTGCTTAAGTTTGTTTACTTCTCTTTTTGACTAAAAATCATGTTTGTACGCACTACCATGATATCGTCCAAAATGTCTTCTTTCAAATTGGCACGAGTAGGAGAAAGAATGAACTTTAGACCAGAAAACAGCCTCTCCACGCTCACTTGAGTTGCTGGTACTGCATTTACTACTTTAGATCATTGTGCATTTTGGAACCTTTAAGAACCGTTAAGAACCGTTAAGAACCTTATAGGATAAAACGGTTCGGTTCCGGTTCCGGTTCCATAAATCGTAGGTTTTAACGGTTCCGGTTCCGGTTCCGGTTCTACGAAGTGAAAAGGTTCCAAACGGTTCCGGGTTCCGGTTCCAATCCCTGGACTATAAAATCTCAAGCGGCAGTCAAGGGGGTGGACACACAGTTACACAAAAAGGGGACCTTCCCCTATATACAGGGGGCGATACCCGTCCGTAGTCGAGTCTAGGCGACATTCTTCACACTCAGCTGTCGGTACCGGCTGAGAAGGTGAGTGCTTTGCTGAATAATGGGGATGATTGACATTTATGATCTCCACAATACCATCGCGTCCCTTTGAGGTTAGTGATTGTCAGGGTACTTCTTAGGTTGGCACGCAGAGTAGTGATTGGCAGGGTGCTTCTTAGGTTGGCACGCAGAGTAGTGATTGGCAGGGTGCTTCTTAGGTTGACACGCAGAGTAGTTACGCCAAAGAACACGCGGCTACCAAGCAAGACGCTCCCAACCATCCCATCCCATCATACACCCAGTTTGGCTGCTGAGGTCCAATTAAGATTTAAGACTAGTTTGAGTCAAGGCCTCCTGAATTCCGCGCAACCACATTCCTGCGCTCCATTTGCCGTGTTTTAATAATTAATAGCCTCTCGTCCGAGTACAACCCACCCTGTTGCATCTTATCGCATCTTGTACGCATGACGACATTCACACCTCTCGCCTCGCGCAGGCGATCATGTCCTGTGAGTTATACGCGCAGCTCTCAGGCTGTTTCAAGATAAACATAATAAATACAAACACAGAGAACTAAAACATGAATATAAATTATACTGTCAAACCCGTAACAACGGATAGGAAGACTTATACGACGCTTTTAATATACGTCCCCACTGGCTTGTATGTGTGGGGTGGGGGGCAGGAGGTTTGCTAGGGGGTGTAGAGCAATGTTTAATATATACGAATGGACCTAGTATAGTACCTTGGGGTCGGATAGACCATATACAATAATTACAAATTTTATTATTTTACATTATAAAGACCAAAGATTACTGAAGAGGGACACCTACTATATCAGTGGTTTCAACCAAGTTGTGAGGGGGGGGGGAGGACAATTCCCATCAGATAAAGAAAATAATTCCAAACTGTCAGTCCAGATTCTCCTCACTGTCTTCCTGTCTTACGAGATCAGTCCAACCTGCTGCTGCCACATATATTCTTGTTGACAACACTCACTCACATTCCTGGTCCACCGACGCATGAATTGTTTCATCTTGATCGGGAGAATCTACCTTTGATCGCTGTTGTACGCGTCACGTTACATGCTTATCTCCTCTGAGTGCACTGATCCAAGTTCTTTGGTTTACATTACATGCTTATCTCCTCTGCACTTACTATTCCACTCGAGTGCACTGATCCAAGTTCTTTGGTTTGTGTTGAGTGTCACGTCCCGTAGATACAGTTGCCCACGAAACACCAGAGTCCAGTGGGACTTCTTGAGTTCCTTCCTCCTAATTGATACAGGTACATTGGGGATTATTTAACACTCTTCCGTTGGTTACCTGTAACATAAGGCGTGGCTAATAATGATACTTGTACACTCTACTAAGCGGAACACTTCATAATACGAATGTGTGAGAGAACGCCGGGATCTGTTGTGAAGGGTCAGTAGATGCGGACCTGGCTTGTTGCGTTGGGGCTAGTATACAATCATCTGAATGTCTGTCTCTACACTTACTATTCCACTGATCTAAGCTCTTTGATTTACGTTGATACCTGAGTGTCACGTACGTATCTATCCGTCACGTGCGGTGTGGGTACAGTCGTCACTAGGTAGCAGCACTAGCTTACAAGAATGTGTACCAACCTTGATATGATATTTAAAAAATGTTACTAAACACTTAGATCATTGATCACGTTCTTGTGACATTTCGTAAGTTATTATTTTCCATTGAAGAAATTGTTCCATGTAATGCATGCGGTCATTATTAGGCTTGTTCACTGCCACTTTCTCTCACTCGCTGCGCTGCTGTTCTAGTGGATAATGGGGGCCGCGCCCCCCAGCCAGACCACCCCCCCCCCGCACACCATCTTGTAACTTTACACAGTAGGCCTCGTAGTGCATCCGTTCCACTGATTCTGCCTCTAAGAAGCTGACTCAATACCCAAGACTCCCATTGAACAGCTTCGTAGAATATTGACGCGAAGAATTTGCACAGAGTCGTTTTCCTTCAACTGAAATGGTTTTACTTAGAAAGTAGAGCGGCTGCGGTTGTGTTTGTGGCTGCTGGAATTGAAATGTGCAGAGGTAAACATACTAGTTTGTGGCGACGAGCAGGTCAAGATTTATACGATTATACCGTACAAAAAGTGTAGGCCTAAGCAAAATTATTACCTTTGGCGAGTTATAGTGTGCATTCAATTTCAGTTCAAACGTTATTTATATAAAACATAAATAGTTCAACCAGTAGGGGTGGTGTGAGGTTGAAGGGTGGTGGAAGAGAGGAATTCTTGTGATAATGGCAACATACAGAGCAACATGTCTGAAATCTAACTATAGCCCGGTTTTTCAGTCGGCCATTAACGGGGCCGTTAGCATTGGGCCGTTAACATAGAGTTTATTGGATTATAGATTACGGACCGTCGACTAACGGCCTCGCTAACGACCCGTTAACTGATTGAAAAATCGGTCCTAATGGAAAGTTGTCGAAGATTTACACAACAAATAGACTCTAAAATGATATCATGATATTGGCACTATATACAGTCCAAGTATCGAACACTTGGAGTCCTTAGGAAACCCGGGTTCGTAGCCCGTATGAGGCAATCTCGCTCGCCCGCTTGTGAGTACTCTCATACTTCTCTCAGATCCACACCTACCGCCCCTATCATGCACTCTGTACCTCAGATCCACACCTACTGCCCCTATCATGCACTCTGTAACTCAGATCCTTATCTACCGCCCCTATCATGCACTCTGTAACTCAGATCCACACCTACTGCCCCTATCATGCACTCTGTAACTCAGATCCACACCTACCGCCCCTATCATGCACTCTGTAACTCAGATCCACACCTACTGCCCCTATCATGCACTCTGTAACTCAGATCCACACCTACCGCCCCTATCATGCACTCTGTAACTCAGATCCACACCTACTGCCCCTATCATGCACTCTGTAACTCAGATCCACACCTACCGCCCCTATCATGCACTCTGTAACTCAGATCCACACCTACCGCCCCTATCATGCACTCTGTAACTCAGATCCACACCTACCGCCCCTATCATGCACTCTGTAACTCAGATCCACACCTACCGCCCCTATCATGCACTCTGTAACTCAGATCCACACCTACTGCCCCTATCATGCACTCTGTAACTCAGATCCACACCTACCGCCCCTATCATGCACTCTGTAACTCAGATCCACACCTACCGCCCCTATCATGCACTCTGTAACTCAGATCCACACCTACTGCCCCTATCATGCACTCTGTAACTCAGATCCACACCTACCGCCCCTATCATGCACTCTGTAACTCAGATCCACACCTACCGCCCCTATCATGCACTCTGTAACTCAGATCCACACCTA
Source organism: Isoperla grammatica (assembly GCA_945910005.1). Taxonomy (NCBI): domain Eukaryota; kingdom Metazoa; phylum Arthropoda; class Insecta; order Plecoptera; family Perlodidae; genus Isoperla; species Isoperla grammatica. Next base: position 23,947,563 of record OX246750.1, on the reverse strand, counting down.
CCGCCCCTATCATGCACTCTGTAACTCAGATCCACACCTACTGCCCCTATCATGCACTCTGTAACTCAGATCCACACCTACCGCCCCTATCATGCACTCTGTAACTCAGATCCACACCTACTGCCCCTATCATGCACTCTGTAACTCAGATCCACACCTACCGCCCCTATCATGCACTCTGTAACTCAGATCCACACCTACTGCCCCTATCATGCACTCTGTAACTCAGATCCACACCTACCGCCCCTATCATGCACTCTGTACCTCAGATCCACACCTACCGCCCCTATCATGCACTCTGTAACTCAGATCCACACCTACTGCCCCTATCATGCACTCTGTAACTCAGATCCACACCTACCGCCCCTATCATGCACTCTGTAACTCAGATCCACACCTACCGCCCCTATCATGCACTCTGTACCTCAGATCCACACCTACCGCCCCTATCATGCACTCTGTAACTCAGATCCACATCTACCGCCCCTATCATGCACTCTGTAACTCAGATCCACACCTACCGCCCCTATCATGCACTCTGTAACTCAGATCCACACCTACCGCCCCTATCATGCACTCTGTACCTCAGATCCACACCTACCGCCCCTATCATGCACTCTGTTTCAACGCAAACCAGCATATTCATGGCGTTCTTTCACACATTCGTAACTGCAGTACTGCGCTTGCCCAAGCTTTATTCGCCACGCCCACTGTTCTAGGTAACTAACCAAAGCTGGTAATTACCCCTAATGAACCTGCATGTCTCAAGTAGATGGTAGGACAAAATAAAGTTGCTAGACGCCTACTTTTAGACTTGGGAGCAACTTTAACTTATTCATTATCCGAATATCCAGCTAGGGTGTCCAGACTCCAGCTACACCGAGTATACATACAGTCTTGTCTCTAATGTCCAGCTAGGGTCTACAGACTCCAGCTACACCGAGTGTACATACAGTCTTGTCTCTAATGTCCAGCTAGGGTCTACAGACTCCAGCTACACCGAGTATACATACAGTCTTGTCTCTAATGTCCAGCTAGGGTCTACAGACTCCAGCTACACCGAGTATACATACAGTCTTGTCTCTAATGTCCAGCTAGGGTCTACAGACTCCAGCTACACCGAGTATACATACAGTCTTGTCTCTAATGTCCAGCTAGGGTCTACAGACTCCAGCTACACCGAGTATACATACAGTCTTGTCTCTAATGTCCAGCTAGGGTCTACAGACTCCAGCTACACCGAGTGTACATACAGTCTTGTCTCTAATGTCCAGCTAGGGTCTACAGACTCCAGCTACACCGAGTATACATACAGTCTTGTCTCTAATGTCCAGCTAGGGTCTACAGACTCCAGCTACACCGAGTATACATACAGTCTTGTCTCTAATGTCCAGCTAGGGTCTACAGACTCCAGCTACACCGAGTATACATACAGCCTTGTCTCTAATGTCCAGCTAGGGTCTACAGACTCCAGCTACACCGAGTATACTTGTCTCTACACTGATTGTACAAATCCCATCCTCTCTGTATGCAAAGCACTTGCACGTGCTCCAAGCTCCTTGGCGTGAATACTGATTAGCGAGGCAGTGTTGACTTGTCAGCAGCCCCCCCCCCCCCCACTCACACGTGGCCGCACACAGGGAAGAGCATTTACTCAGCAACAAGTGGGCAGAACTAGGCAAACAAACACCGGTTATGAAACCTAAGGATCGCTTGATTTTACAACTTTTAAGGTAGCTCGCCCGGTTATTTGCTGTTGTTTTACGTCTCTACTTAGGCGGAAGGACAGTCCGAGTCTGCGCGAAAAGCAAGTTTTTTAATCACAACTCCAGAATGCTTTAAATATAATATACCGCATCGAAAAGGTGAGAATACTGCACATTGTGGTTTCGTAAGCACCACAGACTAGATGTTAAAATATATTTCTTATGATAAAATTACTCAGTACGGTATTGTTTTTTCTCAAATTAATTTTTCTTTTTTTATGAAAGCAGTAACCCTAATTATGTTTACATGGGCGTTGCGAGGAGGGAGGAGGGAGGAGGGGAGGTGGAGGAATTTCTGATTCTTTCAATTTCGTCGGCAAACACAAGAAGTCAAAGAAATACACATGTACGTTTCAATTAATTTCATTGACAACCTTTTTTAACCTCGGAAAATTGGTTAGAAAATGCAAAAATACAAAACCTTCCTTGCGGGGCAAACTGAGATGGAAACGCCCCCCCCCCCCCACCCCCTACCCAGACCCAGAACCCCCCGACCCCCCAATACCCGATACATAGTTATGCTGCGCTTATGAAACACCTAAACACAGTCGCGCTATTCAAGATGAAGCGTGGATATATAAACACAAGAAACAAAACGAGTTGTCAATACTCCATGCAAATTCTTATTAGCCTTGTAAATCGTACCGTCACGTAGTACAATGTTTCTCATTAAAATCAGATATGGATAATCAGGATATGGCTATGGATATGGATCAGTTATCAGATATCAGAAATGAAAAGACTACGTCTAGCGAAAAAGAGGAACACAATTTTAGATATTTTGTGTCTTATTCTGTAAAGATATTAAAATGCAAAGTTTCAAAGTAGACAGAGATTCATCAGTCTTAGAATTTTCAATTGAATGACGAAAAAAACTAAATCCCGCCTAAAATTCCACAATTCATTTTTTAAATGCAAATTTCACCTGATAACTATTCACTATCATTCCCAAGGACGAACAAGTGGTGTCACTGGCCAAGTAAAGTGCAACACCCAACAGGTGTCATAACAAGACAAGTGCACAGAGAAGCAACAGGTTAGCAACAACAACACGGGTCATGGCGGGCCCGTCCAACAGGTGTACAACAAGACAAGTGCACAGAGAAGCAACAGGTTAGCATCAACAACACGGGTCATGGCGGGCCCGTCCAACAGGTGTACAACAAGACAAGTGCACAGAGAAGCAATAGGTTAGCAACAACAACACGGGTCATGGCGGGCCCGTCCAACAGGTGTCACAACAAGACAAGTGCACAGAGAAGCAACAGGTTAGCAACAACAACACGGGTCATAGCGGGCCCGTCCAACAGGTGTACAACAAGACAAGTGCACAGAGAAGCAACAGGTTAGCAACAACAACACGGGTCATAGCGGGCCCGTCCAACAGGTGTACAACAAGACAAGTGCACAGAGAAGCAACAGGTTAGCAACAACAACACGGGTCATGGCGGGCCCGTACAACAGGTGTCACAACAAGACAAGTGCACAGAGAAGCAACAGGTTAGCAACAACAACACGGGTCATGGCGGGCCCGTCCAACAGGTGTACAACAAGACAAGTGCACAGAGAAGCAACAGGTTAGCAACAACAACACGGGTCATGGCGGGCCCGTCCAACAGGTGTACAACAAGACAAGTGCACAGAGAAGCAGCAGGTTAGCAACAACAACACGGGTCATGGCGGGCCCGTCCAACAGGTGTACAACAAGACAAGTGCACAGAGAAGCAACAGGTTAGCAACAACAACACGGGTCATGGCGGGCCCGTCCAACAGGTGTACAACAAGACAAGTGCACAGAGAAGCAACAGGTTAGCAACAACAACACGGGTCATGGCGGGCCCGTCCAACAGGTGTACAACAAGACAAGTGCACAGAGAAGCAACAGGTTAGCAACAACAACACGGGTCATGGCGGGCCCGTCCAACAGGTGTACAACGAGACAAGTGCACAGAGAAGCAACAGGTTAGCAACAACAACACGGGTCATGGCGGGCCCGTCCAACAGGTGTACAACAAGACAAGTGCACAGAGAAGCAACAGGTTAGCAACAACAACACGGGTCATGGCGGGCCCGTCCAACAGGTGTACAACAAGACAAGTGCACAGAGAAGCAGCAGGTTAGCAACAACAACACGGGTCATGGCGGGCCCGTCCAACAGGTGTCACACCAAGACAAGTGCACAGAGAAGCAACAGGTTAGCAACAACAACACGGGTCATGGCGGGCCCGTCCAACAGGTGTCACAACAAGACAAGTGCACAGAGAAGCAACAGGTTAGCAACAACAACACGGGTCATGGCGGGCCCGTCCAACAGGTGTCACAACAAGACAAGTGCACAGAGAAGCAACAGGTTAGCAACAACAACACGGGTCATAGCAGGCCCGTCCAACAGGTGTACAACAAGACAAGTGCACAGAGAAGCAACAGGTTAGCAACAACAACACGGGTCATAGCAGGCCCGTCCAACAGGTGTCACAACAAGACAAGTGCACAGAGAAGCAACAGGTTAGCAACAACAACACGGGTCATAGCGGGCCCGTCCAACAGGTTAAATCTGCACCGATCCTCGGTTGTAAAACTTGTTATTTGGGTGTAGTAGTTTGGAAGACGTTCCTTGGACGTGGGCCGAGGTTTACCGAGGTTTAGCGAGGACAACACAGGTGCGAGCGACGTCCAAAAAGAAATATAACATCATTGAAAATATTTGAAGACAGAGAATTTGCACCCTATTATATATCTTTAAAAATTACTGCAAATTGCTTTGTTATACGAATGTAATAAACCAAAGTAAGTCAACTCATAAAACATTGAATGCTCTTTCTTATGAATGTTTCTTTGGTTCAATAAAATATATTTCCGTTTTTAACGTTCCTATTTGTGTTATAGTAAAGCGGAAACATTTATTGGATTGGAACAAAGACATTCATAAGAAAGAGCTGCACTGAATTATCCAGGAGATGACATATTTTGATTTGCTTGGTGACATTTGTACGGCAATAATAACACACAGAAGTGGCGGCTAATTCCAATCTGCCCCGACGTCACAGGACCTAATTACCGGGTAGTCGCTAAAACACACAGAAGTGGCGGCTAATTCCAATCTGCCCCGACGTCACAGGACCTAATTACCGGGTAGTCGCTAAAACACACAGAAGTGGCGGCTAATTCCAATCTGCCCCGACGTCACAGGACCTAATTACCGGGTAGTCGCTAAAACACACAGAAGTGGCGGCTAATTCCAATCTGCCCCGACGTCACAGGACCTAATTATCAGGTAGTCGCTAAAACACACAGAAGTGGCGGCTAATTCCAATCTGCCCCGACGTCACAGGACATAATTATCGGGTAGTCGTTAAAACACACAGAAGTGGCGGCTAATTCCAATCTGCCCCGACGTCACAGGACCTAATTATCAGGTAGTCGCTAAAACACACAGAAGTGGCGGCTAATTCCAATCTGCCCCGACGTCACAGGACCTAATTATCAGGTAGTCGCTAAAACACACAGAAGTGGCGGCTAATTCCAATCTGCCCCGACGTCACAGGACCTAATTATCAGGTAGTCGCTAAAACACACAGAAGTGGCGGCTAATTCCAATCTGCCCCGACGTCACAGGACCTAATTATCAGGTAGTCGCTAAAACACACAGAAGTGGCGGCTAATTCCAATCTGCCCCGACGTCACAGGACATAATTATCGGGTAGTCGCTAAAACACACAGAAGTGGCGGCTAATTCCAATCTGCCCCGACGTCACAGGACATAATTATCGGGTAGTCGTTAAAACACACAGAAGTGGCGGCTAATTCCAATCTGCCCCGACGTCACAGGACCTAATTATCAGGTAGTCGCTAAAACACACAGAAGTGGCGGCTAATTCCAATCTGCCCCGATGTAACAGGACCTAATTATCGGGTAGTCGCTAAAACACACAGAAGTGGCGGCTAATTCCAAGCTGCCCCGACGTCACAGGACCTAATTATCGGGTAGTCGTTAAAACACACAGAAGTGGCGGCTAATTCCAATCTGCCTCGACGTCACAGGACCTAATTATCAGGTAGTCGCTAAAACACACAGAAGTGGCGGCTAATTCCAATCTGCCCCGACGTCACAGGACCTAATTATCGGGTAGTCGCTAAAACACACAGAAGTGGCGGCTAATTCCAAGCTGCCCCGACGTCACAGGACCTAATTATCGGGTAGTCGCTAAAACACAGAAGTGGCGGCTAATTCCAAGCTGCCCCGACGTCACAGGACCTAATTATCGGGTAGTCGTTAAAACACACAGAAGTGGCGGCTAATTCCAATCTGCCTCGACGTCACAGGACCTAATTATCAGGTAGTCGCTAAAACACACAGAAGTGGCGGCTAATTCCAATCTGCGCCGATGTAACAGGACCTAATTACCAGGTAGTCGCTAAAACACACAGAAGTGGCGGCTAATTCCAATCTGCCCCGACGTCACAGGACCTAATTACCGGGTGGTCGTTAAAACACACAGAAGTGGCGGCTAATTCCAATCTGCCCCGACGTCACAGGACCTAATTACCGGGTAGTCGTTAAAACACACAGAAGTGGCGGCTAATTCCAATCTGCCCCGACGTCACAGGACCTAATTATCGGGTAGTCGCTAAAACACACAGAAGTGGCGGCTAATTCCAATCTGCCCCGACGTCACAGGACCTAATTATCGGGTAGTCGCTAAAACACACAGCAGTGGAGGCTAATTCCAATCTGCCCCGACGTCACAGGACCTAATTATCGGGTAGTCGTTAAAACACACAGAAGTGGCGGCTAATTCCAATCTGCCCCGACGTCACAGGACCTAATTATCGGGTAGTCGTTAAAACACACAGAAGTGGCGGCTAATTCCAATCTGCCCCGACGTCACAGGACCTAATTACCGGGTAGTCGTTAAAACACACAGAAGTGGCGGCTAATTCCAATCTGCCCCGACGTCACAGGACCTAATTATCGGGTAGTCGTTAAAACACACAGAAGTGGCGGCTAATTCCAATCTGCCCCGACGTCACAGGACCTAATTATCGGGTAGTCGTTAAAACACACAGAAGTGGCGGCTAATTCCAATCTGCGCCGATGTAACAGGACCTAATTATCGGGTAGTCGTTAAAACACACAGAAGTGGCGGCTAATTCCAATCTGCCCCGACGTCACAGGACCTAATTATCGGGTAGTCGTTAAAACACACAGAATTGGTGGCTAATTCCAATCTGCCCCCGATGTAACAGGACCTAATTATCGGGTGGTCGTTAAAACACACAGAAGTGGCGGCTAATTCCAATCTGCCCCCGATGTAACAGGACCTAATTACCGGGTAGTCGCTAAAACACACAGAAGTGGCGGCTAATTCCAATCTGCCCCCGATGTAACAGGACCTAATTATCGGGTGGTCGTTAAAACACACAGAAGTGGCGGCTAATTCCAATCTGCCCCCGATGTAACAGGACCTAATTACCGGGTAGTCGCTAAAACACACAGAAGTGGCGGCTAATTCCAATCTGCCCCCGATGTAACAGGACCTAATTACCGGGTAGTCGCTAAAACACACAGAAGTGGCGGCTAATTCCAATCTGCCCCGACGTCACAGGACCTTATTATCGGGTAGTCGTTAAAACACACAGAAGTGGCGGCTAATTCCAATCTGCCCCGATGTAACAGGACCTAATTATCGGGTAGTCGCTAAAACACACAGAAGTGGCGGCTAATTCCAATCTGCCCCGATGTAACAGGACCTAATTATCGGGTAGTCGCTAAAACACACAGAAGTGGCGGCTAATTCCAAGCTGCCCCGATGTAACAGGACCTAATTATCGGGTAGTCGCTAAAACACACAGAAGTGGCGGCTAATTCCAAGCTGCCCCGATGTAACAGGACCTAATTATCGGGTAGTCGCTAAAACACACAGAAGTGGCGGCTAATTCCAAGCTGCCCCGATGTAACAGGACCTAATTATCGGGTAGTCGCTAAAACACACAGAAGTGGCGGCTAATTCCAAGCTGCCCCGACGTCACAGGACCTAATCATCGGGTAGTCGCTAAAACACACAGAAGTGGCGGCTAATTCCAATCTGCCCCGACGTCACAGGACCTAATTATCGGGTAGTCGCTAAAACACACAGAAGTGGCGGCTAATTCCAATCTGCCCCGACGTCACAGGACCTAATTACCGGGTAGTCGTTAAAACACACAGAAGTGGCGGCTAATTCCAATCTGCCCCGACGTCACAGGACCTAATTACCGGGTAGTCGTTAAAACACACAGAAGTGGCGGCTAATTCCAAGCTGCCCCGACGTCACAGGACCTAATTACCGGGTAGTCGTTAAAACACACAGAAGTGGCGGCTAATTCCAAGCTGCCCCGACGTCACAGGACCTAATTACCGGGTAGTCGTTAAAACACACAGAAGTGGCGGCTAATTCCAAGCTGCCCCGACGTCACAGGACCTAATTACCGGGTAGTCGTTAAAACACACAGAAGTGGCGGCTAATTCCAAGCTGCCCCGATGTAACAGGACCTAATTATCGGGTAGTCGCTAAAACACACAACAATAAGAAGGTTTGTCTCACCCCTTTCATTACAGTAACAGATCGGAGGTATCGGATAGTCAAAATATTAAAACCGTGCAGATCTACCGCGGTATCTTGAAAATGTTACACATTATATTGAGTAAAGTGATTAATAGCCACATTTTCGAAAGAATTAAAACCTGCATTAAAAAAAAATTTCAAATAATGTAATCATTACGTTTGTTATTTCGAGAACTTATTCAAGAATAACTAATTAACAAACTCATTACAGAAAGTACAATTAATCATGGTTACCAAATCAACAACCGTAACGATTACAATAATTGAAACTTTTGAAAAACAGTTTTTATAGTTGGTACGAAATTACATCTGGCTTCTTGATCATCATTACCTTCTCAAGATGATGACTAGATTGCAACATTCATTCAATGTGAAGTGGTTTTACATCGAAACTAGCACGTGCGTACTTTCTGTGGCTGTGGCTACAGTCAATGAAACGGGATGAAGTAAGCATTGAGGCCTAGAGAAAGTGGTTCATTGCTGATGTACATGTTTTACAAGTGTCGTTTTATGTGTTTTTTAATGTCTTATCTTATTCCATATAGAACAGATTTACAAAGGAACGGAGGACAATAAATAGACCCTTGCCGGACAGGTCAAGGGCAGAATCGCCAGACAAAAGGCAGTCCACGTCCTTCGTTCTCCCGTTTCCTCCCCTTTACATCCTACTTGCAGCATGCCCGACGTCCCATGATCACAGTTTACTTATTTATTTATTTATGAATTGGCCCCATACAGCATTTTATGTCGAATAATAAATAAATAAATAAATAAATAAATAAATAAATAAATAAATAAATATTGAAATAAATAAATAAATAAATAAATAAATAAATACATAAATAAATAAATAAATAAATAAATAAATAAATAAATAAATAAATAAATAAATAAATAAATAAATAAATAAATAAATAAATAAATAAATAAATAAATAAATAAATAAATAAATAAATAAATAAATAAATAAATAAATAAATAAATAAATAAATAACTGGGTAAGTAAGTAAGTAAGTAAGTACCGGTAAGTAAGTAAGTAAGTAAGTAAGTAAGTAAATAAATAAATACTGGCGTGGGTACTGACCACACGAGACTCAGTACAGATAGTGTAAGATACCCACGTAGAAGCAGAAGCCTAGTTGTGCCCACTGCCCACGCTATTTCTCACACTCTGCCTCCAATACAGTGACCAGGGATTGGGCCCACACTACGTGTTTGCATAAGTTAATCAACAGCCTCTCCCACCATTAGAAGGCAGTGTATGTTGTGATGTGAAGCAACCATTAGACTAGATGGCTGGGCATTGTTTAACTCGGAGGCGTTCGATTATAAGCTAGATAAAAGTAGGTGTAAATCTATTATTTTTACGCGGGGCTTATGAATAAACATACATATTTTAATAAAGATACCATGTTTCTAAAATGTTCACGTGCTACATTTATTTTAGCTCTTATGAAACTATATTTATTGTGCATCGTTCTCAGGATATTACTAAAGAGTCAAGAACTATCTAGAATGAAAATTAATATAAACAGTAGCAGTAACAGTAACAGTAACAGTAACAGTAAGGTTTTAACCAATCATATTGGCTGATGAGAGCCTATTGTTTCTCTTCAGCCAATAGGATTGGTTAAAACCTTACTGTTACTGTTACTGTTGCTGTTCCTGTTGCTGTTACTGTTACTGTTACTATTACTGTTCCTGTACTGTTAATTTACATTGTGGATGGACCTGTAAACAGTGTTGATGTTGCGCCTGCCCAATAAAGAACGCTATGAGATAGGACAGTCGTTGTTGGCATTCGGTGTTGCCAGATAACAATTCCATACATGCTATTTCCCATAAAGAAAACAAATCCTTGGCAACAACGGGTGACGACTACGAATACGGACCACACGTCTGATAAGTCCTATCTGTGAACCGGGCATCGGACCCGGGTCCTTCTGCACTGGAGTCACGACCGAAGCGTCAACACCGGCCGGCAAAGCTTTCAGCTTTGGTCAGAGGATTTAGTCTTTAAGACTTCTAAATGTGGCATTAGTGTCCAACGGAAGTCCTAATACATTCGACTTGACGGATAGACCTGCGCCTTCTTAGCTTCAGCACCGGCTGCTTTGTTTCTGGGTTGGTATTATCTTTTCAACTTCTTTGCTTTCATAGCTCGGACGTGTTATGAATCTCAAATCTCAAATGTTGCTACACATTTATCGTGCCTGTTTTGTGTTGTTACTGTTTCCTTCTCTAATCTGTGGTTTCTACGTGACTGAATAGTTTTGTTTATATAAACATTATTCTCATGCAACGAAGGTAATCCAGACAACGAGGGAAAGACACTGGTCCACAGTATAATAGATACAAAGCATCATTGTACCAGCACGTAGTCTAGTCCTGCTAAGAAGAGTGGAGCCGTGTGCAATACTCATAAGAATGGGGGGGGGGGGGGGGGACCCGCTCCCCTTGTTCCACACTGTTCCTCACAGCGCACAGCTGACCTGACCTAAGACCAAACACTGGGATTCACCAGTCATAATTAAAATACCAATTTTATTTAAAATCTAAACGTTTTTTGTTGATACTCCTAACATTATAAACATAGTATTGGTTTGTACAAGTTGATCGTTTTAAATCAGTTTTTTGACATTAAATAAAAATGAAGTAAGTGAACAGAAACATGCTTTATCATTGATATTTAAAAAAACTTACAGAATTAACCACACAAGGCTGAGATATTTAACAACAAGCCGCCAGACATTTTAAAATAGTATCAATGAATACGTTTCACTTTTTACCTCGTTAGCTAAAAATAATATCGTCGAAATAAGTAAAACATAATTTATTTTTTGGGTATTTTTTTATGAAGCGTCGTTTTTCAAACCCTGCTGTGTTCGAAACTTGTTTTTAGTTGGTTATATACCAGGGTCACGTTGGTACATTGTTGACAGCGAACACAACAGTTGGTTATATAGCGGGGTCAAGTTGGTACATTGTTGACAGCGAACACAACAGTTGGTTATATAGCGGGTCACGTTGGTACATTGTTGACAGCGAACACAACAGTTGGTTATATAGCGGGGTCACGTTGGTACATTGTTGACAGCGAACACAACAGGTTGGTTATATAGTGGGGTCACGTTGGTACATTGTTGACAGCGAACACAACAGTTGGTTATATAGCGGGTCACGTTGGTACATTGTTGACAGCGAACACAACAGTTGGTTATATAGCGGGGTCACGTTGGTACATTGTTGACAGCGAACACAACAGTTGGTTATATAGCGGGGTCACGTTGGTACATTGTTGACAGCGAACACAACAGTTGGTTATGTAGCGGGGTCACGTTGGTACATTGTTGACAGCGAACACAACAGTTGGTTATATAGCGGGGTCACGTTTGTACATTGTTGACAGCGAACACAACAGTTGGTTATATAGCGGGGTCACGTTGGTACATTGTTGACAGCGAACACAACAGTTGGTTATATAGCGGGGTCACGTTGGTACATTGTTGACAGCGAACACAACAGTTGGTTATATAGCGGGGTCACGTTGGTACATTGTTGACAGCGAACACAACAGTTGGTTATATAGCGGGGTCACGTTGGTACATTGTTGACAGCGAACACAACAGTTGGGTAGTGGGGTCACGTTGGTACATTGTTGACAGCGAACACAACAGTTGGTTATATAGCGGGTCACGTTGGTACATTGTTGACAGCGAACACAACAGTTGGTTATATAGCAGGGTCACGTTGGTACATTGTTGACAGCGAACACAACAGTTGGTTATATAGTGGGGTCACGTTGGTACATTGTTGACATCGAACACAACAGTTGGTTATATAGCGGGGTCACGTTGGTACATTGTTGACAGCGAACACAACAGTCGGTTATATAGTGGGGTCACGTTGGTACATTGTTGACAGCGAACACAACAGTTGGTTATATAGCGGGTCACGTTGGTACATTGTTGACAGCGAACACAACAGTTGGTTATATAGCAGGGTCACGTTGGTACATTGTTGACAGCACACACAACAGTTGGTTATACAGCGGGTCACGTTGGTACATTGTTGACAGCGAACACAACAGTTGGTTATATAGCAGGGTCACGTTGGTACATTGTTGACAGCGAACACAACAGTTGGTTATATAGCGGGGTCACGTTGGTACATTGTTGACAGCGAACACAACAGTTGGTCATATAGTGGGGTCACGTTGGTACATTGTTGACAGCGAACACAACAGTTGGTTATATAGCGGGGTCACGTTGGTACATTGTTGACAGCGAACACAACAGTTGGTTATATAGCGGGGTCACGTTGGTACATTGTTGACAGCGAACACAACAGTTGGTCATACAGCGGGTCACGTTGGTACATTGTTGACAGCGAACACAACAGTTGGTCATATAGTGGGGTCACGTTGGTACATTGTTGACAGCGAACACAACAGTTGGTCATACAGCGGGTCACGTTGGTACATTGTTGACAGCGAACACAACAGTTGGTCATATAGTGGGGTCACGTTGGTACATTGTTGACAGCGAACACAACAGTTGGTTATATAGCGGGGTCACGTTGGTACATTGTTGACAGCGAACACAACAGTTGGTTATATAGCGGGGTCACGTTGGTACATTGTTGACAGCGAACACAACAGTTGGTCATACAGCGGGTCACGTTGGTACATTGTTGACAGCGAACACAACAGTTGGTTATATAGCGGGTCACGTTGGTACATTGTTGACAGCGAACACAACAGTTGGTCATATAGTGGGGTCACGTTGGTACATTGTTGACAGCGAACACAACAGTTGGTTATATAGCGGGGTCACGTTGGTACATTGTTGACAGCGAACACAACAGTTGGTTATGTAGTGGGGTCACGTTGGTACATTGTTGACAGCGAACACAACAGTTGGTTATATAGCGGGGTCACGTTGGTACATTGTTGACAGCGAACACAACAGTTGGTTATATAGCGGGGTCACGTTGGTACATTGTTGACAGCGAACACAACAGTTGGTTATATAGCGGGTCACGTTGGTACATTGTTGACAGCGAACACAACAGTTGGTTATATAGCGGGGTCACGTTGGTACATTGTTGACAGCGAACACAACAGTTGGTTATATAGCGGGGTCACGTTGGTACATTGTTGACAGCGAACACAACAGTTGGTTATATAGCGGGGTCACGTTGGTACATTGTTGACAGCGAACACAACAGTTGGGTAGTGGGGTCACGTTGGTACATTGTTGACAGCGAACACAACAGTTGGTTATATAGCGGGTCACGTTGGTACATTGTTGACAGCGAACACAACAGTTGGTTATATAGCGGGTCACGTTGGTACATTGTTGACAGCGAACACAACAGTTGGTTATATAGTGGGGTCACGTTGGTACATTGTTGACAGCGAACACAACAGTTGGGTAGTGGGGTCACGTTGGTACATTGTTGACAGCGAACACAACAGTTGGGTAGTGGGGTCACGTTGGTACATTGTTGACAGCGAACACAACAGTTGGGTAGTGGGGTCACGTTGGTACATTGTTGACAGCGAACACAACAGTTGGTTATATAGCGGGTCACGTTGGTACATTGTTGACAGCGAACACAACAGTTGGGTAGTGGGGTCACGTTGGTACATTGTTGACAGCGAACACAACAGTTGGTTATATAGCGGGTCACGTTGGTACATTGTTGACAGCGAACACAACAGTTGGTTATATAGCGGGGTCACGTTGGTACATTGTTGACAGCGAACACAACAGTTGGTTATATAGCGGGGTCACGTTGGTACATTGTTGACAGCGGACACAACAGTTGGTTATGTAGCGGGGTCACGTTGGTACATTGTTGACAGCGAACACAACAGTTGGTTATATAGTGGGGTCACGTTGGTACATTGTTGACAGCGAACACAACAGTTGGTTATATAGTGGGGTCACGTTGGTACATTGTTGACAGCGAACACAACAGTTGGTTATATAGCGGGTCACGTTGGTACATTGTTGACAGCGAACACAACAGTTGGTTATATAGTGGGGTCACGTTGGTACATTGTTGACAGCGAACACAACAGTTGGTTATATAGCGGGGTCACGTTGGTACATTGTTGACAGCGAACACAACAGTTGGTTATATAGTGGGGTCACGTTGGTACATTGTTGACAGCGAACACAACAGTTGGTTATATAGCGGGGTCACGTTGGTACATTGTTGACAGCGAACACAACAGTTGGTTATATAGTGGGGTCACGTTGGTACATTGTTGACAGCGACCACAACAGTTGGTTATATAGTGGGGTCACGTTGGTACATTGTTGACAGCGAACACAACAGTTGGTTATATAGCGGGTCACGTTGGTACATTGTTGACAGCGAACACAACAGTTGGTTATATAGCGGGGTCACGTTGGTACATTGTTGACAGCGAACACAACAGTTGGTTATATAGCGGGGTCACGTTGGTACATTGTTGACAGCGAACACAACAGTTGGTTATATAGCGGGGTCACGTTGGTACATTGTTGACAGCGAACACAACAGTTGGTTATATAGCAGGGTCACGTTGGTACATTGTTGACAGCGAACACAACAGTTGGTTATATAGCGGGGTCACGTTGGTACATTGTTGACAGCGAACACAACAGTTGGTTATATAGCAGGGTCACGTTGGTACATTGTTGACAGCGAACACAACAGTTGGTTATATAGCGGGGTCACGTTGGTACATTGTTGACAGCGAACACAACAGTTGGTTATGTAGTGGGGTCACGTTGGTACATTGTTGACAGCGAACACAACAGTTGGTCATATAGTGGGGTCACGTTGGTACATTGTTGACAGCGAACACAACAGTTGGTCATATAGTGGGGTCACGTTGGTACATTGTTGACAGCGAACACAACAGTTGGTTATATAGCGGGGTCACGTTGGTACATTGTTGACAGCGAACACAACAGTTGGTTATATAGCGGGGTCACGTTGGTACATTGTTGACAGCGAACACAACAGTTGGTTATATAGCGGGGTCACGTTGGTACATTGTTGACAGCGAACACAACAGTTGGTTATATAGTGGGGTCACGTTGGTACATTGTTGACAGCGAACACAACAGTTGGTTATATAGCGGGGTCACGTTGGTACATTGTTGACAGCGAACACAACAGTTGGTTATATAGCGGGGTCACGTTGGTACATTGTTGACAGCGAACACAACAGTTGGTTATATAGCGGGGTCACGTTGGTACATTGTTGACAGCGAACACAACAGTTGGTTATATAGCAGGGTCACGTTGGTACATTGTTGACAGCGAACACAACAGTTGGTTATATAGCGGGGTCACGTTGGTACATTGTTGACAGCGAACACAACAGTTGGTTATGTAGTGGGGTCACGTTGGTACATTGTTGACAGCGAACACAACAGTTGGTCATATAGTGGGGTCACGTTGGTACATTGTTGACAGCGAACACAACAGTTGGTCATATAGTGGGGTCACGTTGGTACATTGTTGACAGCGAACACAACAGTTGGTTATATAGCGGGGTCACGTTGGTACATTGTTGACAGCGAACACAACAGTTGGTTATATAGCGGGGTCACGTTGGTACATTGTTGACAGCGAACACAACAGTTGGTTATATAGCGGGGTCACGTTGGTACATTGTTGACAGCGAACACAACAGTTGGTTATATAGCGGGGTCACGTTGGTACATTGTTGACAGCGACCACAGAGCGTGTTTCCATGGCAACTCCCTTGTTTGGAAAGGTGTGAAACCGCCATAAAGTCTCCGCACGTGACTAAACGGTCCGGCGATGCGAGAGCGCCCAGTGACAAGGTAAAGAACTACTTACAAGCGAATAAATTACAGATTACAGTTTTATATACGGCGTAACCCTCTGAGAACGTTTAGAAAAAGGCCAGCCAAGAGATTAGGCTATGTTTGACGTTTTCGGGACGCTAATATTTCCCGTGTGATTATGTCGAGTGGTGTTGAAACGAATTGGTGGGCGTTAATGTTCGCTTTTAACACCTTTTACGTCCACTAAATTCATTTTTACGAAGATATTAAACTGTCAAAACTGACACATTGCTTGTAATGAGCCCAGGCAAGAAGGTTGTGCAATAACAACACAACAGAATAATAATATAATATTGCCGTTATTATCGTTTATTTTAGATATAGTCATATATCTTCACTGAATTATCATAATTGTAATGTATTTATGTATAAATTTACACATATATATATATATATATATTAAATTTACTTCTTGCGTTTTTCTTTGAATTAGAATGGCATCAATCCTTATAAAAATATGTAAAGCTTGTGTTTTATATATTGTTTATATATTATTATTATGATGCACGTATTTATTTATATTTATTATATGCTTTAATGTTACTCAACAATAATTGCTTTTGTCACTTAAAATTATGATAATATGATATTGAGGTTTTTTACGTTATATATTGTGGCAACGATGCTAATCGAGACGATGACGTGGAGGAAACAATGCCCGTGACTCTATGCCCGTGACTCTATGCACGTGACTCTATGCACGTGACTCAATGCACGTGACTCTATGCACGTGACTCTATGCCCGTGACTCTATGCACGTGACTCTATGCCCGTGACTCTATGCACGTGACTCTATGCACGTGACTCAATGCACGTGACTCTAGGTACGTGACTCTATGCACGTGACTCTATGCACGTGACTCTATGCACGTGACTCTATGCACGTGACTCTATGCACGTGACTCTATGCACGTGACTCTATGCCCGTGACTCTATGCACGTGACTCTATGCCCGTGACTCAATGCACGTGACTCTATGCACGTGACTCTATGCACGTGACTCTATGCACGCGACTCTATGCACGTGACTCTATGCACGTGACTCTATGCACGTGACTCTATGCCCGTGACTATATGCCCGTGACTCTATGCCCGTGACTCTATGCACGTGACTCTATGCACGTGACTCTATGCACGTGACTCTATGCACGTGACTCTATGCACGTGACTCTATGCACGTGACTCTATGCACGTGACTCTATGCACGTGACTCAATGCACGTGACTCTATGCACGTGACTCTATGCACGTGACTCTATGCACGTGACTCTATGCACGTGACTCTATGCACGTGACTCTATGCCCGTGACTCTATGCCCGTGACAGGAGTCGAACTCATGACGCATGAAGCACAGTTTGCTTGAGAACACGCCTCGCATTGCTGCATATATCCTCAACACATGAGCGAAGGGTACCTCTACGTCAAAACCAGCTGAAAGGTTTCATTATTTAATTATATCTCAAGAATGCTACTCGAAATCAAAATCTGGGTGAACAGCGCACTGTGTTTTGGTAAGCCCTGCAGACTGAATGAATATTATAACCATTAGCGTAGTTATTTTGATTATTAAATCGATAATTAGTAATAAAATTAATTAAAAATAAAAACCCATACTGATTATATTGTAATACACATTAAGAGCATTCAGTATGTATTACGACAGTGCGCTGTTGATTCAGATTTTCGATTTCGAAGTCCATTCTTAAGATAAAATTTAAAAATGAACATTGTGTACGGTTTTTGACGTAGAGGTACCCTTCGCTCTTAATATTTAGTTACGAAAATACATTTTATCGAGCGGAGTGCGTGTGTTGGATTGTGTTGTACAGGTATTTTATGAATCAGGTTTCATTTTGGCATTTTCTTTGTATTTTGATACTTGTAATGATTGAACACACTTAAATACAACGAAATTAAACGTTGCGTCATTTAATTATGGTTAAGTTTATTATTAGTATCGTTGATCTCGTTGTACGCTACTAGTGAGGGGGTTGGTCGTTGTTCAGGTCGCAAAGATTGTCGGCTTGGATTAGAAACAGAGAGAGAGACAGAGGAAACGATTGAAATGTGAGACACCCTGGCCAATTAGCTATAAGGGATGAGAGCCCTCACTGCGACCACCGGTCACCACGAGGGTCACCCCTCGACCGGAACCACGAAGTACTAACTGATCTCTTCTTGGATTTACTGGGCCAATCAAACCATAAAAACATAACATAAGCAATAATGTAACATTTGTTGCAAATGGACGAGTCATACTCATTGATATAAAAACACAATTGACAACGATTCAAAATTACCCATAAGTTAATTCTGGCAGTCTCTTCTGATAAAAGTTAGTGAATGACGTCAAGCAAGTAGATCAACATAAAGTGAGTTACCATTTCTCCCGCTGTGAATCAATTCTATTACACTCTGATTGATACGCCAGACATACGGTTATTTACTTGCTGGCTTATGATTGACAGGTCAAGTGGTAGAGACTAGAGGTTATAGAGGTATGCACTCAAGGCTCTACCATGAATACTTCATCAGGCAACTTCCTACAACACTCAATATCCAGAACCAAACAAGAAAAGAATAAAAAAGAAAAAACTCCAGATCATAAAACTAAAATTGATTGGCAGGCATTATTATTTCCCTCTCCACCTTTTTTTGTGGTGCACTTACGACAGACTACCCTCCCCTTTACGAGAAGTTCTAACAACTTTGGGTTCGAGATTTAATGGCGTACCAACGTAAAACAAAAAAAACGTAACCACAGCCGCGCTACTCAGAACGTTTTGCACGTGCATCGAAACTGATTGTGAGTAGAGTACATTCACGCGTAGAGAAGTTACTGTTCCATTGCACGTGCATCGATACTGATTGTGAGTAGAGTACATTCACGCGTAGAGAAGTTACTGTTCCATTGCACGTGCATCGATACTGATTGTGAGTAGAGTACATTCACGCGTAGAGAAGTTACTGTTCCATTGCACGTGCATCGATACTGATTGTGAGTAGAGTACATTCACGCGTAGAGAAATACTATTCCATTGCACGTGCATCGATACTGATTGTGAGTAGAGTACATTCACGCGTAGAGAAGTTACTGTTCCATTGCACGTGCATCGATACTGATTGTGAGTAGAGTACATTCACGCGTAGAGAAGTTACTGTTCATTTGCACGTGCATCGACGCTGATTGTGAGTAGAGTACATTCACGCGTAGAGAAGTTACTGCTCCACGTTTTAACAGTTACTATTTCAATGGAAGAGAGGATTGATTTAGGTAGGTCCTGCATTCGATTCCCGGTTCAGGCTTCAATCTACCTGTATGGTCCGGGCACAGATAGTTTTGATATTTGGTATACATGTAAACAGGGACTTTGGAGCCGTCATAGCAACGAAGCATAATAAATACATGTATAATCTCTTCCCCCCCCTCCTCCCCCCCTCCTGAAAATCACTTCCAGTAACTGAAATGGGTATATAGAAGACAATAAATACAAATTTATTTATTTAATTTAAAAGTACCGGTACAGTGAAAGCGATCGTAATAGTTGTACAATACGTACTTCATTACTATTAGTACCGTATTTCCTATCTACATGGTTAATATGTTCCGGCATGTGGATGCCAATGCCAAAGAACATGCCAGCAGTGCTTTTTATAGAACTTTACATAGTACATTGCTAAACAAGAAAATAATTATTTTTAATTATCACATTAAAGACCTACAATCTACGCCATACTATAAAATTAAACGAGAAAATTAAGATTCAATTTAATAAAGATTCGGTTACAGTTCAAGATAATCAAATAATAATTGTTGACAACAAGGGTTCCTGGAGGCCAGTGACCAGGGAGAGGGGGGGGGAGGGGGCGAGGCACCCCCCGCAACGCGCCCCGACGCACCTGTGGCCCTGCCGGGGGGGGGGCACCGCCCACACTCACGCACTTTGTCTTACGCACGTGCAAACATGGGTCAACACACTTGCGGGGTCACACGTTACCTTGCGTGACCTTGACCTCACCGTTAGACTGTCAAGTGGTCACAGACTCTTCTTCATAACGAAGGGCCTTCTATTTTGCACGCAAACAAAATAAAATCTAAGATTAAAAAAAAAAAATATTAAAAAATATACCATGGATTTTCAACCTACTTAAAAAACTTTAGATTATATAAAGAAACTCTAAATAAAATTATCAGGAAAACGAAAACAACTTTTTTCTTTCATATTTACAATAATTATTTCATCTTTTGAAATCTGTTTTTTTTTTTAGGGACAAAACGGCCGCGCTTTTCCTTTTTGAAGGAATCTCTACGGTCTTCTTCAGTTAAGTTTAGTTAGTTGTTTAACGACGTACTCGACAGCTGATCATTATGACGTCGGCATAATCGAATCCACACACTAACACATCGCCAGGTCGTCATGAGGGGGGGAGGGAGGGGGGGGGTCAATACGGTCGCCAAGAGGGCCGGAATTAACGAGAATAGAAGAAGGGAGGTGAAAAAGTTGTAAAACTGATCAAGACAGTGGTACATAAATAACCAAAGCAATGAGGCATAATTCAAGGAATCTATATTCGTGTTACGGCAAGAACATGCCGGCAGATTGCCGACGGCGGGAGTCGAGCCCGCAACCCCGCGTGCTGCCACTTATGTCGGTTAGGTAACGGTTTACAATGATCTAGATCGAACTCATTTGAATATTTGTTGTTGAGTTGGTTTATCACGTCCGAGGTCTGTGGTCCCGTTGAGCGGAGTCGGTTCAGTTTGTTTCTTGAGATACAAATAACAAAATAACTATTGAATTGTTTGTGTGTCCAATATTGTGAAATAATAAACTATACAAGAATGCAATAATGCACACAAACAATACAACAAAACACAGAATAATGACAATGACGGACTTTTATATAGTAACGAAACGTTGTTGCAGAAGTTTTAAGAACCCAGAGTAGAATAGGCCCAGGACGACTCTGCCACTAAAATGCAACAACAGGGGACTCTGCCCCCCCCCCCCCCCCCCCCCCCCCACTTCACCCTGCCCTCCCTAGCTGGACTCCCCTTACGACGACCCCCGCGATGTATAATGGATCTTATTCGGAAGACTCATATGAACCAAGTTGTCGAGTACGTCGTTAAACAACAAATAATCCAAATCTAAAATGTGATAATTACATTTTGTTTTACTGCACAATATTAGATATAGTGCAAAGATACCGACAAGTCAATTCTATATGGGCATACACGTACTTCTACAATATCGTTCGTGCACATAATTGCTTGCAATAAAATAAATGAGCGGATAGAAATCATCACAGTACACGAAAACCAAAAGCAAAACAGTTCGACAACCTGAGACGAAATAATTAAAACGATTTCCTGTCCAACAAACCATCTAGTTTTTTGTTTGTTTATATTTACGCGACATTTTCTATTAATTATATTCGGTCCAACCAAACTAAACAAAAAATGGTAAGCCATCATTAAAAAAAAAAAAAAAAAAAACTATAAAAGAAGTCAGTCGTTTCTAACTTGCAATCGGCGTCCCATAATAAACTGCCGATAACGACGACGTTACAGAAGTATGCTGTAATTGACGCTGAGCTACTCGTGTAGCGGTGTAGCAGTGTAGCTCACTCGTTACTACACGCAAGTAATATACAATCTAGGCAACGCAACAACTATTAACTTTTTAGTCACCAAAAACGTAGCCTAGTACGTAAGCTATAATAAAGATTCCTAGCAACAGTGCTTCTAATTATTAGTTTCTTGCTGGCCACTTAATAAATAGCTGGCTGCTCTCGGCTAGAGAAATGTGGCTTGACCAGTTTCTTGGGTTGCTCTCTGTTTGGGCTACGCTGGACCGGTAAAAGATGCTGTGATTAGAAATATCGAACTCGCTTACTTTCAATCGATCATGGTGAGTTGATCGACTGGTGTTGATTGATGGGGGCTCAAAATGGTGGACTGACTCAGTCATGATCGTGAGTAGCAGGGTAAACTGTGAGCGTAACGAGTAGCAGGGTAAACTGTGAAACATCCCTCAAAAGACGTAGAGAACTCTCACTCGCATCTCCATTTTTCAATAAATAAAGGTAAAAGGTATATACAAGTACGTAAAACAGAAAACTGATAGATATTCACCTACTAACTTCAGGAACATAATATAATATCTTTTCTAAACTAACATTATTACTACTATTTATTTATCCAACAACCGAATTAACAATTCCAGGCACAATTGGATATAATATAATAAACGGATACAAACCACCACACACTTATAATTACTAAGACACGCTAATAAAGCAATTAGAAAAATAAATTAATAAAAAAAGAATGAATTAATAAAATATAATTGGTTTCAAAGTGTTTCAAATGTGTACGGTACGTTGCTGTTGTTGCTTTACCAACAAGTCGATCCCAAACTGTACCGTCGAGCACTGATGTTATCCCGCTTGTTTTCATAATGCTGGCGGCGGCCATGTTGGCTGTACCGTCGTTCACTGATGTTATCCCGCTTGTTTTCATAATGCTGGCGGCGGCCATGTTGGCTGTACCGTCGTTCACTGATGTTATCCCGCTTGTTTTCATAATGCTGGCGGCGGCCATGTTGGCTGTACCGTCGTTCACTGATGTTATCCCGCTTGTTTTCATAATGCTGGCGGCGGCCATGTTGGCTGGCAAAACGGCATGTTTGTTTTATTGTTTACTGTCCAGTGTCCGGTGTGTACGCGACAGCTCAGCTACCGGCCGGCTTATGATCCAGGCCATGTTGGCTGCCAAAACGGCATGTTTGTTTTATTGTTTACTGTCCAGTGTCCGGTGTGTACGCGACCGCTCAGCTACCGGCCGGCTTATGATCCAGGCCATGTTGGCTGCCAAAACGGCATGTTTGTTTTATTGTTTACTGTCCAGTGTCCGGTGTGTACGCGACAGCTCAGCTACCGGCCGGCTTATGATCCAGGCCATGTTGGCTGCCAAAACGGCATGATTGTTTTATTGTTTACTGTCCAGTGTCCGGTGTGTACGCGACAGCTCAGCTACCGGCCAGCTTATGATCCAGGCCATGTTGGCTGCCAATACGGCATGTTTGTTTTATTGTTTACTGTCCAGTGTCCGGTGTGTACGCGACAGCTCAGCTACCAGCCAGCTTAGGGTTCCGGTTATTTTCAAATTTCAAGTGTGGAAACTAGTATACTACATACAACACAAGTACAGTATTGTTGTTATTATTTATAAACATTATTTATAGTATTGGTAAACACAAGTATAATAACAATAAAATAATAATAATAAAAAAAATACGATAACATAACATGCATAATACCTTATATTATAATAATTAATAATAGTAATCAAAATGTCAGGCTGGTGGTTGTAATCGAACCGGCGACCTTCCGAATTAAGTGTCGAGTATATTATTGGCGGGTTTATATAACTGACTAGTGATTAAGGATTAGCGACTAAGAGCGCGTTCATAAAACTGACTAGCCGCAACAGGCTTCTCTCATTGGCCGACAGTGGGAATACTGCTCTCCGATTGGCTGTGACTAAGGACTTGACCAAGGAGTTGAGATGTCTTCAACTTCTTAGTCAAGTCAAGACAAACCTTAGTCACAGCCAATCGGAGAGCAGTATTCCCACAGTCGGCCAATGAGAAAAGCCTGTTGCGGCTAGTCAGTTTTATGAACGCGACTGCACTAGTCAGTTATATAAACCCGCCATATGTAAACCACTCACCCGCTCCATAGTTTGATGCTGGGACATCTGGGTTGACTCGAGAGCGATTACGATACAACTCGGTGCCCAGTTCGCACTGTACGCCGAACCCGCTTGGGCCGAACACGAAGCTAGTGTCACTGCAGTCTATTTCAACCAAGGGTTCGCGTGCCAGGTCCTCCGCATCTTCCTCAGGTGCCCAACTGCTTGCAGACGCGGCCAATATGTCGTCTATTTCTCTTATCTGCTGATAACGCGACTTTCTTCGCAGTTTAGGCGGTGGGCGGTGGACACTGGTGGTCGGTATAGCAGTTTTCTTCAACTTAACTCTGCATTTAGTATCTGGCATTAACTTCGCTCTCAACAGATCCGATTCGTCCAAGTCGTCATCGGCGAAATGTTTCGAACAAATGACGGAGTTCTGAGTGTGGACGTAGTTCTTACGGCGCACTTTCTCACACCACGCTGAGAATCTTTTCGGCGATCTGTCGCGATTCGGAAACTTATAAACTGCCAGGCCTTCACCCGAGTTGATCTTACACCCGCGCACTGCGCATCTAGGCATTTGTGGAGCAATGTGCGTTATACACAGACATACGCATAGTCTGCCAGGCCTTCACCCGCGCACTGCGCATCTAGGCATTTGTGGAGCAATGTGCGTTATACACAGACACACGCATAGTCTGCCAGGCCTTCACCCGAGTTGATCTTACACCCGCGCACTGCGCATCTAGGCATTTGTGGAGCAATGTGCGTTATACACAGACATACGCATAGTCTGCCAGGCCTTCACCCGCGCACTGCGCATCTAGGCATTTGTGGAGCAATGTGCGTTATACACAGACATACGCATAGTCTGCCAGGCCTTCACCCGCGCACTGCGCATCTAGGCATTTGTGGAGCAATGTGCGTTACATAGACATACGCATACTCTGCCGGTCAGAGCCCATCTGAGCGCTGTGACGTATTCACGTAGCAGCTGCAGGGTTGGAGCGGACAAAATAACATAAATACCGGTTTCCACAATTGAGACGATATAAATGCCGTTCCAAAAACATTTCCTTTGATTTCTACCACTTTCTGGGCTCGGGGTAGAAATTGTCCACTCCACGGAGCTCTGCCTGTCGTAAGAGGCGACTAAAAGAATTATTTGCTTGGCAAACTTGTAGTTGTAGCTGACACATTCCACGGCGTAAACGCTGTTATTGAAATGACATCCCGGCATAGATAATATATTTATGCATATCAATTTGAAAAATATCAACCTACTATAAGGTTGTGATGTCGTCCAAACGCCAAACCTCTAAAGACAATACAAACTGTGCGTATATTATATTCACGCGGACTACCCGTATCATTATTCCTAGTGATGTAATTAGCATTGAGGTATAAATAAATAAATAAATAAATAAATGAATGAATGAATGAATGAATGAATGAATAAATGAATAAATGAATAAATGAATAAATGAATAAATAAATAAATGAATAAATGAATAAATTAATAAATAAATAAATAAATAAATAAATAAATAAATAAATAAATAAATAAATAAATAAATAAATAAATAAATAAATAAATAAATAAATAAATAAATAAATAAATAAATAAATAAATAAATAAATAAATAAATAAATAAATAAATAAATAAATAAATAAATAAATAAATAAATAAATAAATAAATAAATAAATAAATAAATAAATAAATAAATAAATAAATAAATAAATAAATAAATAAATAAATAAATAAATAAATAAATAAACAAATAGAATGTTAAATAATAATTGTAGCGTAATTAATTGATTATTTAGATATTGTAATTTGTAATATGATCCACTTGTGAACACAAAAATGTATTCTTATTAATTATGTGTACAATCACCCCCCCCCCCCCCCCCCCCCCAAATAATACGTAACAATCGCCGTAGCGTGCACCGACGTAAAATAATCTCTAAATACGCAACACAAGCAAATACGTAAAACAACGCCACATACCGTATCTCGTAGGAACCATAGAAACTGAGCGAATGTTCTTGGTACGAACAGTATATCATGAGCGACCAATATCAGCGTTCCGCTGGGCCGGGCGAGCCTGCGCGCCGCTTATATAGCGCCGTATCTCCCCAACCTTCACAATGCGATGCTGGTGTAATGGTCAGCATAGTTGCCTTCCAAGCAGTTGATCCGGGTTCGATTCCCGGGCGTCGCACTTTTTTGCATTTTGTCACCGATCACAATCGATTAGTTATATTTTATACTACATAAATATGTGAAAATGTATTCGTTGCGACCAAAATCAACTATAATAAACCGATTTAACAATTTATACATCGCTGGATATTACTAGGTAGGTATATAATAACGCAGCGGAGTGGGCATTTATCATTTTCGCTGATTCAAAATATAAATTCACGCACTTTATAGTACATTATCAAATAAAACAAACACTAATTTACAGCAAACAGCTTTTTAGAGTGTGCTCTAAAAATTGATGGTACACACTCGCCTAATGCCTATCAATTTTTAAAGCACACTAGCCTAATGACATTAGTGTATGACATTGTAGTGATAGTGACATTGTAGTACATAACATGCAGGAACTAGCTCTTTAAATAATTGATTTTCGAATTTAGTTGTTGAAATTAAATGTTCATACATAACATATTAAATATTTTATCAAGATGAATTTTTGTCTGGTCTTAGAACACATTTGTGTTGCATAATCTGTGCAGATACCGGTACTCAAAACAATCCAAGTATTATATTAAGTAATAAAGTACATAATCTAATTTGGTATTATCAATAAATAAATAAATACATTTGTATTTATAGTCAACACAAGTCACACACCATTTATACCGTTATATTATACCAATTATACCATTTTGTTGTGCTTTGTTGCTGACGGATTTATATATTATTATATAATGATTGATATGATTTTTTATTATATATTCATTCTATTATTCCTGTTGATGTATTTATTTATGGGATGCCGTCGTGTAATTTAAAATAATTATTTCAATTATCATGGCATAGCATATAGTGTATTAATTCTGGTATTCAGAACTATGGTGTATGCCGGTATATATACATCAATGTAACTGCATGAGTGCACTTCATTTAAATAGCTTTGTTATCCAAACCTACATATATAATTGACTTGAGGTGTTTAAATGCTATTAATAGTAGGCCTACGTTATAGTACAGTATATACAATACACAAATACAATAAACAATGGTATGCCATGATAATAAGATGGTATGCGAATAATTACATGGTATTTTAATAAAATGTAAGCCGTGGTAAGTCAAGTTATCAATAATATGAACAACATTTCTTTACTAGGGCACAAGCATGTATTCACTCATTACATAACTGTGCAGTGTGCACGCTCTCTCTCACGCTCGCAAGTAGTTTCTGCAGCCAATAGAAATAATTGGCATGACATACGGGAAGTATTTGCGCCTATAGCAACGCCGGACATAACAACATGATCTTATTTCTCACACGGCCTGCTAAATCGTCATAAAAACAACAAAACAAACAAACATTAGCTGTCAAATCATGGAGTTGTATCCGTAGGACGTAAATCCATGGTCAAATACTCAAATGTTGTATCAAGGTTCATTGATGGACACAAGATCTTCATCTATTAACCTTGATTTTACATTTTTAATTGTTGTTCTTGAAGATAAGAGGACCGTGGAGAGAAACAAGAACGGAGCCCTAGATCATTATTTAAACACAATCGACAGGATAGATTAGAGCCCCAACCGCACAAAACAGTTCCGTTGTTCCCATGCATCATCAGCCGTGATGGAGAGGTTGTCAAAGACTGGTTCAGATCTTAATGGGTTTGTTAGACGGATTCATTTGACTGACCTACACGGAAAGCAACGCCATATTCTACCGTCGAGAACCAAGGGGGGGGGGGGAGTGCTGCAGGGGTGTCCCACGATATTCTTCTAGTTCAGAGAGTAAAAAACATGTGATGTGGCTGGAATCGTGGATATATTATTTTGCCTCTTCCAACAACATCACTTCAGTTTTCAGCTCTTTCCTACAGAAAATGGAAACATGCGAAATTAACATTCACGTCTCGCAAAAAAAAAAAAGACAATGTGCGTGCATGCTACTATTATATAGTAGGTGTATTCATTATTTGTATGAATCCATTATTCAGATATTAAACAAGGTTAAAATAAACTTGATTTATTCATTGAAAGCGAAATTTAAAGAATTCGCCCAAGTAAAAATAATATTTTAAATACTTAATTTGAATGAGAATAAATTATAAAATCAGTAAACTTTATTATTATAGCACTCAACTTTTAGCTCGGGGCAAAGACTGCAAGTTGTAAAATAAGTCTACGCACTGTTTCGTTATAGTTCCTATATGAAGTGAAGTCAGCTCCAGTTTGTTGCTCTGTAATTAGTTCGCGGACTTCAGCTGTGATGTGGTTCGTGATTACAGCGAGCAATTAATGCCACATAATGCTATTAATTAGGCGATGTTCTCCAACCATTCTAAACGTATGGGAAATGGAATGAGTCTTCACGCCCAGTATTATCATATTAACAAACTAGCCGCGTTAGTGGGTTTAACATGGGATTTGTAATTTGTATTTATTTATTTATGATTGTGATGTTTATCAATTTAAGTCATATAAAACTTACAGTGAAGCACAGTAGCAATACCAATACGAATAAGATTTAATAAATAAACTAGAGGTAGACAGCAAGTAGATAAATTACAAAATATAACGTGCGAATGGCGATGAAACAAGAATACAGAATGTTGCGTAGCGTAGAGAATGGAAGGAAATAAAACAACTGAAAGGAAAAACAACATACAAACAAATTAATTAACTAATTAATTAATGGAACTGTGTTAAATGTTACTTCTTATATTATAGTGTTTTGAGATTGGGCTCCTGCTACTGGAATGAAAATAAAGACTGTCAAAGCAAAGACAACCAAATATCTTGGTATGGAATCATTCGTAATATAACAACAATATAGCAGTTGATAAACAGTTAATCAACAGTTAATAAATAATGTAAAATAGATACATGTAAAAAAAAAGAAAAAGAACCAACACATTCAGTGTCATATGATGAAGCATCCATTTCTCGTACGCGATAGGCCTATACATTCATGACCTACCCAACTTCAGCCACACGCCAGGTCGTAGGACACGCAGAGCTATCCTGGGGTTAGGCGGTGGAGGAGATTGCATTTATATGTACCCACAATCCTTTGAAGTGTGGTCAATTTGCATCCTGATACGAACGAACAATATAAGAATCTAATGGGCCTACTATACTCCGTGACATTGATTCGCCATCCATGTTTTATTTATTCAAACAGGTTTGTTCTCAACTTTGAAAACTCTCACAAAGATAATGACTTGTGACGACGCAAGCAAGAGGAAAACCTCCCTCAAACAGAGGTTATTTGCTTCTTGATTATGTATCAATAACATTTGGTAAATTTGTCTCTATACATGTGATGCAACCCTATACTGATAAAAGTGATGATTTTCACGGTTTATCATTCTACAAATTGTTGTATAATGTAAGTAACAATAAACAAAAAAGACGACGCCAATAATTCAGTGTATGGATTTTTTTTAAGAATATAGTTTTATTCAGTGTAATTTGTTTCGATTTTCGTTTTTATAAATGGTGTTGTTGTTACTTATTATGTGTCATGTGGCAACAGCTTTGGTTGCAGATACCAATAAAGGTTCTATTCCATTATTATTATAAAACAATATTGAAAGTGTTGTAATTCTATTGTGCAATGAATCACTCACTATTTTATTACCTCTTTTCTTTTCTAAATCAGTGACACCTTTTTGACTTTAGCAGGACAACGTGGGACCCAACCACCGAACCAGTCTCCGTCGCGTCGCAGTTTGGCAAGAACCACACACGGCGCTCTACTCAAGTCTATAAACATGCTGCGAGGTCGCAAGGCGGTTTATGGCCTGGCGGGTCGTGTGTTATGTACACGCATAGATTATAGCGCGCGCCGGCCATTGTGCCCAACACAATGAGTTGCCTCCACAACTTACACAGTCAGCGGTGCCAGAGACCCGTATAGGTACTTCATAGCCAATCAGAACTACTATCGCCAATAGGGAGTATTCACAGCAGCCATTGTGCCCAACACAATGAGTTGCCTCCACAGCTTACACAGTCAGCGGTGCCAGAGACCCGTATAGGTACTTTATAGCCAATCAGAACTACTATCGCCAATAGGGAGTATTCACGTGACGTACAGCAGCCATTGTGCCCAACACAATGAGTTGCCTCCACAGCTTACACAGTCAGCGGTGCCAGAGACCCGTATAGGTACTTCATAGCCAATCAGAACTACTATCGCCAATAGGGAGTATTCACAGCAGCCATTGTGCCCAACACAATGAGTTGCCTCCACAACTTACACAGTCAGCGGTGCCAGAGACCCGTATAGGTACTTCATAGCCAATCAGAACTACTATCGCCAATAGGGAGTATTCACAGCAGCCATTGTGCCCAACACAATGAGTTGCCTCCACAGCTTACACAGTCAGCGGTGCCAGAGACCCGTATAGGTACTTTATAGCCAATCAGAACTACTATCGCCAATAGGGAGTATTCACATGACGTACAGCAGCCATTGTGCCCAACACAATGAGTTGCCTCCACAGCTTACACAGTCAGCGGTGCCAGAGACCCGTATAGGTACTTCATAGCCAATCAGAACTACTATCGCCAATAGGGAGTATTCACAGCAGCCATTGTGCCCAACACAATGAGTTGCCTCCACAGCTTACACAGTCAGCGGTGCCAGAGACCCGTATAGGTACTTTATAGCCAATCAGAACTACTATCGCCAATAGGGAGTATTCACATGACGTACAGCAGCCATTGTGCCCAACACAATGAGTTGCCTCCACAACTTACACAGTCAGCGGTGCCAGAGACCCGTATAGGTACTTCATAGCCAATCAGAACTACTATCGCCAATAGGGAGTATTCACAGCAGCCATTGTGCCCAACACAATGAGTTGCCTCCACAGCTTACACAGTCAGCGGTGCCAGAGACCCGTATAGGTACTTTATAGCCAATCAGAACTACTATCGCCAATAGGGAGTATTCACATGACGTACAGCAGCCATTGTGCCCAACACAATGAGTTGCCTCCACAACTTACACAGTCAGCGGTGCCAGAGACCCGTATAGGTACTTCATAGCCAATCAGAACTACTATCGCCAATAGGGAGTATTCACAGCAGCCATTGTGCCCAACACAATGAGTTGCCTCCACAGCTTACACAGTCAGCGGTGCCAGAGACCCGTATAGGTACTTCATAGCCAATCAGAACTACTATCGCCAATAGGGAGTATTCACAGCAGCCATTGTGCCCAACACAATGAGTTGCCTCCACAGCTTACACAGTCAGCGGTGCCAGAGACCCGTATAGGTACTTTATAGCCAATCAGAACTACTATCGCCAATAGGGAGTATTCACATGACGTACAGCAGCCATTGTGCCCAACACAATGAGTTGCCTCCACAGCTTACACAGTCAGCGGTGCCAGAGACCCGTATAGGTACTTCATAGCCAATCAGAACTACTATCGCCAATAGGGAGTATTCACAGCAGCCATTGTGCCCAACACAATGAGTTGCCTCCACAGCTTACACAGTCAGCGGTGCCAGAGACCCGTATAGGTACTTTATAGCCAATCAGAACTACTATCGCCAATAGGGAGTATTCACAGCAGCCATTGTGCCCAACACAATGAGTTGCCTCCACAGCTTACACAGTCAGCGGTGCCAGAGACCCGTATAGGTACTTATAGCCAATCAGAACTACTATCGCCAATAGGGAGTATTCACGTGACGTCACAGCAGCCATAATGGAGAGAGATAGTGTGTTGACATTTAAGCTGTCAATATGCTTACTACAAAACATGAGAATTTTAGCACATAATTTTATCAAGTTTACGGAAATGATTGCTTTTTCTAAATCAACGATTAAAAGAGTAATCAAGACAAAAGAGATTATATTTAACTTGATAAATAAATAAATAAATAAATAAATAAATAAATAAATAAATAAATAAATAAATAAATAAATAAATAAATAAATAAATAAATAAATAAATAAATAAATAAATAAATAAATAAATAAATAAATAAATAAATAAATAAATAAATAAATAAATAAATAAATAAATAAATAAATAAATAAATAAATAAATGAATAAATAAATAAATAAAAAAATAAATAAATAAATAAATAAATAAATAAATAAATACAAACATAAATGCACAAACACATAAATAAATAAATACATAAATAGTAGTTGCAGCATAAACAGTATAACTATAACAACAACATAAATATAGTAACACACTAGTAAATCAGCCGGAGGAGAATGTAGTATAAAAAACACACCCAAGATGCAGTGAATGTTTTCCTCATGCAGATCCAAGAACAATCGCGCCTTCCCAGAAATGGACGAGCAGACAAAGAGCTTGGATAATAAGCTCTTGCTTCTCTGCTAGTCTGCGATTCTGCTGGTCTAGGCCTGGGGTAGAATAGGCCCAGAGTGACTCTGCTAGTCGTAAGAGGCGACGAAAGGAGACCCTGTCCCTTAACCCCCCCCCCCCCCCACTGTCCCACTGAAAATGTATCCTTCCACTTGGCCCTGCCCTCCCTTTCTAGACTCCCCTTATGACGACTCCCGCGATATAGATGGACCTAATTCGGAAGACTTCATATGACCTAAGCTGTCGAGTACGTCGTTAAACACCACCAATAATAATAATAATAATGTGTAGATTCAGCACACCGGCCAAAGTGCTTACTGTCGAGTGAGTGCTTTGCGAGCTAACTAACTGACCTCTTCGCAAGCAAACATCTCAGGAATGGAATGCGCGTCGCAAGTGATTCTAGGAACTCTGACTGGGGAAAAGGTATCTTGATGACGTCACCGGGAACCCGCGCTGCTAACGAGACACTTGCGGTAAAGGGTTGACAAACGGACCGTGGTAAAAACTAAACAGGCGATCGAGCGTGACTTTTCAGAACTCCGGAAACGCGATTAATTGGGGATTTTATTTTTAGGAGCATTGCGGTTGTGTTATTTTTATGAATCATAATATGGAATCAATAATTGAAATGATTGTCCATCAAACAGAGTTGACGCGTTCTTATTTTGTTTTCAGTCATAATACGGAATCTTTGTTTGAAAATAGTTGTTACGTCAATCACATTCACAGGACATCTCCAGTAATGCAAGAACGTAAACAAATGTTCACAGAGTACCTCAGTATGGCCACCGTGCGATACCGGAAATGACGTTATTGCATACTCTCTATACAATCGAAGGTAGTACCAAAACTTTCGGTATCAAGGTATTTCCGGGCTAGCTAGTGTTGTAGGCCTACTGCAGTGCCCATCTCACCATATTCAGGTTCCCATTAGTACACTTTTTATTTGTATTATAATAAAACATAAAAGTATTAAAAAATAAATAATAGTAGACTAACAAGTTTGCAGTAATTATATATTTGTGGGTCTCGTTGGTAGTGGGTTTATTCCTGCTGCCAATACAGAAGGTCCAGGGTTCGATTCCAGGTTTCAGCTGGAATTTTTCTAACTTTGGAAATTGGCTTTAGGCCCGGTTATTAAATCGGATAACGGGTCGTTAACGGGGCCGTCAGCTAACGGCCCCGTTAATGACCGATTGAAAAACTGGGCCTAACTATGAGATGTATTTGTATAATAAACGGTGACTTCGGAGCCGTCATAGCAACGAAGCACACAACAAACTGTGGAATGCCCACCACTGAAAATCAGTTCTTGTCACTGAGTGCGTCTAAACAATAAATACACGTTTTAAATTCTAATTATTTCATTTAACTGTTATTATTGCAGTGCTATTAGCATGATTTATTAAGTGTGCATTTCAAGTTCAGCAATAATAATTATTGAACCGAACGAAGCCTGTCATTATTAATTGGGTTTGAAACAAATCGTTATTATTTTCCAGAACCAACATCAAAAAAAATTAATTAATTCCGGTTCGTCCGTAGATAATTGCTATAATGCACTAAATATAACAAGTGGGTTTTGTGTAGGTACCTGTGTATTGTCGGTGTCGGGGTTCGAACCCGCCACCGTTGCACTGAGAGTCAGCGAGCGACGTCGTGAGAACAGGAAAGTGAAAGAAGTCAACAGCTAGGCTGGTTCGTTCCAGTTTCACTTCTTTCAAAAGTCGCCACCAATCTATATCGTTTATCAGACAGGATCAATGAATAAAAACATAATCGCTAGTAAATCGTGACATTTCCTGTATACGTCTTGTCTTGTTCCAGTTGCCTACATCTCTGTATGGGCGTTGCCCCCCCCCCCCCCTCTCTCTCTCTCTCTCTCTCTCTCTCTCTCTCTCTCTCTCTCTCTCTCTCTCTCTCTCTCTCTCTTTCACTCTCTCTCTCTCTCTTACACACTCACTCTCACACTCACACTCACACTTGCAAACACACAACACGCTTGGTAGCCATGGCAACAACTGCCACGAGCAAAGAGCTTACCAAGGCGAGCAAACACACAACACGCTTGGTAGCCATGGCAACAACTGCCACGTGCAAAGAGCTTACCAAGGCGAGCAAACACACAACACGCTTGGTAGCCATGGCAACAACTGCCACGTGCAAAGAGCTTACCAAGGCGAGCAAACACACAACACGCTTGGTAGCCATGGCAACAACTGCCACGTGCAAAGAGCTTACCAAGGCGAGCAAACACACAACACGCTTGGTAGCCATGGCAACAACTGCCACGTGCAAAGAGCTTACCAAGGCGAGCAAACACACAACACGCTTGGTAGCCATGGCAACAACTGCCACGTGCAAAGAGCTTACCAAGGCAAGCAAACACACAACACGCTTGGTAGCCATGGCAACAACTGCCACGTGCAAAGAGCTTACCAAGGCAAGCAAACACACAACACGCTTGGTAGCCATGGCAACAACTGCCACGTGCAAAGAGCTTACCAAGGCGAGCAAACACACAACACGCTTGGTAGCCATGGCAACAACTGCCACGTGCAAAGAGCTTACCAAGACAGACATCCACTCAACGAGGAGGAAGGGAGGAAGGAAGTAATAATAATTAGAATCACGTATTTCGTGCGAACGTGGGAGAGGTTGAACTAGAGCGGGGAGAGATACCAGTAATTGTATCGTGGTCAGCGTGGGCAGTGTTGACCTCACTGCGCTGCGAGCCAGGTCATTGGTCGACTGGCAGTGCTGACAGTAACACGTTTGTAAATAAACGTAATAAAATCAACAATTACATGGCCACAGGTAAAAGTAACACAAAATCAATACAGAAGTGAAGTACATATCTTCTGCAGTGGTATTTGACAACACACTTTTTTTTAAATCAACCTCGTATAATTAACAACATTCGACAACATACTTTTTTTTTAAATCAACCTCGTAAAATTAACAACATAACATAATTATTGAATGATCGGTAAAATAAAATCAAGAAAAAAGTTCGTATTTATTAAATCTGTAGGTGTACCCACCCAGTAATAAAAACTGATTTCCAGTACCGGTAGGGGGCATTATTACTATTTGTTGTGACTCACTGCTATGGCGGCTCCAAGGTCACCGTTTACATTCATGGCAGCATAATTTCGAAATATTGGTATATTTTAGAATTGAAATATTACTCCGTACCCGGAATCGAAACATTAATTATATCATTAATTATATCAATCAATCAATCAGTCAATCAATCAATCAATCAATCAATCAACCAAACAATCAATCAATAATAATAGTAAAATTAATAATAATAATAATAATAATAATAATAATAAAAATAATAACAACAACAATAATTATAATAATATATACAGTACTTGAACTGGAATACGGTGACTTACCAGTGGCGAATCATTGCCTCACGGCCATCGAGAAGTCACCGGTCACGACCTACAACACAAACAAATTACAGTAATTAGTTGTTATCGATCTGAATAAAACGATAATATAGATATATCGCTACTCTTTATTCCAAAAACGGGTGTTTCCAGTTTCCACTATTGATCTTGGGCATCCCAGAAAAATTATAATACATAGAGAAATTATTTAGTCTTATAGCCTATATATAGGCCTATAGTAACTGATTCTGTTACGTCCATTTAATTTTCAGCTGCTCGAAACGATTGTCACATTTCTTCACACAAACACAAAACACGGTAGTCAACATCTTATAAAGATTCATTCATTTCATAGACAACATTTTCAAAATATAACTTTACAGAATATATTATTATTATTATATATATATAACAACAACCAGCAAGCAACAATATCAACAATCAACTTATATTGGGAGTATCAACTTATATTAATGAGCCTATGTCTGCTGAATCGTTTAATTTGTTGTAGTAGAATATCTTTGGTATAGATGATGCCATTATTACTAATAGCAGCGCTTACCCAAGTTAGAGCACAGATATCTTCGGTTTGCCTCTAGTTACGTGACCACCGCCCAGCATAGCAAATATGAATGATATAATATGAAATAAATCCATGTGATATGGTTGTCGGGTTGTCAGGGGGGTGAGGGGTTGTCAGGGGGTGAAGGGTTGTCAGGGGGTGACGGGTTGTCAGGGGGTGAAGGGCTGTCAGGGGGTGAGGGTTGGTCACAGAGCGATGAAGGGAAAAGGGAGCGTCAAACTAAGGCCATTATCACATTACATGTTGTGAAGTAAACGGTACGTACATACGTAAGGCTAGGCTAGGCTAGGTTAGATTAGGCTAGGCTAGGTTAGGTTAGGTTAGGTTAGGTTAGGTTAGGTTAGGTTAGGTTAGGTTAGGTTAGGTTAGGTTAGTATAATGGCCAGTTTCACCAAACTTTAATCCGACGATTTACTGTTAAGGGCAAAGGGAAGTCTCTACGTCAAAAACCGCAGAAAATGTTCATTATTAAATAATATCTCAAGATTGCAACAAAAAGCGAAAATCTAAATCAGCAGCGAACTTTGCTTTGGTAAGCCCTACAGATTGAATAAAATATTATAACCATTAGCGTAGTATTTTGATTATAATTCGATAATTAGAAATAAAATGAATTATTTATAAAAAAACATACTGATTATAATAAAAGTCACGACTTAGCGCATTCAATGTGTAGGGCTTACTAAACCACAGTGCGCTGTTGATTAAGATTTTTGATTTCGAAGCCCATTCTTGCGATATAAATTAAAAATGAAAATGTGTTGCGGTTTTTGACGTAGGTGTATCCTTCCCTGTTAATTGGAGATCAAAAATGGCACCCGGTAGAAGCCACCATGTGTTTTGTATGTAATGTTTGATTAGTAAATGTGCCGATTAAAAAGATTGGTGAATTCGGACCTAAGGGTATTTAAAGACCCCCAGTTAGTCTTCTGAAGTCCTCTTTGAAAGTGCATCGCAAATCTTTGGCCTATTCTATTAATAAAGATATTATTGTTACACCGGCCCTGCTAGTGGTAACTTGGTCCGATGACGTATTAAAGTGCTTAGAAACAAAGCACCTACTTGTACACCCACGCCTACTACTAGACAACGTGAACGAGACAGAAAACAAAAGTAGTAACCTAGAAAGTGGAGACTGACGCCCACGTGGTGAGTTGAGTGCATTATAGACCTAACTGTATAATATGCAAGACTGGTTTCCTTGGCTATTGTTGCATGATGAAGCGTGGGAGCTCTTGCAATCTGAATAATATAGATTTATAGGACGATATAAGTGAGACCGTCTGGGCCCGGGGTAGAAGTGGCCCAGGGTGACTCTGCTAATAGTAAGAGGCGATGAAATGAGGTGGCCCCCTCAGTGGTAAAGTGAGACCGTCTGGGCCCGGGGTAGAAGTGGCCCAGGGTGACTGCTAATAGTAAGAGGCGATGAAATGAGGTGGCCCCCTCAGTGGTAAAGTGAGACCGTCTGGGCCCGGGGTAGAAGTGGCCCAGGGTGACTGCTAATAGTAAGAGGCGATGAAATGAGGTGGCCCCCTCAGTGGTAAAGTGAGACCGTCTGGGCCCGGGGTAGAAGTGGCCCAGGGTGACTGCTAATAGTAAGAGGCGATGAAATGATGTGGCCCCCTCAGTGGTAAAGTGAGACCGTCTGGGCCCGGGGTAGAAGTGGCCCAGGGTGACTGCTAATAGTAAGAGGCGATGAAATGAGGTGGCCCCCTCAGTGGTTCCCTCAGTGGCCCCTTTAGGACTTTCGAATCGAATCAAACTTTGTGTTTTGTTTGAATATTTCATATATGTTTGAATATTTTGTATAATTCGATATAACACTAGACAACAGACACTAGACATCAGACACTAGACAACAGACTAGACAACAGTCACAAGACAACAGACACTAGACAACCGACACTAGACAAAAGACACTAGACAACAGACACAAGACAACAGACACTAGACAACAGACACTAGACAACAGAACAGACACAAGACA
Source organism: Isoperla grammatica (assembly GCA_945910005.1). Taxonomy (NCBI): domain Eukaryota; kingdom Metazoa; phylum Arthropoda; class Insecta; order Plecoptera; family Perlodidae; genus Isoperla; species Isoperla grammatica. The sequence goes on along the minus strand of OX246750.1, from coordinate 23,909,063 downwards.
ACAGACACTAGACAACCGACACTAGACAACAGACACTAGACATCAGACACTAGACAACAGACACAAGACAACAGACACTAGACAACAGACACTAGACAACATAACAGACACAAGACAACAGACACTAGACAACCGACACTAGACAACAGACACTAGACATCAGACACTAGACAACAGACACTAGACAACAGACACTAGACAACAGACACTAGACAACAGACACGAGACAACAGATACTAGACAACAGACGCTAGATAACAGACACTAGACAACAGACACTAGACAACAGACACTAGACAACAGACGCTAGACAACAGACACTAGACAACAGACGCTAGACAACAGACACTAGACAACAGACACAAGACAACAGACACTAGACAACCGACACTAGACAACAGACACTAGACATCAGACACTAGACAACAGACACTAGACAACAGACACGAGACAACAGATACTAGACAACAGACGCTAGACAACAGACACTAGACAACAGACACTAGACAACAGACACTAGACAACAGACGCTAGACAACAGACACTAGACAACAGACGCTAGACAACAGACACTAGACAACAGACATTAGACAACAGACACTAGACAACAGACACTAGACAACAGACACTAGACAGCAGACACTAGACAACATACACTAGACAACAGACACTAGACAACAGACACTAGACAACAGACGCTATTGGATACGGGTTCGAAGGTGTTGATGACGCTGAGGTGTGGGATTCGAACCCACGCCCGCACCGGGTCGCCTCCACCTACACCAGCCAACGATGCCCTGATGTGATCAGTGATTCACGATCTAAACGGGAGATAGGACGTTGACCTTGGGTTGACCGGTTGACCTCACAGCCTGGCTACTGGTTGTCATGGCGATACTTCAGAAACAATTTGTCGACGGTCATTTGGTGTTTTGCGTCGTCCTCCGTGAAAACGCGTATCTAAAATTTGGAACAGTTCCTAAAAATGAAGTCACCGATGCGTAAAAGCAAACATCACAAAAAAAATACACTCACAAATTTGCAAACAGCATGATTGACTGTTTGTTTGTTTTTTTAGACGATGTTTACACAACTAACTACTTTCTTCTTTAAAGCTTTATCGCAGGTAATAATTTCCTCGCCATAGCAACAACGTTGGCAACAACATATTATTGTAAATATCTGATATTTCTACTAATAAAAGAGAAACACTTTTTTTACGATTTTGTTTCAACATATAAATGACACCTTTTTTAAATTGGATAAATAAAACAACCTACAAATCCGTACATAGCAGGCAAGGTTTGTTTTTGTTAGTTTCATGGAAAATGACACAAAAAATACCTTTTCTCCCTGAAATGTACACAGACAAATGCCCTAAAATTGAAAACAAGCATTGTCTTTAGGAATCTTCTTTTTCGTACACGCTCACAACAGTTTGTATGTCTCTACTTGTAAAACAAACTCTCTTCGCTTGTTCGTAAAGAGTTTACTTCCCACACAATTCGGATCACTCTCAAGCGATCTTATCTGAACAGGACGGGTCTACTCTGGCTGGTTGTCCCAAGACTACCTTACACATGCTGTCGTCACAGGCGAGGGGCTCGTAGCCAATCAGCGATCGGTATTTGCGCGCGCTTGTCTCGGGCGGTTCGCCGGTTGGCTACGAGTGCCTCGCCTGTGACGAAAGCAGTCTTGGGCCAAATAAATACACGAGCGGTAACGTACAACAGTTACTATTCTATCAGACGCAACCATATGGTTGCTCGACTTTAAAATTGTCAAAAAAGTACCAACATGAGGAAATGCTCTTTCTTATGAACTTGCCTCTGTCCAAATAAATATTTCTGTTTTTCAAAGGAACTTATTTTTATTTGATTGCGAAAGGTACCTCGCAACAACACATCACATAGTTTGAACGGTACCTCGCAACAACACATCACATAGTTTGAACGGTACCTCGCAACAACACATCACATAGTTTGAACGGTACCTCGCAACAACACATCACATAGTTTGAACGGTACCTCGCAACAACACATCACATAGTTTGAAAAACGGAAATATTGATGGGAACAACGAGATTATCACAAAAAAGAACATTAATTTTTCTACAGAATGACATATTATTTTGGTTGAGAATTTTGAAAGCATTTCAACCGCTCGAAATCGGGGGTTCCCGGTCGACGTACATTCCTGCCCCCCCCCCCCCCCAACTCTTGCAGCACTCTCAGTCTCAATCCTGCCCGTAACAAGCGAGACCCATGACTCGGCGCTTCCATTCTACTCGGGCGTATAATTAGGTCTCGCCCACTCTGGGAGTTTGTTTTCCTCCTTTTCTCTATCTTGTTATTACTAATTTAAAACGATGTCCGACAACTCTCGGTTTTAAACGTTTACTGAGGATGACGCGGCATGTTGGTGATGTAGCATGTTGGTGACGTGGCATGTTGGTGATGTAGCGTGTTGGTGATGTAGCATGTTGGTGACGCGGCATGTTGGTGATGTAGCATGTTGGTGATGTAGCATGTTGGTGACGCGGCATGTTGGTGACGCGACAGTTGGTGGTGTAGCATGTTGGTGACGCGACAGTTGGTGGTGTAGCATGTTGGTGACGCGACAGTTGGTGATGTAGCATGTTGGTGACGCGACAGTTGGTGATGTAGCATGTTGGTGACGCGACAGTTGGTGATGTAGCATGTTGGTGATGTAGCATGTTGGTGACGCGGCATGTTGGTGACGCTACAGTTGGTGGTGTACCATGTTGGTGACGCGACAGTTGGTGGTGTAGCATGTTGGTGACGCGACAGTTGGTGGTGTAGCATGTTGGTGACGCGACAGTTGGTGATGTAGCATGTTGGTGACGCGACAGTTGGTGATGTAGCATGTTGGTGACGCGACAGTTGGTGATGTAGCATGTTGGTGACGCGACAGTTGGTGATGTAGCATGTTGGTGACGCGACAGTTGGTGATGTAGCATGTTGGTAACGCGACAGTTGGTGATGTAGCATGTTGGTAACGCGACAGTTGGTGATGTAGCATGTTGGTGACGCGACAGTTGGTGGTGTAGCATGTTGGTGACGCGACAGTTGGTGATGTAGCATGTTGGTGACGCGACAGTTGGTGATGTAGCATGTGGTAACGCGTCATGTTGGTGACGCGACAGTTGGTGGTGTAGCATGTTGGTGACGCGACAGTTGGTGGTGTAGCATGTTGGTGACGCGACAGTTGGTGATGTAGCATGTTGGTGACGCGACAGTTGGTGATGAAGCATGTTGGTAACGCGACATGTTGGTGATGTAGCATGTTGGTAACGCGTCATGTTGGTGACGCGGCATGTTGGTGACGCGGCATGTTGGTGATGTAGCATGTTGGTAACGCGTCATGTTGGTGACGCGGCATGTTGGTGACGCGGCATGTTGGTGGTGTAGCATGTTGGTGACGCGACAGTTGGTGATGTAGCATGTTGGTGACGCGACATGTTGGTGATGTAGCATGTTGGTAACGCGTCATGTTGGTGACGCGGCATGTTGGTGACGCGGCATGTTGGTGATGTAGCATGTTGGTAACGCGTCATGTTGGTGACGCGGCATGTTGGTGACGCGGCATGTTGGTGGTGTAGCATGTTGGTGACGCGACAGTTGGTGGTGTAGCATGTTGGTGACGCGGCATGTTGGTGACGCGGCATGTTGGTGATGTAGCATGTTGGTAACGCGTCATGTTGGTGACGCGACAGTTGGTGATGTAGCATGTTGGTGACGCGACAGTTGGTGGTGTAGCATGTTGGTAACGCGGCATTATGGTGACGCGACATGCCACGCGGCATTATGGTGACGCGGCATGTTGGTGATGTATATCATGTTGGTGACGCGGCAGTTGGTGACGCGGCATGACACGCGGCATTATGGTGACGCGACATGCATGGCGTGGCATGGTGTTAACAGCATGTTGGTGACGCGGCATGTCACGCGGCATTATGGTGACGCGGCATGTCACGCGGCATTATGGTGACGCAACATGTGGCAGGGCTTGGTGTTAAACAGCATGTCGATGACGCGGCATTATGGTGACGCGGCATGCACGGCGCGGCATGGTGTTAAACAGCATGTTGGTGGTGCGGCATGTCACGCGGCATTATGGTGACGCGACATGCACGGCGCGGCATGGTGTTAAACAGCATGTTGGTGACGCGGCATGCCACGCGGCATTATGGTGACGCGACATGCACGGCGCGGCATGGTGTTAACAGCATGTTGGTGACGCGGCATGCCACGCGGCATTATGGTGACGCGACATGCACGGCGCGGCATGGTGTTAAACAGCATGTCGGTGACGCGGCATGTCACGCGGCATTATGGTGACGCGACATGCACGGCGTGGCATGGTGTTAACAGCATGTTGGTGACGCGGCATGACACGCGGCATTATGGTGACGCGACATGCACGGCGCGGCATGGTGTTAAACAGCATGTTGGTGACGCGGCATGCCACGCGGCATTATGGTGACGCGACATGCACGGCGCGGCATGGTGTTAAACAGCATGTTGGTGACGCGGCATGCCACGCGGCATTATGGTGACGCGGCATGCACGGCGCGGCATGGTGTTAAACAGCATGTCGATGACGCGGCATGTTGGTGACGTGTTGGTACGGGCGTCGGGTTCGAACATAACAAGTAGGAAAATACCCTTGTTTTTTGTACTCGGAATTCGTTACAAAACAATGTTGAAGATTCTATACTATTATTCTGAATGCCAATGGGAAAATGTACATTTTTAAATTTTTTTGTGTAGAGTAACAGAAGCGTATGATTATGAAGAAGTCAATATGGTATTTGTTATCTGTGGTAAAACTATGAAGTGATGTTACTTTATTTTCGCACTTGTGTATATTTCTGATAGATATATTTTCTTAGCATCATTTTATTGAATTTAAATTTAGAAAACTTTTTACAGAATTAGTTTATCTTGTTTTTTTTTCTCTTTCCTTTAGTAGTTTGTTTTGACTCATTCATTGTTATTCATTAATCATTAGATATTCCCGTATTAATTATAGTTTATTTCATTATTCTTCTTTGTATACAGTTTTAGAACTGACGAGCGAGGGAATGAAGGAATGAATGAATAATGAATGAATGAATTAATTAATTAATTAATAAATAAATAAAGGAATGTGTATATATATAGCAACGGACGGCAGCTGCACACTTACAACAATGATATTGAAAGTAGCGCGTCAATAATGGCACATTGTCCAGATCACGTCACAGCCTATAGATAAGATGACAACATGTTAATAGGATTAAAGCAAATCAAACGTTGACATTACATTGTGACATGACCTACGACCTCTGTGGCTTCCTCACATCGTGTTTACCGAAGCCATATTAGAGAGCCGAGTGCACACGAACATTAACGATTGCAAACACGATAATCCGCCGTATCTCGGGAACACCCCAGGCCGGGTTTATAAAAAGTCACAAGGATTATGGTTTAGTTATAAGCCGAGTTGGAAGATAGGGATCACGTACAATGGTTCACACAAACTCGTCATTGCAATAGTCATAGTCGTAGTCACAAGCGAGTTGAAAAATGTTCAACTCTCTTATTGCATACCATATTCCTTGTGACGGACCAATCAGGGGTTGAAACGTCACTACTCGCTTATAACAAGCCAATGAAATGCCATAAACGATGAATCAGTGCTACAGAGCTTATAACTTATTGCAATTCCATACGACTATAACAAAACCTTGTAACTTTATATAAACCCGGCTTTACTGTATAATACGTGACTGACTGACTGACTGACTGACTGACTGACTGACTGACTGACTGACTGACTGACTGGTTGGAGATAAGATGCCAATTATTAATACAAAGCCACATTCGTTTTTTCAAATTTATTTTTATATTACTATCAAATAAAATGTATAAACATTTTTTAAATTTTAAATTTTGTATTATTATAATAAAATTATTTTTTAAAATTATTTTCACATATTATGATCATAAAACAAATTTGTATTTATTTATTATTTTCAATAATATATTTAAACGTACACAAATTTGAAAATCTGAACTTAAAAATCATGTCCATGTAATTTATCCAAGGATTTTTAACTGGAAACTTAAATTTAAAAACTGCACTTCAACTGTGTGATCTTGTTGTTATTTTTATTCATTGGTATTAGTACGAGACGAATTATTTCAATTATTCTTTTAGGATCATTTTCTTTCTACTGAAGGGGTCTGTGGTAGATCGGGATGTGATAAATAATAACTAGATTATCAGAACAGAACATGTTCATGTGTTCAAGCACACAGTAGACAACAACCAGACGTTGTCGCAACTGCGTCTACTGCACCGTGGGTTGCGTGCAAGATCCGACAGAGGCGCGATGAGCTGTCAACAACAACCAGACGTTGTCGCAACTGCGTATACTGCACCGCGGGTTGCATGCAAGATCCGGCAGGGGCGCGATGAGCTGTCAACAACAACCAGACGTTGTCGCAACTGCGTCTACTGCACCGCGGGTTGCGTGCAAGATCCGGCAGGGGCGCGATGAGCTGTCAACAACAACCAGACGTTGTCGCAACTGCGTCTACTGCATCGCAGGTTGCGTGCAAGATCCAGCAGGGGCGCGATGAGCTGTCAACAACAACCAGACGTTGTCGCAACTGCGTCTACTGCACCGCGGGTTGCGTGCAAGATCCGACAGGGGCGCGATGAGCTGTCAACAACAACCAGACGTTGTCGCAACTGCGTCTACTGCACCGCGGGTTGCGTGCAAGATCCGGCAGGGGCGCGATGAGCTGTCAACAACAACCAGACGTTGTCGCAACTGCGTCTACTGCGCCGCGGGTTGCGTGCAAGATCCGACAGGGGCGCGATGAGCTGTCAACAACAACCAGACGTTGTCGCAACTGCGTCTACTGCACCGCGGGTTGCGTGCAAGATCCGACAGGGGCGCGATGAGCTGTCAACAACAACCAGACGTTGTCGCAACTGCGTCTACTGCACCGCGGGTTGCGTGCAAGATCCGACAGGGGCGCGATGAGCTGTCAACAACAACCAGACGTTGTCGCAACTGCGTCTACTGCACCGCGGGTTGCGTGCAAGATCCGGCAGGGGCGCGATGAGCTGTCAACAACAACCAGACGTTGTCGCAACTGCGTCTACTGCACCGCGGGTTGCGTGCAAGATCCGGCAGGGGCGCGATGAGCTGTCAACAACAACCAGACGTTGTCGCAACTGCGTCTACTGCATAGCGGGTTGCGTGCAAGATCCGGCAGGGGCGCGATGAGCTGTCAACAACAACCAGACGTTGTCGCAACTGCGTCTACTGCATCGCGGGTTGCGTGCAAGATCCGGCAGGGGCGCGATGAGCTGTCAACAACAACCAGACGTTGTCGCAACTGCGTCTACTGCACCGCGGGTTGCGTGCAAGATCCGGCAGGGGCGCGATGAGCTGTCAACAACAACCAGACGTTGTCGCAACTGCGTCTACTGCATAGCGGGTTGCGTGCATGATCCGGCAGGGGCGCGATGAGCTGTCAACAACAACCAGACGTTGTCGCAACTGCGTCTACTGCATAGCGGGTTGCGTGCAAGATCCGGCAGGGGCGCGATGAGCTGTCAACAACAACCAGACGTTGTCGCAACTGCGTCTACTGCATCGCGGGTTGCGTGCAAGATCCGGCAGGGGCGCGATGAGCTGTCAACAACAACCAGACGTTGTCGCAACTGCGTCTACTGCACCGCGGGTTGCGTGCAAGATCCGGCAGGGGCGCGATGAGCTGTCAACAACAACCAGACGTTGTCGCAACTGCGTCTACTGCACCGCGGGTTGCGTGCAAGATCCAGCAGGGGCGCGATGAGCTGTCAACAACAACCAGACGTTGTCGCAACTGCGTCTACTGCATAGCGGGTTGCGTGCATGATCCGGCAGGGGCGCGATGAGCTGTCAACAACAACCAGACGTTGTCGCAACTGCGTCTACTGCACCGCGGGTTGCGTGCAAGATCCGACAGGGGCGCGATGAGCTGTCAACAACAACCAGACGTTGTCGCAACTGCGTCTACTGCATCGCGGGTTGCGTGCAAGATCCGACAGGGGCGCGATGAGCTGTCAACAACAACCAGACGTTGTCGCAACTGCGTCTACTGCACCGCGGGTTGCGTGCAAGATCCGACAGGGGCGCGATGAGCTGTCAACAACAACCAGACGTTGTCGCAACTGCGTCTACTGCATCGCGGGTTGCGTGCAAGATCCGACAGGGGCGCGATGAGCTGTCAACATGACTGTTTAGTGTTTACACTTGGGCGTGTTTACCGTAGAGCTTGTTTCCAGGAAACATCTTGAAAACAGGACCAGGATGTTAAGCCCACTTCCCGGGCGGACCCTACGCTGTGTGGGCGTCAGAAAGAGATCCTATTACCCTAGAGCGCACAGAACACTACTGAGTGTCGTACACTCTTTACTACAATACAGTTATTGTTCTCAATGTTATGTATGGCTTTGGCAGCGATGCAACGAAACTTGAAAACCACTCGTTTTTACAACGCTTATATTAACTTGCCTTGTTTGTCTGGACGGAATCTTTGAATCGATATTCCACCTACTTCTAGATGTCCGATCAAGCTGAAATTTTTTACACAGACGTATTCTTGATGACAATACATGAATCAACTGTCATATTTACTAAATAATCAATTAAGCCATCAAAATTAATTAATTGATGTTTTATATGGGGATCGATAAAACACTCACTTTCGAACGTCGAATTGAGCTGAAAGTTTGCACACAGACGTATTCTTAATGACAATACATGAATCAATTGTCATATTTACTAAATAATCAATTAAACCATCATAATTAATTAATCAATCGATATTCGATATATATTCGATTGCAAGATTCTTTAAGACTAAAAAGTATAAAATAATATTACATGAAAAAAATGTATTTTTTTAAAAAACAACGCTTATATTTAAATGCACTAAAAAGTAAAAAATAAATTTTCGCCCAACAAATTTTTGCCTCACTCGGAAAATAAAAGCGTTGGGCGCTTTCCCTGCATAAACAGCAGAATACTGCAATCTATGTCAATACCGAAAGCGCCCAACGCTTTTATTTTCCGAGTGAGGCAAAAATTTGTTGGACGAAAATTTATTTTTTACTTTTTAGTGCATTTAAATATAAGCGTTGTTTTTAAAAAAATACATTTTTTTCATGTAATATTATTCTACTCACTTCTCTCAGTGATATAGATAGTAGGCATCCCTAGGCCTACTGTACGGTGCAACAGAGTTGAGCTGGTGTGTCCCTCTTCTAGGAGGGGTGAGGGGGGGGGGAGCATCCCTAGGCCTACTGTACGGTACACCAGAGTTGAGCTGGTGTGTCCCTCTTCTGGGAGGGGTGAGGGGGGGGGGAGAGCATCCCTAGGCCTACGATGTACAAGATCTCTTCAATAAACAATTGACCACGTACAGAAAAGTGGTTGGATAGATGGGAAAATAATTTCCAACATCTTTCTTTCATAACTCGATCCCAGCAGGATTGCTGGTTGCCAGAATCGAACTAGTGACCCCCAGCATACCCCCAGAACTAGCGCATTGCGTGTTGCCACTATGATGGGCATGCATACGACTCCTAGATGGTAGAGCAATATCTTGAGTGACAACAGTAAGCCGGGCCGGAGCGGACAGTCACCACTATGATGGGCATGCATACGCCTCCTAGATGGTAGAGCAATATCTTGAGGGACAACAGTAAGCCGGGCCGGAGCGGACAGTCACCGTATCAAGAGAAGAGAAGAATATAGTATACGAGTATAAATAATATAAAATAATAAAAAGTGGATAAAAAAAGTTGTGTTAGAGCGCGTATACGGAGCCAAGATAGAAACAAAACAAGTGTCCCTAACACGAAGCCTTCTTATTCTGTGAATACCTCCGGGGCCTTCCTGGGATGTGGTAGCGGTATGCGGACATGCGGACATGCCCGCGGGTGCCAGCTTCACACTGCTGAGTACTTCACTCTAGTCACGCGCTTCCGTGTGATGCGAGGGTTGGTACAACTGACGGCTCTTACGGGTGCCAGCTTCACACTGCTGAGTACTTCACTCTAGTCACGCGCTTCCGTGTGATGCGAGGGTTGGTACAACTGACGGCTCTTACGGGTGCCAGCTTCACACTGCTGAGTACTTTACTCTAGTCACGCGCTTCCGTGTGATGCGAGGGTTGGTACAACTGACGGCTCTTACGGGTGCCAGCTTCACACTGCTGAGTACTTCACTCTAGTCACGCGCTTCCGTGTGATGCGAGGGTTGGTACAACTGACGGCTCTTACGGGTGCCAGCTTCACACTGCTGAGTACTTCACTCTAGTCACGCGCTTCCGTGTGATGCGAGGGTTGGTACAACTGACGGCTCTTACGGGTGCCAGCTTCACACTGCTGAGTACTTCACTCTTGTCACGCGCTTCCGTGTGATGCGAGGGTTGGTACAACTGACGGCTCTTACGGGTGCCAGCTTCACACTGCTGAGTACTTCACTCTAGACACGCGCTTCCGTGTGATGCGAGGGTTGGTACAACTGACGGCTCTTACGGGTGCCAGCTTCACACTGCTGAGTACTTCACTCTTGTCACGCGCTTCCGTGTGATGCGAGGGTTGGTACAACTGACGGCTCTTACGGGTGCCAGCTTCACACTGCTGAGTACTTCACTCTAGTCACGCGCTTTCGTGTGATGCGAGGGTTGGTACAACTGACGGCTCTACGGGTGCCAGCTTCACACTGCTGAGTGCTTCACTCTTGTCACGCGCTTCCGTGTGATGCGAGGGTTGGTACAACTGACGGCTCTTACGGGTGCCAGCTTCACACTGCTGAGTACTTCACTCTAGTCACGCGCTTCCGTGTGATGCGAGGGTTTGTACAACTGACGGCTCTTACGGGTGCCAGCTTCACACTGCTGAGTGCTTCACTCTTGTCACGCGCTTCCGTGTGATGCGAGGGTTTGTACAACTGACGGCCCTTACGGGTGCCAGCTTCACACTGCTGAGTCCTTCACTCTTGTCACGCGCTTCCGTGTGATGCGAGGGTTTGTACAACTGACGGCTCTTACGGGTGCCAGCTTCACACTGCTGAGTCCTTCACTCTTGTCACGCGCTTCCGTGTGATGCGAGGGTTGGTACAACTGACGGCTCTTACGGGTGCCAGCTTCACACTGCTGAGTGCTTCACTCTTGTCACTCGCTTCCGTGTGATGCGAGGGTTGGTACAACTGACGGCTGTTACGGGTGCCAGCTTCACACTGCTGAGTACTTCACTCTTGTCACTCGCTTCCGTGTGATGCGAGGGTTGGTACAACTGACGGCTGTTACGGGTGCCAGCTTCACACTGCTGAGTACTTCACTCTTGTCACTCGCTTCCGTGTGATGCGAGGGTTGGTACAACTGACGGCTGTTACGGGTGCCAGCTTCACACTGCTGAGTGCTTCACTCTTGTCACGCGCTTCCGTGTGATGCGAGGGTTGGTACAACTGACGGCTCTTACGGGTGCCAGCTTCACACTGCTGAGTCCTTCACTCTTGTCACGCGCTTCCGTGTGATGCGAGGGTTGGTACAACTGACGGCTCTTACGGGTGCCAGCTTCACACTGCTGAGTCCTTCACTCTTGTCACGCGCTTCCGTGTGATGCGAGGGTTTGTACAACTGACGGCTCTTACGGGTGCCAGCTTCACACTGCTGAGTACTTCACTCTAGTCACGCGCTTCCGTCATAGGTGACGGCTACTTTACGTTGATTTTGAACTGTAACGACACGCATCCAAAGTGTGACAATCCCGAATTCCAAACCCATTTAGATGATAATTTATATACATGGGCAGGAGTTTATGGGGGATTTTTTTTAAGGTGATGAATTGGTCGTGAATATTTTGTCAAAAATCGTTTTCATAGCGGTGTTAATTTTGTTTCGCCATTACTGGCTACTCTGGGTCTATGGAAAATGCATAGGCGAATAACAGGAACACTTATGTATCAACTTCCACTTGTTAGATGGTGTAACTATTACGAATACATGCATAAGTCAATGTTTTCTTTTAGGTACTTGTGTAACAAGTAAATAAGTAAGTGGAGTAACACCGATAGTTAGAAGTTAAACAGTGAATCGCGAATTTTTCATTGTGTTTCATTTTATTCCGACGTTCGTTCGTTATTCGTCGATAATGAATGATCAATTCGCTCAAATCGCGGCTATACTTAAAAAAAAAAAAAAAAACGGGAAAAACATTTTCGTTTCCAGCACCACAGGTGCTTAAAAGTCCATATCTGTCGTTCAAAAATGTTTTCTAAGAAAGTCGCGTTTATCGTTCATACCATACCCTCCTGCCTCTGATGCAGGTTGTGCTATTTGGTGGGGGACACGCATCAACCTTAGTACCGTACATAAAGTAGTGGAGCATCAACGTCACGATTACCCTCGCTCAAGCACATTAGTCTCGTGCCCAATACAACGTGACGTCACAATGACGTCATGCTCGATAACAATATTTAGAGGGGGACAACGTAGAAAAAACAAAATGGCGGTATTGCGTGAATGTCGTGTGGGGGCTGCAATCTGCATTATTCAATAATTACAACAAAAACAGTTCCCCCTTCTCTGATAACATCCACTTCAGTCTTAATTACATAATATTGTGACCAATAATAAAGCCTGGGGCTGTTTCAAAACAATCCACGGACTAAATTAGCTGATTGGTTGTAGAGTTTCGTTCGTTGGCCGTACTCCACTTTACTCTAAGTTACTCTCACATCACTGTAGAGTAGGCACAAGTGTAAAGAGTTTCGTTCGTTGGCCATACTCGATTTACTCTAAGTTACTCTCATATCACTGTAGAGTATGCACAAGTGTAGAGTTGCGTTCGTTGGCCGTACTCGACTTTACTCTAATTTACTCTCACATCACTGTAGAGTAGGCACAAGTGTAGAGTTTCGTTCGTTGGCCGTACTCGACTTTACTCTTATTTACTCTCATATCACTGTAGAGTAGGCACAAGTGTTGAGAGTTTCGTTCGTTGGCCGTACTCGACTTTACTCTAATTTACTCTCATATCACTGTAGAGTAGGCACAAGTGTTAAGAGTTTCGTTCGTTGGCCGTACTCGACTTTACTCTAATTTACTCTCATATCACTGTAGAGTAGGCAAAAGTAGGCACACATAATACTCCTTATTGGACTCGGCCGTGTCTTGAGTATCAGAATACTTTCGTTGGGGCAACTATACCAATCACATGGCACTGTGGCCTCCAGTATGGCCGCCATGCGCAATATGTGATGTCTTGAGCATGTGGGGCTCTGCCTATGACCGATGTCTTGGCCGCTGCAACAGTCGTTAGGTTTTGGTCCGGCGACACCGACTGGGACCAATCACAAGTCTTAATTACGTCGTGTGAGTATGACCGGCAAGAACAGAATATTCCGTGCGAGTCTCACACTCAATCCTTAAAATTTCTTACGCCTCCTTACTTTTTCTCACCAGCGTCATCTCAACATTTCTTGCAGGTCTACACCCAGACTATAATCAAGTTGTATGCATCTCTTTTGCTCAGCACTGTCCGTCCTTTCCTGAAATGTACGGTATTATGCCCAACTTTTATAATTGAAAACTAATTTATAATAATATTACTACTATATTGCGTTGTTCTTATTGAAGATTTAAAATTTTAGAATAGTTTTTATTTGTGCAAACTCAACATCATACTACTAGAAATTACCTCTCATTGCTTTAAAACCGTTGCAAAAGAAAGAAGACTGTAAACAATACGTTACGTGACAACAGAGATGTGCCCTATTACATATTTAACTTGCTCAAATGTTTCAATTCAAAATCAGTTATAAAAACAACACTATAGATTTGTGTTGGGTTTGTAAAACAAGTTGTCAAAATTAACGCAGCAATATTTAAATACGATCACTAAATTAACTCGGGACACAATTGCACATGTTTTGAACAAAGCAGGTATTTCAAACATGTTTTCAAAATTAAACCAATATTACATCAATTGTGTTTATTATTGCAACAGCATAAACCATACAAAAAATCTCTAAGACGAGTGTGCTGTTTTTTTTTTTTTGGGGGGGGGGGGGGGGCTATTCCTGAAGGTTGTCACGCTAACAATACTCACGTGGTTATCACTCGCTATTGGCTGACTGAGTGTTTTCCACGCGGTCCGCCACAGCAGTCAGCCAATAGCGAGTGATAACCACGCAGAACTCTCAGGAATAGCCCGCCTGGCTTTACCGGAGACTTTCTTCCGTCTATTTCCACAGTCTGGTGTTTGTTATTGATACGGATGGGTTGATAGATGCAAGGCTTGACTCCCACACTCGGCCCCGGTGAATGATTGAGTCAAGCTCTCAAGATATTTTTAGTTTGATACAGTTAGAAGCTTCACTCCCTAGTTATGTGACCACCGCCCGGCATAACAAATATTACTGATTATAAATAATATAATATGATATGATTTTGTCGGGTTGTACGGACGGGGGTGAGGGGGGGGGGGGTCACATAGCGATGGAGGGGAGCAAGAGCGAAGCGTCAAACTAATCTAAAGTCTGCTTCGAGTCTCTCCAGACTCCTATAGTGTTGGCTAAGCGGTAAGACGCGAGACTCTTACTCAGGAAGTCGCCGGTTCGATTCCGGCCACCGGCAGTCATGACTGAAGGTTTTTTCCGAGGTTTTCCTCAGTCGAAAAGGTGAATGCTGGGACTGAGTCCTACTAATAGCCCTCGGACATTCCTTCACAGCTATCCAAACACCCTAATACACCTAGTTAGTCATCTGAAGAGGGGCACATCAGGTGAATCTGGTGTGCACCCTATAACAGGTATTCCTATGAAAAATTAAAATTATTACAAGCTGAACACAACACAGCAGGGAAACCAACCTCACCTTCACTTCATTCATTTATTTACGACGCCTTCTACAGTGACGTCATACTCAGATGACGTCGGCCAAGTCAGATATATCAATCGCACAACGCGAGGTCGTCCTTAGAAGAGTCGAGCCAACGGTTTAGCCGCGGTCGCTTTAGCCGGTTCGCATCAACCGCGGGCTAGGTCAGGAGGTGCAGTGGCGTATCCAGGAATTGGGAAAGGGGGGGGGTTTGGAACCCATATTATAGACAGTCGAGCCGAAACATAATTGGGGTTCTGGGGGGCTTGCCCCCCGAAAAAATTCTCGTCAAGGTCATTTTAGTGTAAATCTGTGCGTTTTACAGCGGCCAACTGAAACAAGATTACTCAGATTCTGGCAACACATTTTTCCTTAGCACCGCTAATAAAAGGAACCTCAATCAATGATTTGCATATTTTTCGTATTGCTTTTGCTTTTAATTGCAACAATATACAATAATTTTAAAGTAAAACATCTAATAAATTGTCTATTAAAATACTGTCTATGAAATCTAAACGGTCATTTTCCATGTTTCCTTTGCAAAAGGGGGGGGTTTTGTCCCCCCCCTCCCCCCCCGTGTATACGCCACTGAGGAGGTGGATGGGTGACCACTCTCCTACGAAACACTAGTTACCGTTGGTTCGAAAGCTTGAACAGCTTCGTTCTTCTCGTCAACTGCTCGGCAGTCCAGGTTAGTGGAGGAACCTATATGACTGGTCTAAGTTACACCGTCCTTTCGGATGAGACGCAAAGCCAATGGTTCTTTTCGACAGGAGTAGGCTACGTGCCGGTACTATAGACTTCCCCTCCTCCCTTCCTCATTATCATTCATCAATCATCACTCATCAGGCTTAACGAGGGCATTGTGCCCTACACTGGCAATAATTACAATAAAATAAAAATATAAAATAAATAAATAAGAAGATTCTAGTTGCATGACTTGAGAGCCGTCATAACAACGAAGCACATAATAAATTGTATATGTTATATTCCACACAGAAAATCAGTTCTGGTAACTGAGAGGGTAAACCATAAATACAGATTTACTTGTACAATAATACTCGGTTTTACGACATGACGTACCGTGTCCCGTACACCATAGCTAGGGATGTGCGCGCAATACTGTCCCATGCACTGTCCCATGCGACTGTCCCATGCGCTGTCCCATGCGACTGTCCCATGCGCTGTCCCATGCGCTGTCCCATGCGCTGTCCCATGCAGACACTTCCAACAGATCGTGGGCCAGAGTTTACATTCTCACCTATTACTAAAAGTATATAAGTAGTTTTGTTATTTTTGTTGTATTAAATGAAAATACCAACACAATCTATCCGGAAAAACCGTGGGAAGTTACGAAATATTGGACAAATCGTCTGTGGGCTAAGAAGAAGTGTATTGTGTTTTTATGAAAATAAAAATAAAAAATCCCCCACAGAAAACCACGAATTGGTGGACAGATAATAAGTGCGTTCTTTTATCAACATATTTCATCAGATTCGCACTTGAAAACAGATGCAACCATAAACTGACGATCTTGCGCACGAATCCTACATCAAACGTTCCAGTTCTCAGTTCTCGCCAGTGTAAACAAGACAGTCTATATGTATTGCGACACTGAATAAACACTTCATGTGCGTCGCGTTGAATTCCCGTCAATAACTATACCATACGGCTTTCACTGTGACGCGGGCATTGTCGGGCATTGTTCACGCGGGCATTGTCAGGCATTGGACACGCGGGCATTGTCAGGCACTGGACACGCGGGCATTGTCAGGCATTGGACACACGGGCATTGTCAGGCATTGGACACGCGGGCATTGTCAGGCACTGGACACGCGGGCATTGTCAGGCATTGGACACGCGGGCATTGTCAGGCATTGGACACGCGGGCATTGTCAGGCATTGGACACGCGGGCATTGTCAGGCACTGGACACGCGGGCATTGTCAGGCATTGGACACGCGGGCATTGTCAGGCATTGGACACGCAGGCATTGTCAGGCACTGGACACGCAGGCATTGTCACGCATTGGACACGCGGGCATTGTCAGGCATTGGACACGCGGGCATTGTCAGGCATTGGACACGCGGGCATTGTCAGGCATTGGACACGCGGGCATTGTCAGGCACTGGACACGCGGGCATTGTCAGGCATTGGACACGCGGGCATTGTCAGGCACTGGACACGCGGGCATTGTTCGGCACTGGACACGCGGGCATTGTCAGGCATTGGACACGCGGGCATTGTCGGGCATTGAATTGGACACGCGGGCATTGTCAGGCATTGAATTGGACACGCGGGCATTGTCAGGCATTGAATTGGACACGCGGGCATTGTCAGGCATTGGACACGCGGGCATTGTCAGGCATTGAATTGGACACGCGGGCATTGTCAGGCATTGGACACGCGGGCATTGTCGGGCATTGAATTGGACACGCGGGCATTGTCAGGCATTGGACACGCGGGCATTGTCGAGCATTGGACACGCGGGCATTGTCGAGCATTGAATTGGACACGCGGGCATTGTCAGGTATTGGACACACGGGCATTGTCGGGCATTGAATTGGACACGCGGGCATTGTCAGGCATTGAATTGGACACGTGGGCATTGTCAGGCATTGAATTGGACACGCGGGCATTGTCAGGCATTGAATTGGACACGCGGGCATTGTCAGGCATTGAATTGGACACGCGGGCATTGTCAGGCATTGAATTGGACACGCGGGCATTGTCAGGCATTGGACACGCGGGCATTGTCAGGCATTGAATTGGACACGCGGGCATTGTCAGGCATTGGACACGCGGGCATTGTCAGGCATTGAATTGGACACGCGGGCATTGTCAGGCATTGGACCCACGGGCATTGTCAGGCATTGGACACAAGGGCATTGTCAGGCATTGGACACGTGGGCATTGTCAGGCATTGAATTGGACACGCGGGCATTGTCAGGCATTGGACACGCGGGCATTGTCAGGCATTGAATTGGACACGTGGGCATTGTCAGGCATTGAATTGGACACGCGGGCATTGTCGGGCATTGAATTGGACACGCGGGCATTGTCAGGCATTGAATTGGACACGTGGGCATTGTCAGGCATGAATTGGACACGCGGGCATTGTCAGGCATTGAATTGGACACGCGGGCATTGTCAGGCATTGGACACGCGGGCATTGTCAGGCATTGAATTGGACACGCGGGCATTGTCAGGCATTGAATTGGACACGCGGGCATTGTCAGGCATTGGACCCACGGGCATTGTCAGGCATTGGACACAAGGGCATTGTCAGGCATTGGACACGTGGGCATTGTCAGGCATTGAATTGGACACGCGGGCATTGTCAGGCATTGGACACGCGGGCATTGTCAGGCATTGAATTGGACACGCGGGCATTGTCAGGCATTCGACACGCGGGCATTGTCAGGCATTGAATTGGACACGCGGGCATTGTCAGGCATTGGACACGCGGGCATTGTCAGCCACATGATCCATGAAGCGCACATGATCCATGCACGTAGCAGGCGTGAGGCTATTGTTAGACACGGAAGCACCGGGCCAGAGCCCAGAGACCATCAAACACACTTTGCATACACAGTAACTGAATCACGGGAAGTCCATCGCAAGAGTTATTAATAGACATATCGCGGCTATTATTAACTCGTCTAGTTTACCATTGTTGCAGCAATAAGACACCATCATGTTTTGTATTATTATCTTGCGCCCAAAATGATTTGCATCTCAGTTTAATAATCGTGAGAAAATGTTTATTCGTGATATAATAGATAAGAACGAATTATGCCTTCACAGTTAGTTCTATCTCGTTCACTTTTAGTCTAACAGCAGATATTTAAATAATTTAAATAAGTTTTTCTCCTGTGAAGCGTATTCTGGTGGGATGTGCTGCATTTATTGCTGAGTAGGAAATACATTTACTGTAGTCTGATCTTATTAGTGTTTTCTTGATGACGATGAAGGTTGCAACTGTAGGTCTGTATTATTGTATTCATTGAGACTATGAGGGGTGATGTAAAATTACATAGAAATAACGTGCGTTATGCGGGAATCGAACCCAGGTCTTCCGCTATGGCCTACGCTCCCTCTGCAGGAGCCACCGCGCAAATGGAAATAAATCTAGTTAAAATAAAACGATAACCAGAACCACCTCAGATCATCGTGTGACTTCTACTCAGATCATCGTGTGACTTCTACTCTGATCATCGTGTGACTTCTACTCAGATCATCGTGTGACTTCTACTCAGATCATCGTGTGACTTCTACTCAGATCATCGTGTGACCACCTCAGATCATCGTGTGACTTCTACTCAGATCATCGTGTGACTTCTACTCAGATCATCGTGTGACTTCTACTCAGATCATCGTGTGACTTCTACTCTGATCATCGTGTGACTTCTACTCAGATCATCGTGTGACTTCTACTCAGATCATCGTGTGACCACCTCAGATCATCGTGTGACTTCTACTCAGATCATCGTGTGACTTCTACTCAGATCATCGTGTGACTTCTACTCTGATCATCGTGTGACTTCTACTCAGATCATCGTGTGACTTCTACTCAGATCATCGTGTGACTTCTACTCAGATCATCGTGTGACCACCTCAGATCATCGTGTGACTTCTACTCAGATCATCGTGTGACTTCTACTCAGATCATCGTGTGACCACCTCAGATCATCGTGTGACTTCTACTCAGATCATCGTGTGACCACCTCAGATCATCGTGTGACTTCTACTCAGATCATCGTGTGACTTCTACTCAGATCATCGTGTGACTTCTACTCTGATCATCGTGTGACTTCTACTCAGATCATCGTGTGACTTCTACTCAGATCATCGTGTGACTTCTACTCAGATCATCGTGTGACTTCTACTCAGATCATCGTGTCTCTTTCCCTGCTGATTTCTCACAACAGCTGATTGACACGTCAGCTGTTCTAGGCCTCAAAGTTGTGAGTTTATGAAATAGTATAATCATTAGTAATTACTACAGCCAGTGTTTAGTACATATTGTGTTAAGTTTCGGTGATATTACAAATACGCAACATAACCTTACATTCCTAAGTCCAAAACTAGAACAAATACAGTTGGCGGTATTAGTTAATCCCAAGTAGGACCCCAAGTAGGACCCAAAGTAGGACCCAAGTAGGACCCCAAGTAGGACCCTCAGTACGATCCCAAGTATAGGATCCCAAGTTAATTCGATTTGATTGGTCAGTTGGCATTACTTCTCTACAGACGAAAATTCTGCTATTAGTGAATGGCCTAGTGTAGAAGATGCCGCCGTAATTGTTAGGTAATAATTATTACCGGGGCCAACCAACCATGTTGATAGCAGCTATTGCAAAGATCTTAGAGGCGAGCTCGCTTCCCGTATCAAAGATCTTTGCTCCGTGAAAGTGGTTCAAAGAGCTTGTTCGCTCGCCATATGTCACGTCTATCAGCCGTGGCTTTGCACGAGACTCAGGCATTACTTCAACAACAACAACATCCCACCACCTCGCGGTTTAAAGAGCTTTAGTTACCTACCTGGCCTAAGCCGGGTCGACCCCATTGTGAGGGGGGGGGGGGGGGGACACAGGTGGGTACACTCTGTTCATGGTAAGGTGGGGAACTAACTCCACATGATACCTACGGTTTTTAGCACGAAATGAGAAAATGTCATCAAAGTGAATTTAGAACTTCAAGTGGCTCAAAGAGTGAAGTTATCTTCATTGGTGCTGGAAAGTATTTGTAGACAAGTCTGATAGGCTAAAAATCTACCTTCCTTGAGAGAAGTTATCACATGAATTCACATTTTTCTCAATAAAGGCAACTTGACTCGTCGACACTTTTGATGCTACAAAACACACATCTATAATATGTCTACGCATACATAAACTAGAAGGGTCGGGGGGGGGGGCTTCGCTCACACCAGTGGCGTGTATAGGGGGAGCATGGAGTGGGAGCCCCCCCCCCCGAAATCGCACCTTAAGTTATTGACTACAATAAATGAACCATAAATATATACTAAGTCATAAACCTAATCTTTAGATATATATTATCAATAACCATTTGATTGGTAATATCTATCATCCATCTACTCCCCCGCCCCCCCCCCTCCCGTCATCAAACGTATTCATGCGTAGACATATGTATAGATAGAAATTATAGATTAAGATCATTTTTAGAGTCAAATTTGTAGATTTCCTGTAGTCAATAGCGAAAGTCATTGACTCATTGGTCAAGTCAGTAATCGTATATTGGGCACTTGCTCTGTTCAGAGGCACCTTGTTGTTTGGCAACAATGATAATCTGGTGAAATTATCCCATGCGGATACATACATCAGAAAACCTGTATAACAAACAACTGATTTTGTATTTATATTTTAGAAAAATAATATAGCCCTAGATTTTTTTAAATCGACTATTACTATCGATTAAAATTATAAATGCTAAATGTAAGAAAATTGGTGTTATAGTTAATAATATGCGGGCCTTTTAATAGGTTGTGTGTACAGTACCACATGTGTATCTTATAAAAGTTATAACTTTCATTTTTGCTGATTAATGCTAGAATAGATGTTTTTCTTCACTACACATTTTTTCTTTTTCTTCAATGCCAGAATAGATGTTTATCTTCACTAAAACCACCTAATTGATACAAATAGACAAGTTTAGTCTTATTGTACAAAACACATTTTTTAAATTAAATTTTGAAAGTTGCGAATAATTCCCAGTTTAACAAAAACGAACCGATTTATTTATAAATGTTAAATTTCCAAAAATTAATACTGAACCAATTAGTGCTAAGCAAAAGTCTAGCACAATATGCAGACAGTATTGCTCATAAAGTTCTGTTGGGTACATATTACATCTTGTGCGGCCTCTACCCTCACCCTGGGGTAGCTGGGCCCTCAGAACTCGGTCAGGTGCGAGAGGGGGTAGAGGGGGAGGGGGGGGGGGGGGCAGAGCAGGTGATGCCCGAACAGGTATAAACCCCAGGTTTTTTGTAACCACAAGGGATGAACGTAACAGGACCCTTGCAACCTTTCGCACCATAAAAAAAACTTTCCAAGTACATAATTTCAAAACGGTAGGTTATAATTAACTAGATTTCATCGCATTTGTTCTTGACTTTACTTCCAGGCCGGGCAAACAGGGAACACGGGTGAGTAATTATATGCAACAAGTCTTGCCATTAGCGTTATCATTGTCATTGAGTTAATGACGGTGTTGTGAGGTGTCCCTTGGGTCGTTGTTGCTCTTGACTTTACTTCCAGGCCAGGCAAACAGGGAACACAGGTGAGTAATTATATGCAACAAGTCTTGCCATTAGCGTTATCATTGTCATTGAGTTAATGACGGTGTTGTGAGGTGTCCCTTGGGTCGTTGTTGCTCTTGACTTTACTTCCAGGCCAGGCAAACAGGGAACAGAGGTGAGTAATTATATGCAACAAGTCTTGCCATTAGCGTTATCATTGTCATTGAGTTAATGACGGGGTTGTGAGGTGTCCCTTGGGTCGTTGTTGCTCTTGACTTTACTTCCAGGCCAGGCAAACAGGGAACAGAGGTGAGTAATTATATGCAACAAGTCTTGCCATTAGCGTTATCATTGTCATTGAGTTAATGACGGTGTTGTGAGGTGTCCCTTGGGTCGTTGTTGCTCTTGACTTTACTTCCAGGCCAGGCAAACAGGGAACACAGGTGAGTGATTATATGCAACAAGTCTTGCCATTAGCGTTATCATTGTCATTGAGTTAATGACGGTGTTGTGAGGTGTCCCTTGGGCCGTTGTTGTTCTTGACTTTACTTCCAGGCCAGGCAAACAGGGAACACAGGTGAGTATATTATTATATGCAACAAGTCTTGCCATTAGCGTTATCATTGTCATTGAGTTAATGACGTGAGGTGTCCCTTGGGCCGTTGTTGCTCTGTGGCCTCACGACACGAGTATGACGTTCATGAGGTGATGCGTGAATTAGATGACGAGTGAATGAGATGATGGGTGATGGGTGAATGAGATGATGGGTGATGGGTGAATTAGATGACGAGTGAATGAGATGATGGGTGATTGGTGAATTAGATGACGAGTGAATGAGATGATGGGTGATGGGTGAATGAGATGATGGGTGATGGGTGAATTAGATGACGAGTGAATGAGATGATGGGTGATGGGTGAATGAGATGATGGGTGATGGGTGAATTAGATGACGAGTGAATGAGATGATGGGTGATGGGTGAATGACGATCAACGATCAGCGTCCTTTGCTTCCAAACCAGAGGGTTGGCTGAGAGTTTAGAAAAAAAACGAGAATCGGATTCATGTTTGGTAAATGATCATAGAGTGCTGTTTAAAATGTATTGGAAAAGTGTTCCAAATGTCCTGAATTTCGTTTTTTTGGTTTATCTGGCTTATAAGAATAAACTGCAAGTCAATTATTTTGAATTGACCACCCACTTACAAATAGTCAGAGCTGTTGCGGGTTTCGGTTTTTAAAATATGAGTGAAAGGCAAAAAAAAACTAACTTGATAACTCCTCTCTTATGTAGATATGGTAATACACCACATTAGATTTATATAAAGTACAGCATCAATTATTAGAAATTACCAATGTCTATCTCATCCATCTATAACTTAAAGCCCAACTTATACGTAACCATAAAAATTACATATATTCAATGTTCCAAAAGTTTCCCCTTCTCCCACGAAGTGTTTCTCAAATTCACGGAGACACTAATTGCCCCCCCCCCCCCCCCCCCCGAAGAAATCTTCTCAACATTCCTGCCTTGTGTATTCTCCAGGTCCTAATTTCACACATTTAGAAATTCCCCATCACGGACAAATCCTCTTTCACAGGTTAATCCGCCGAGCAATAGCTGTGACATTACCGTTAAAACCCCAACAGCCTCCCAGAGTCACGTTCCGGCCCACACAATAGCACACACCTGCCGACCCCCCTTAATGACATAATGACCGCGCGCGCTTCATGTCTTGTCAATGTCACAACCAACTCTGGTGTTTATCTCACATTTCTTCTCAGTTCTACGAATGAATCAGGTAAATCATGCTCGTAAATAAACAGGCAAGTTGTTTTGTTATTGCTACACAATAAACAACAAGAGAGATGGACGATGTCGTCGTTAATGTCTTTATTCAAAACATGACAAATTACTCCTGGCCTGGGAATGACAGGTGTTCGCTTTGGCTAACAAGGTGCGCGGGTTCGAGCCCCGCACGAGAGATAACACACAGCTTGTAGACGGCGTCGGCCCTATAGTTGCCTCACGACAGGCAGAGCTACTCTGGACCAGGGCCCAAACGGGGGGAGGGGTGACGGGAGTTTTTGTTCTTGGTTTGCAAAGGAGACGAACCACTGATCAAGAAGTCCGTGGCCGTGGAAACTATTAATCAACTGATAGACAATCGTAGTTTAAACAATTTGTAACGCATCTTTGACAGCTCGACCACAAGATACCATAAATAACAGGTTTGGCTGCGCTTCTGTCCCTCAGTCGTAAACACGGCAGATGCAGAGAACTAGACTTGACTGCCGCGCGTGATGTTAGCATGCAGACATTGCATACGTCTCAATCCGTCGGCGTCATCTAGGCTAATCGTGACGAGCGTGTGTTTGACCCCTGACCTCAAGACATGGAACCAGAAGCGCGAACACATTAAACACACGGCCTTTGTAAGAATCGCGTGGGAAGAGAAGCGACGCGCATTGAATGTATAAATCACGACGCATGCGCACGACGCACGGCCGGGCCAGAGAGCTTGGACGGAAGATGGAACACGCGACAACAGTGCAGGCGGGCGGGCAAGGAGTTTGGAAGGAAGATGGAACACACGACAACAGTGCAGGAGGGCGACCAAGGAGCTTGGAAGGAAGATGGAACACGCGACAACAGTGCAGGCGGGCGGGCAAGGAGCTTGAAAGGAAGATGGAACACGCGACAACAGTGCAGGCGGGCGACCAAGGAGCTTGGAAGGAAGATGGAACACGCGACAACAGTGCAGGCGGGCGACCAAGGAGCTTGGATGGAAGATGGAACACGCGACAACAGTGCAGGGGGGCTACCAAGGAGCTTGGAAGGAAGATGGAACACGCGACAACAATGCAGGCGGGCGACCAAGGAGCTTGGATGGAAGATGGAACACGCGACAACAGTGCAGGCGGGCGACCAAGGAGCTTGGATGGAAGATGGAACACGCGACAACAGTGCAGGCGGGCGACCAAGGAGCTTGGAAGGAAGATGGAACACGCGACAACAGTGCAGGCGGCAAGTGACCAAGGAGCTTGGAAGGAAGATGGAACACATGTTGACTGTGCAGGCGGGCGGGCAAGGAGCTTGGAAGGAAGATGGAACACATGTTGACTATGCAGGCGGGCGGGCAAGGAGCTTGGAAGGAAGATGGAACACGCGACAACAGTGCAGGCGGACGGGCAAGGAGCTTGGAAGGAAGATGGAACATATGTTTACTGTGCAGGCGGGCGGGCAAGGAGTTTGGAAGGAAGATGGAACACATGTTCACTGTGCAGGCGGACGGGTGGGGCGTTTGTTTGCCACGATAAGATTCGTTCTTTGTTTTGTGTGACGTACGAGGGTTCTCAAGTGTTTACTTCCTTGAGGGGGGAGGGGGGGGGGGGGGGGGGTTTACTTCCTACGTGTGTGTCGTCTTCTTGCACTGAAATTGTGTTGCGTCATTTTGAACATTATTGGTACGCTCCAACCACAATTGTCGACATCGGCATCGCAACCGTACCGTAGGCTACATTTTCTTAAGCTAAAGCCTCAACGACAATTGTCGGCAATGCAATCGTAATCGGGATCCTGATCGCAAACGCAATCGAAGAAAATTAGCCCGTCAACAATAGATAAAACACAGAAACAGATAAATTTTCAAAATTAAATGCACATCCAACCTATTTCGACTCAAGGCATCCCAATCCTACGATCAGTAGACACGCCCCCCCCCCCCACCACACCCCTACATTAACGTCAACGCTAAAAACAATAATTTTTAAAATATAGAAGAATAGTAATAAATCAACATTTTATTTATTTCATTATTATAGAACCATCTAGGTTACTTATAGTTGGATAACTTAACTACATTATTAGCTCAGTAGGAAATCTAGCGCAGACATTTTTGTAAATGTCTCGGGGGATTTGTGGCCGGATAGTGGACGAACATAATATGTACTCTTATTTCCTCTCCGACTGGTAGAAGTCTTTCTCCTCGCTGACACCCCTAACTCACACAGATATGACGCTGAAAACTGCAGTAGGAATATTCCATCCTGGTTTCATGGTTGGTTGAGAGGGGTGGAGGGTTATTGGTGAATGTGATACAAATCGTTGCTTCCTCAATTTATGTAATATGTTTCAGCGAAAATTCAATCGTGGTCAGAGTCAGACTATTATCGAAATGTGTTGTATAACACGTGTTTGTATTGTTATTGTAATAATATTTGTTTTGCTTTATTTTCAAAATGTCCAGAAACAAGATTCTTACAATTTTTACGAAAATTTCGCGGCACCCCGGTTGGGAACTACTGGGCCCTACACTTATAGGTTGGGTTGTATTGCAGTAAAGTAAATACTATGTTATATTCGCCTACACTAACCCAACAGCTGGCCATTATCGAGTACATACCGGCGTATTTACAAAAAAAAAATGGGGTACGGGACCATCGGCATCGCAATTGTAGAAATATGAACACATTTCCCGATTATAATCCGGATTGCCGCATTACGATTTAGTAGTGAACAGCGCCATAAGAACCAAGTTGCCAAGATTAGAATGGAAACACAAAATTATTAGATTTTGTTTACAAGCTGTTCACGCAATAAACAGAAGCTGGGCTGGGTTACGATAGAAATGCTGATTGGCAACTTCCGGGGGCGTAACAACCTCCCTAAGGACCGCGAGCACGTGGCCCATATGGCACAGGCGCGTGCAGGGCACCTGTCTTTGCCGTGAGGGGTAGCACACATGACGTGAGGGGTAGAGAACAGGTGGGGGGAGAGACGCAGAGCAGGAGGAGCCAGAGGTGTGTGTGTGCACCGTAACGGTAGCGGTAGCTAGCTACCACGTTCACGCACGATACTTTACGGCCGCTATTACAACTAACAAATAGCAAAGTTATATATGTAGCAAATAAGCTATTTGAAGGATTTTAAAGGTTTTGATTGGTGGTTGCCTTGGAAGAAACAACTTAACAAGCTATTCGAATTCGACGAATCACGACTGTACTGTAGAAGAGGCAATATAATCACATTCACACAATCACACAGTTGTACTCAAGATCTCTCGTGTTATGTATGAATGCATGTATGGATGAACGTAAACTTTGATTTATTATTATTAATTATTATGTTAGTTTTGTAATAATGTTGATTTGATATAAACAGAATGGATGTTATGCTATATTTGTCATTGTATTCTCGATATTATATTGTAGGTTATATTTTATTTCCTTTTGATGCTATACTGTGTATAACGTTTGTTTTTGTTTTAGGTAGTTTGTAGTTTAAAAAGAAGGTATAGGCTACCTACAAAACTTAAAACAGGTTAACCTTATAATTTTTAGTCCATTGTTAACAAAATACCTGTTTTGTAAACCATACTTTTTGAACCTTGTTCTTTTACATTTTAACATAACCACCCTCTACTACAACGTTAGTCCTATATTAGAACGTTTCAATGCTCTAGTTGATATTATAATACCAGTACACGTTCACCTTCCTATGCTTACTGTCACCATCTGATAATTATTCTACAGTATTTAGTAAATGGCCCGTACTCAACTTTGCGGGCTGCTCCAGCAAGGTAAGTATGTACCGTGGTTGTCTAGCTACGCCACTGCAATCGTGCTTTTACATTAGTAAATATTGGTTTACAAGCCGATTATAATGAGTCAATACACTAACATGGACCATTAGCTGTAAACGTTTGATTTCTACTACGAACGGACAGGCTACTGGTAAGAATCATCGTATTATATCCAATAAATCAAACATAACAGTTGTATTGTTGGTATTTTATCTTCACGAGTTTGCAGAACGACAGACAGAATAAATATCACCACTTAGTTTTGTGAATCGAGGCCCAGTAAATTATGATTTTATTAATGTGAATTTATGTGAGTATTGAAATCCAACTCGGAAACCAACAAACCATAATGATTGACACAGACCCAGGGTTGACGGCAGCATGCGTCAGTCTTCAACCATCTGGCTGGGTGACGCAGAGAGAGCACACGCACTTTGTACACCCCGCACAGAGCAACAACAGGTGTGCGATGCATTAGAAACACGATAAGGTGAGGGACAAGGGGGGGGGCGCAACACTCACGCATCGCCTTCGAGACGCGGTGACCCTAGGGGGGGGGGGGGGGGAGGACTCACGTTACATCAACACACGATTGAAGAAAGAATCAGCATCCTCCCTCCCCTCCCCTAACCATTGCTACCAACTTACACGGGTGGATGGATTTATTCGCCCTTGTTTGTGCTGACCGACAGAGGTGCTTCCGTGATCCTCAGTAGAATAGAGTAGCCTTGCCAGTAGTACTGCAAGGCAAGCTATATATAGAGGCGAAGCTACAGTACATAGTAAAACCACCTTTTTTTAGTATTTAAAGATTACCAGTAAATCTTTGATTATACAGAAAATGAACGTGAATGATAACTCAGATGTAGTTTTGCACGAGGTTGTGCACAATAATTTGAAACTGAATTCAAAATAGTTTCTAATATTGCAAACCTTTCGGTTGTTATTTTGGAAACTAATTATTTAAACGAATTTTGCAATCCGTTTCCAAAACAACAAAACAACAACCGTACAATGATTATACAATATTTGCAGTTTTAAATCTTACCTCCTCCTCCAGTACCGCATCTAATCAATCACAGTCTGTACCTATTGGTTTTTGGTGGGGGAAGGGTGGGAGGGGGGGGGGGGCTCAGCGGTTCGTCTCCCCCCCCCCCCCTCCTCCTCAACCCTGGAGGCCATATCCTCTTGACTACTGCATAATCCAGGCTTAGCCAAGATAACTAACCAATATGTATTTCAGTAGCACGGCTTGATTTCTTTCCCCGCACTTTCACTCGTTCTGTTTGATTTGGCCTTGGTCCAGTGGTGCACGCTATGCAGGTGGCTGCATGGGGGGGACCGGGTGGGCCACAGCCCACTGAAGCAGCTGTCTCCTCCATAATACTATGGACTACATTATCCGTGCACACAAAATAACAATCGGTGAACAAGATAAGTTTTTTTTAGCAACTTAACTTTCCAGTTTGTTGAATGAAATCTGTCAATAATGAGCGTCATCTCAAATCACATGCAGTCAACTCCAACTCATCGGGATGTGTTTCCTGACTCCCGGTTCTATCAAACGTGATGGACGAAAGCTTGGTGCAAAACTCCGGCTTTTGCATCATTGAAACAATCCAAAATCGGGCGCATTCAACTAGTCTTTAACTGTCACATGCGATTTCCCAAGGTAATGTTCGCAAAAAAGCAATGTAAACCACTTGGAAATCAGTTTCAAGTTCGTTGTGGATTTGTATGGTGTACGTTGTTACCCCCCCCCCCCCCCCCCCAGTCGCTCCTGGCATACACAACCTCATATCATCATTCTCTTGGCATACACAACCTCATATCATCATTCTCTTGGCATATACAACCTCATATCATCATTCTTCTGGCATACACAACCTCATATCATCATTCTCCTGGCATATACAACCTCGTATCATCATTTTTCTGGCACATACAACCTCATATCATCATTCTTCTGGCATACACAACCTCATATCATTCTTCTGGCACACACAACCTCATATCATCATTCTTCTGGCATACACAACCTCATATCATTCTTCTGGCATACACAACCTCATATCATCATTCTTCTGGCATACACAACCTCATATCATCATTCTTCTGGCATACACAACCTCATATCATTCTTCTGGCACACACAACCTCATATCATCATTCTCCTGGCATACACAACCTCATATCATCATTCTTCTGGCATACACAACCTCATATCATCATTCTTCTGACATACACAACCTCATATTCATCATTCTTCTGGCATTCACAACCTCATATCATCATTCTTCTGGCATACACAACCTCATATTCCCTGAGTATTCTCTTAAAATTAAAACAGACCTTTGATAATGAATGCAACGTTAATGAGAACAGAGATTTTTTATCGAACGTCAAGGACAAAACAATCAACGCAGGTGTATTTTATTGTTGAGGGTCAATCCAATCCAATCCAATCCAATCCAGTTATTATTATTATTAATAATATTATTATCATCATCATCTTCTTCTTCTTCTTCTTATAATGAATGGAATGACAAACAACACAATATAAATCATAGGAGAATGAACCATCCCATCGGCCAAATGATTATTAGCGTATCTCCGCCACTGTTTCAGACATGTTTGTGGAGCTACTCTGCTTTCATTCATCTCTTCACTCAGAATGTATCTTTGTTTACGTTCAATTAAATTTAGAAAAACATGGATCTTCGAGGATCTACAAAACCGTGAAGCTTACATTATTTGCTTTCAATTTCTTCGCTATATAAATTGTTATGCAATATTATAGTCTTAGAGATTTCTTCGTGAGAGTTAGAAAACTGTTAATCTACTTTGATGCCAGATTGCAATCTTGTAAAACTCAAATTAGCCTATTCTTTACTTTTCTTGTAAACTCTTGGACGTTAAATCATAGCGGCCCAAGGCATAACGATGACGGCCCGGGGGGTTGCGGGGGCGGGGCGGGGAGGGGGCGGGGTGGGGGCGGGGGCGGGGGCGGGGGTGATCGGAGGAAAGGCTATCATGACGTTTTGAGGTTTTACGTTCCATATTTTTGCAACGAGGCTAATCGAGACGATGAGCGGGTGAGTACGAGGATGAGAAAACGCCGGTGAGATCCATGTCCAAGCCAGGATTCGAACCTGGAACGCAGAGAGCCAGCGGTTTACTAGACCAACGAACGCCTAATCGACCTCGGCCAACTGCGCCGACTGGGGACGAAAGGGGCAAGTAAGTAAGACAGACATTATTTCGTCTCCTCTTACGACTGGCAGAGTCACACTAGGCCAAATTCTACCCGGGGCTGAGTTGTAAACCTCTGTCGGTGAGACACGCACGATTCTGTGGTATGTGTGATGTAACAGGACTGAACGTCTGCGGTACCGTTGCATCCATCTGGTAATACCGGTCCAAGACAGTGACACACAACACAAGCTAGTCAATACTCAATGGTATTGTGTGTGACGTGATGTGTGCAGATGATTACATAGGAAGTGATACATACAGACATTCCAACCGAAGCCGCGTGGATATAAACACAGAGAAGAAGAAGAAGAAGAAGGTGGACGCCCGAGGGGAGACTTTCGCCCCGGACGTTGCGTTATGCGCTTCCTCAGGGGCGTGTTGCGTTATGCGCTTCCTCAGGGGCGTGTTGAGTTATACGCTTCCTCAGGGGCGCGTTGTGTTATGCGCTTCCTCAGGGGCGTGTTGAGTTATACGCTTCCTCAGGGGCGCGTTGAGTTATACGCTTCCTCAGGGGCGCGTTGCGTTATACGCTTCCTCAGGGGCGCGTTGCGTTATACGCTTCCTCAGGGGCGCGTTGCGTTATGCGCTTCCTCAGGGGCGCGTTGCGTTATGCGCTTCCTCAGGGGCGTATTGAGTTATACGCTTCCTCAGGGGCGTGTTGCGTTATACACTT
The DNA here is from genome assembly GCA_945910005.1 of Isoperla grammatica. Classification (NCBI taxonomy): domain Eukaryota; kingdom Metazoa; phylum Arthropoda; class Insecta; order Plecoptera; family Perlodidae; genus Isoperla; species Isoperla grammatica. The sequence goes on along the minus strand of OX246750.1, from coordinate 23,877,341 downwards.
CCTCAGGGGCGCGTTGCGTTATACGCTTCCTCAGGGGCGCGTTGCGTTATACGCTTCCTCAGGGGCGTGTTGCGTTATACGCTTCCTCAGGGGCGCGTTGCGTTATACGCTTCCTCAGGGGCGCGTTGCGTTATACGCTTCCTCAGGGGCGCGTTGCGTTATGCGCTTCCTCAGGGGAGTGTTGAGTTATACGCTTCCTCAGGGGCGCGTTGCGTTATACGCTTCCTCAGGGGCGCGTTGCGTTATACGCTTCCTCAGGGGCGTGTTGAGTTATACGCTTCCTCAGGGGCGTGTTGAGTTATACGCTTCCTCAGGGGCGCGTTGTGTTATACGCTTCCTCAGGGCCGTGTTGAGTTATACGCTTCCTCAGGGGCGCGTTGCGTTATGCGCTTCCTCAGGGGCGCGTTGCGTTATACGCTTCCTCAGGGGCGTATTGAGTTATACGCTTCCTCAGGGGCGCGTTGCGTTATACGCTTCCTCAGGGGCGCGTTGCGTTATGCGCTTCCTCAGGGGCGTATTGAGTTATACGCTTCCTCAGGGGCGTGTTGCGTTATACACTTCCTCAGGGGCGCGTTGCGTTATACGCTTCCTCAGGGGCGCGTTGCGTTATACGCTTCCTCAGAACGTGTTGCGTTATACGCTTCCTCAGGGGCGCGTTGCGTTATACGCTTCCTCAGGGGCGCGTTGCGTTATACGCTTCCTCAGGGGCGCGTTGCGTTATACGCTTCCTCAGGGGCGCGTTGCGTTATACGCTTCCTCAGGGGCGTGTTGAGTTATACGCTTCCTCAGGGGCGTGTTGAGTTATACGCTTCCTCAGGGGCGCGTTGCGTTATACGCTTCCTCAGGGGCGTGTTGCGTTGTATGCTTCCTCAGGGGCGTGTTGCGTTATGCGCTTCTTCAGGGGCGCGTTGCATAACGCATGGAAGGGTACATACCTCTATGTCAAAAACCGCACACAATTTTCATTTATAAATATCTCACTAATGGTCTTCGAAATCGAAAATCTGAATCAACAGCGCACTGTGGTTTGGTAAGCCCTACATACTGAATGCTCTAAGTTGTGTCTTACATTATAATCAGTATGGTTTTTATATCTAATTAATTTTATGACTAATTATCGAATTAATAATCAAAATAACTACGCTAATGGTTATAATATGTGATTAAGTCTTTAGGGCTTACCAAACCACAGAGCGATGATTACTCAGATTTTCGATTTTGTATTTCAATCTTGAGATGTAATTAAAAAATTAAAATTTTCCGCGGTTTTTGACGTAGACGTACCCCTCGCTTTTAACGCGACTTTCTTAGAAAACGTTTTTGAGACGTTTCAGGCATACTTGCTTGTGGTGCTGGGGACGACAACAACTCCCGCGACTTTGAAGTAAGTATAACCGCGATTTGAGCGATGTTACTCATCACCCACGACTAACGTTGAAATTAAATAAAACAATGACAAATTCACGATTCACTGTTCACCTTCTAACTATAGTCCTGTCAAATTAACTTGCAAGGTGTTGTCGTCACGAGTTATGTAATAGGGTAGTGACGCGTGTGACAACTACCAACCTAAATATAGCTGCATCCCATTCACTTGCCTAAAGTATTGTATGATTCATAGTGATGATATCGCTCGCAGGTTGTCAGACGTGGTGGGGTCACATTCCATTCACGGTTGGTGCAATCAATGCAGATGTAAAATAACAATGCAGCTATCGGGCCATCTCGAGTTTAATACCGTTGAAATAGACCGTGTGGAGCGACCGTCTCTTCTCAGAATTTTAGGGGACACCTTGTTTCTTACGGCGTCGCCAGTATATCTGTGTCAATTAAAGTTCCCCCCCTAACATCATTGATTTATTCATGAACAATAAAACCACCTAATACATAAAAGGAAGTTGATACATAAGCCTATGTGTTCCTGCTCTTACTTAGCCTAAGCATTTTCCAAGTCCTAGAGTAGCCAAAAACGGAAAAAAATTAACACCGCTATTAAAAACAATTTTTTCCAAAATATTGACCACTACCTTTTTAAATCTTAAAAACGAATTTTGCAAAAACCATCATCATAATAAATGTTCTCCCTCTGCTCATCGGCATTGTCGTCAAGTTGTCCCAAAGCAACTTACTAAATAGCCGAGTGCAATGGTACCAACCATACAAAGACTGATACTCAAGGGGGGGGGGGGGACATTTACAGAATTTATTTTGAGCTTCGTTACTACGGCGGCTCCAAAGTAATCATTTTCACCTTCTCTAGTTCCTATCATTTATACTTGAAACAGGAGCACTAGAAGTAATGTATAATCTTAGGTTGATACCTGGCGATTCCTAACACAGCGGGCGTGACTAATAAGGGCTGTGCACTCTACTACAACGAGTGGAAGAACGTCAGGAATCTGTTCATTTCCGTTGAGACAGCGTAAATGAGAGGGCCTGAGATCGGCGTGGTTCGCCTGCAATGCCGCGAGGATAACTCAGTCATAGATAAGCGTGAATGAGAGGGGCTGAGATCGGCGTGGTTCGCCTGCAATGCCGCGAGGATAACTCAGTCATAGATAAGCGTGAATGAGAGGGTCTGAGATCGGCGTGGTTCGCCTGCAATGCCGCGAGGATAACTCAGTCATAGATAAGCGTGAATGAGAGGGTCTGAGATCGGCGTGGTTCACCTGCAATGCCGCGAGGATAACTCAGTCATAGATAAGCGTGAATGAGAGGGTCTGAGATCGGCGTGGTTCGCCTGCAATGCCGCGAGGATAACTCAGTCATAGATAAGCGTGAATGAGAGGGTCTGAGATCGGCGTGGTTCGCCTGCAATGCCGCGAGGATAACTCAGTCATAGATAAGCGTGAATGAGAGGGTCTGAGATCGGCGTGGTTCGCCTGCAATGCCGCGAGGATAACTCAGTCATAGATAAGCGTGAATGAGAGGGTCTGAGATCGGCGTGGTTCGCCTGCAATGCCGCGAGGATAACTCAGTCATAGATAAGCGTGAATGAGAGGGTCTGAGATCGGCGTGGTTCGCCTGCAATGCCGCGAGGATAACTCAGTCATAGATAAGCGTGAATGAGAGGGTCTCAGATCGGCGTGGTTTGCCTGCAATGCCGCGAGGATAACTCAGTCATAGATAAGCGTGAATGAGAGGGTCTGAGATCGGCGTGGTTCACCTGCAATGCCGCGAGGATAACTCAGTCATAGATAAGCGTGAATGAGAGGGTCTGAGATCGGCGTGGTTCGCCTGCAATGCCGCGAGGATAACTCAGTCATAGATAAGCGTGAATGAGAGGGTCTGAGATCGGCGTGGTTCGCCTGCAATGCCGCGAGGATAACTCAGTCATAGATAAGCGTGAATGAGAGGGTCTGAGATCGGCGTGGTTCGCCTGCAATGCCGCGAGGATAACTCAGTCATAGATAAGCGTGAATGAGAGGGCCTGAGATCGGCGTGGTTCGCCTGCAATGCCGCGAGGATAACTCAGTCATAGATAAGCGTGAAGGAGAGGGCCTGAGATCGGCGTGGTTCGCCTGCAATGCCGCGAGCATAACTCAGTCATAGATAAGCGTGAATGAGAGGGTCTGAGATCGGCGTGGTTCGCCTGCAATGCCGCGAGGATAACTCAGTCATAGATAACCGTGAATGAGAGGGTCTGAGATCGGCGTGGTTCGCCCGCAATGCCGCGAGGATAACTCAGTCATAGATAAGCGTGAATGAGAGGGTCTCAGATCGGCGTGGTTCGCCTGCAATGCCGCGAGGATAACTCAGTCATAGATAAGCGTGAATGAGAGGGGCTGAGATCGGCGTGGTTCGCCTGCAATGCCGCGAGCATAACTCAGTCATAGATAAGCGTGAATGAGAGAGGCTGAGATCGGCGTGGTTCGCCTGCAATGCCGCGAGGATAACTCAGTCATAGATAAGCGTTAATGAGAGGGTCTGAGATCGGCGTGGTTCGCCTGCAATGCCGCGAGGATAACTCAGTCATAGATAAGCGTGAATGAGATGGTCTGAGATCGGCGTGGTTCGCCTGCAATGCCGCGAGGATAACTCAGTCATAGATAAGCGTGAATGAGAGGGTCTGAGATCGGCGTGGTTCGCCTGCAATGCCGCGAGGATAACTCAGTCATAGATAAGCGTGAATGAGAGGGTCTGAGATCGGCGTGGTTCGCCTGCAATGCCGCGAGGATAACTCAGTCATAGATAAGCGTGAATGAGAGGGTCTGAGATCGGCGTGGTTCGCCTGCAATGCCGCGAGCATAACTCAGTCATAGATAAGCGTGAATGAGAGGGTCTCAGATCGGCGTGGTTCGCCTGCAATGCCGCGAGGATAACTCAGTCATAGATAAGCGTGAATGAGAGGGTCTGAGATCGGCGTGGTTCGCCTGCAATGCCGCGAGGATAACTCAGTCATAGATAAGCGTGAATGAGAGGGTCTCAGATCGGCGTGGTTCGCCTGCAATGCCGCGAGCATAACTCAGTCATAGATAAGCGTGAATGAGAGGGTCTGAGATCGGCGTGGTTCGCCTGCAATGCCGCGAGGATAACTCAGTCATAGATAAGCGTGAATGAGAGGGTCTCAGATCGGCGTGGTTCGCCTGCAATGCCGCGAGCATAACTCAGTCATAGATAAGCGTGAATGAGAGGGTCTGAGATCGGCGTGGTTCGCCTGCAATGCCGCGAGGATAACTCAGTCATAGATAAGCGTGAATGAGAGGGTCTGAGATCGGCGTGGTTCGCCTGCAATGCCGCGAGGATAACTCAGTCATAGATAAGTGTGCATGAGAGGGTCGGAGATCGGCGTGGTTCGCCTGCAATGCCGCGAGCATAACTCAGTCATAGATAAGCGTGAATGAGAGGGTCTGAGATCGGCGTGGTTTGCCTGCAATGCCGCGAGGATTACTCAGTCATAGATAAGCGTGAATGAGAGGGTCTGAGATCGGCGTGGTTCGCCTGCAATACCGCGAGGATAACTCAGTCATAGATAAGCGTGAATGAGAGGGTCTGAGATCGGCGTGGTTCGCCTGCAATACCGCGAGGATAACTCAGTCATAGATAAGCGTGAATGAGAGGGTCTGAGATCGGCGTGGTTCGCCTGCAATACCGCGAGCATAACTCAGTCATAGATAAGCGTGAATGAGAGGGTCTGAGATCGGCGTGGTTCGCCTGCAATACCGCGAGGATAACTCAGTCATAGATAAGCGTGAATGAGAGGGTCTGAGATCGGCGTGGTTCGCCTGCAATGCCGCGAGGATAACTCAGTCATAGATAAGCGTGAATGAGAGGGTCTGAGATTGGCGTGGTTCGCCTGCAATACCGCGAGCATAACTCAGTCATAGATAAGCGTGAATGAGAGGGTCTGAGATCGGCGTGGTTCGCCTGCAATGCCGCGAGGATAACTCAGTCATAGATAAGCGTGAATGAGAGGGTCTGAGATCGGCGTGGTTCGCCTGCAATGCCGCGAGGATAACTCAGTCATAGATAAGCGTGAATGAGAGGGTCTGAGATCGGCGTGGTTCGCCTGCAATACCGCGAGCATAACTCAGTCATAGATAAGCGTGAATGAGAGGGTCTGAGATCGGCGTGGTTCGCCTGCAATGCCGCGAGGATAACTCAGTCATAGATAAGCGTGAATGAGAGGGTCTGAGATCGGCGTGGTTCGCCTGCAATGCCGCGAGGATAACTCAGTCATAGATAAGCGTGAATGAGAGGGTCTGAGATCGGCGTGGTTCGCCTGCAATACCGCGAGCATAACTCAGTCATAGATAAGCGTGAATGAGAGGGTCTGAGATCGGCGTGGTTCGCCTGCAATGCCGCGAGGATAACTCAGTCATAGATAAGCGTGAATGAGAGGGTCTGAGATCGGCGTGGTTCGCCTGCAAAGCCGCGAGGATAACTCAGTCATAGATAAGCGTGAATGAGAGGGTCTGAGATCGGCGTGGTTCGCCTGCAATGCCGCGAGGATAACTCAGTCATAGATAAGCGTGAATGAGAGGGTCTGAGATCGGCGTGGTTCGCCTGCAATACCGCGAGGATAACTCAGTCATAGATAAGCGTGAATGAGAGGGTCTGAGATCGGCGTGGTTCGCCTGCAATGCCGCGAGGATAACTCAGTCATAGATAAGCGTGAATGAGAGGGTCTGAGATCGGCGTGGTTCGCCTGCAATACCGCGAGGATAACTCAGTCATAGATAAGCGTGAATGAGAGGGTCTGAGATCGGCGTGGTTCGCCTGCAATGCCGCGAGGATAACTCAGTCATAGATAAGCGTGAATGAGAGGGTCTGAGATCGGCGTGGTTCGCCTGCAATGCCGCGAGGATAACTCAGTCATAGATAAGCGTGAATGAGAGGGTCTGAGATCGGCGTGGTTCGCCTGCAATGCCGCGAGGATAACTCAGTCATAGATAAGCGTGCATGAGAGGGTCTGAGATCGGCGTGGTTCGCCTGCAATGCCGCGCGAGCATACATAACCTCATTTACCAGGAAGTGTGTTAGCATAAACATCGCACGTGTTTCGAGACAAGTATTCGAAAAATGTCAAGTATTACGTTTGAATATGAGAATATTCCGAATTCTGAATGCGATTATGGAAATAAATTTGAATAAAGCGTTTACAGAAATATTCCTCGCCGCCCGGCCAAGGAACTTCTCGGCGGCGCCAACGGGGAATTGGACGGGACGGGATACCCCCCACAAAAAAGCGCCGCCGAACAATTGTTTTTAATGTGTTTTAAGCGTATTAGAAGGAGTACAGGTGGTATGGATATCAGTGATATTGTTACAAAGTGATGGAAGTCTCGACTCTTATGCTTGAGGAAGAATCTTGGCGGTAGGGCAACAGGTGATGTTGAGGCCGGTCAGCTGATCTAGGACTTCAGGTAAGATTAGAACCATTTTGTCACACATCAGAATTTCTGTCATTCCTTACTGACGACAGGCACTATATCCCTGGACCTTTCTTTCCCGGGCCAAGCGGGCAAAGCAGTTGGGGAAAAAGTGAAAGTTTGAGGAAAATATTTAATGGGAGGAATGGGCTCCAGGTTCTCTTCTCGTCTTTTACGATCGGCAGACGTACATGTTATACCCTGGGGTAAACAAAAATCACATCTATCCTAATTGGGGGGGGGGGGGGGGATTAACCCCCCCCCCCCCCCCCCCCCCCCGCCTATGGCCGTGGCCCGTGGGCACCACAACTGGTTCAAATTTGGAAGGTTGTTCTTACCATGGTCAGTGTAAAATAAGATGCAGATACATTTTACCCCCCCCCCGGAGGCCTTGAACGTTGCTTTGCATAATGCGTGCGAGATGAATGTTTGTGAGGCAGCCCGCACATGCGCACATGTCACGGAAACAAAACAGGGCGTAGCCTTGGGCGGCCAGTTGGGATATTATTGTTATATTAGTGTAGTAGATGTTATCAGATATCCCACAGCTCTCACGGACGTGGCCTTCACACGTTCACTGGACTTACTACAATAGTATTGTCTCCCACTGAAAATCAGTTCTTGTAAGTCCAGTGGTTAACATCCCTGCTTCCAGTGCAGAAGGTCCCAGGTTCAAATCCCGGTTCAGGTTGGTTTAGGAATAAGTCAACGCTGACTTTGGAGCCATCCTAGCAACGAAGCACTCAATAAATTCAAAGTTGTTCTGAATCGGCCTTGTTGATTCTGTCTGACATTTGTCCGCAGGTGTTCGCACTGTCCAATCACTGATTTATGTGTTTCATATTTGAAATATAGATCTTTGATTGATTATCGCTCACTCGCCGATGGTGTTCGAAGCCTACAGGGTTGGTTTAGTCGCTTTAAATTAAAGTCCACCACTGAAAATCAGTTTCTTTACTGAGTGGGTAGAGTCTAAATTGTGAATTTATTTATTTAATTCATTTATTTATTAAATTAATATTGTAAATTAAGCCGCGTTCACATAAATGACTAGTGACTATTGACTATTGACTATTGACTATTGATTATTGACTAAGCGAATTGAACCATAGGCGATACGTGCTGACGTTCACACAACTTTACTTTTGACTTTTGATTATTGACTAACGAATTGAAAATATCTCGAAGTCATAGTTACAACCAATCAGAACGTTCGCGCTCAGCCAATGAATGTGGAGCAACGGAAGTCAATACCACTACTCAATTACTGTCAAGTGTATATTTGTTTTTGGATATTTCCGGCGAATATTATTTATTTATTATTTTTATGAAGCTGTCAAACAATAAAATATTCTTATTTTGAAAACAAATCTTCAAAATAAACAAGAAATATACAAAACCTTCACAACTTGGTTGGCCATCATTAAACGTTTTAACTGGTGAACAGTTACTATCGCCATACCTCGTTTTCTTCATAATGTTGCAATTGTATTATTTTGACAGCTATTTTGACAACGATATACGGTCTAGCACACAAGACAACGTTTAATACATAATGTATGCGTACTGCCTAATTAATTTTAACAAAGTCAAGTTGTGATCCGTTTGTCTGATCGAGACACTAATTGCATGTTATACTAATTAGCAATTACTCGCTGACTGGGGCTGTGATTGAATCATATCATGCAGGCTTTGAGTGTATGTATGATGCTTCGCCTGGATACAATGTAGGCCTAGCCACACCTGCAAGGGATTATGTGTGTTCTTGGCCGCTAATTGCATGTTATACTAATTAGCAATTACTCGCTGACTGGGGCTGTGATTGAATCACATCATGCAGGCTTTGAGTGTATGTATGATGCTTCGCCTGGATACAATGTAGGCCTAGCCACACTTGCAAGGGATGATGTGTGTTCTTGGGCGCTAATTGCATGTTATACTAATTAGCAATTACTCGCTGACTGGGAATCTTTGAAATTGAAACACTGGATTTTGGGAAGTAACAAATATATAATAATATATTGCTGAAATTGCAATATTGCTACTGAAATATCAATATTTAAGGTGACCATATTTTGAAGGTAACAAACCGGGACAAACTTCAGTACGCACACACAGCTAGGGGTCTGGGGCAAAGCCCCAGCCGCCGGAGGCGAAAATTTTTTGAAGGTATAAATTCGTCAAAATGCCAAAAAACAGCTACCTGACATGATTCATGAAGATAATTTTAATGGGATATGGTTCGGCAGAGTAGAGAATTCATGCAAGGGCAAGTCAAGGGCAGGCAATAATTATCAAATAAAATGAATGCATTTGGTTGAAAAAGGAAAATGTATTTAATTTTTATAATGTGCATCATTGAAATTTTAATAGACGTTGTCTTTAGATTGAAAAAATACATGCATGTAGGTAAATGCAGTTCCATGATTATTGTTTAGTACATTTTGATTTCTGATTAGTGATTATCTTAAACAAAACAAAGACAAATGATTTAAATTTACTGAATCATATGTTACTGAGATAATTGGGGAAATTGGAAAATTCCAAAAGTGGAAGATTCCAATGCCAATGTTTATTGTCTGATACATTTATTTAACTTTACAGAAAACCGGGACATTTCTTTCCTCAAATTACAAACCGGTACAAATACGTCATTTTCATGAGTCTCTCGGGACACCGGTACAAGTGTTCGGAAAACGGTACTGTACCGGTCAAACCGGTACGTCTGGTCACCTTACAATATTGCTAATGAAATATCAATATTGCTACTGAAATAGCAATACTGCTACTGAAATATCAATAGACCTTTGCTACTGAAACATCAATATTACCACTAAAATATCAATATTGCTAATGAAATATCAATATTGGTATTGAAATATCAATAGGCCTATTGCCCATGAAATATCAATATTGCTACTGAATCTGAAACATCAATATTGGTATTGAAATATCAATATTACCAATGAAATATCAATATTGCTAATGAAATATCAATATTGCTATTGAAATATCAATATTGCCAATGAAATATCAATATTGCTATTGAAATATCAATATTGCTTTTGAAATATCAATATTGCTATTGAAATATCAATATTCCCAATGAAATATCAATATTGCTACTGAAATATCAATATTGCCAATGAGTAGCATATCAATATTGCCAATGAGTAGCATATCAATATTGCTACCCCTGTGCCTATACTATAAGTTTGCTTGTGGGGAATTCAGACCCAACATAGATGCTTAGGGTAGTGATTACTTCTATCTAAGGGTCCTTAAATCAATGACAACAATGATCAACAATAACTAGGCCTAGTTTTTAAAGTTATGATAAGGTGTATTTGTAATTGTTGTGCATTGTTGTCATTGAAGATCTAGAGGGCCGTGATTAAATCTATCTATAATAATGGTTACACCAATTCTGACAAAAGGTCTACCATGCAAAGTCTACATTAATTATGTAACATCAACGCCACCTAGATCGTTACGTCGTTATCTACAAGAATTACACCCCCCCCCCCCCCCCCTTGTCACCATAAAACGAAAGATTGTCATCTATTAACCTTGACTTGGCACTTGTTGTTCTTGAAGATTTAGAGGGCCGTGATGAGATGAGAAATAAGAGCAGAGCCCCAGATTATATTATAATTATTCTATTGTTTAGTTCGCACAATCTAATGAAAGCGGTCACCCACCCACACACTGTCCTAGTCCGATGTCGCTTAAGGGCAAAGGGTAGTCTCTACGTCAAAAACCGCAGAAAATGTTCATTTTTAAATAATATCTCAAGATTGCAACAAGAAAGCGAAAATCTAAATCAGCAGCGAACTTTGCTTTGGTAAGCCCTACAGATTGAATATAATATTATAACCATTAGCATAGTATTTTGATTATAATTCGATAATTAGTAATAAAATTAATTATTTATAAAAAAACATACTGATTATAATATAAGTCACAATTTAGCGCATTCAATGTGTAGGGCTTACTAAACCACAGTGCGCTGTTGATTAAGATTTTTGATTTCGAAGCCCATTCTTGTGATATAAATTAAAAATGAAAATTTGTTGCGGTTTTTGACGTAGGTGTATCCTTCCCTGTTAACTCGACTGTTACGATTTGATTAGGGTGCTTCGAGTGCGGCGCGGCGCTAATATGAGGATGCGATGCGAGGTAATTACAGGGGCGGTGGTTCCAAGGAAGTTGAAGGGAAAGAACAGACTACCTTTAGGAGTTTGCTAAAACACGATTTAAATGGCATTAGCATAATACGAGCTGCGTTTCAGAATTCATATCATAAGTAGGCCTAATCTCAGATTACCTCTCGTGACGTCAGGCTGGATTGGATGACATTTGTCGGATTTGTTTTGCTTCGTAAATGGAGGGAAATTTGAATTTGGAGTGGAGGTTTCATTCGTAAAGGCTTGTCCACACAGATGTTTTAAGCATAAGATTTAAGGTTTAACGCGTAGTCGTATAGTTGGATCATAGGAAACACGTACTGGCGTTCACACAAAGTTTTAGTTTTAAGACATTGTTTTCATTGTTGTTCTTAAAACAACGTCTTAAAACCTTAAATCTTATGCTTAAAAAATCTGTGTGGACCAGCCTTTAGCAAAGCATATTTCTGTGTAAGAATCATTTCTATCCATACCCATTCCGTGGGCGGTAAGACGTGAGACTCTAATACGGGAGGTCGCCGGTTCGATTCCGGCCACCGACAGTTCTGCCTGAAGGTTTTTTCCGAGGTTTCGCTCAGTCGTAAAGACGAATGCTGGGATTGAGTCCTACTAATAGCCCTCGGACATTCCATTCCAGCTATCCAAACACCCTAATAGCCTAGTTAGTCACCTGAAGAGGTAATGCTGGTGTGCACCCTGTAACGGGTATTCCTACTAAAAAAAATTAATTATTGCAACAACTCACCTATATTATGCTGCATGCTCACGAAAATAATCCAATGTATGGTATGCGCAAACACTCGTGTCACTACTGAACAAATCACCGTTTAGCAATACACGAATAATGAATGCCTTGTTGATTTAAACCGACACTTAAATCGCTTACTAGACAATCACACGTGCGGTAGGCTAATCACTTTAAGCATTACGTCACAAAAAATAAAACAATAGAACGAGAGACGTGTTTGAAATATGAGTCGGCTAGTTCCATTCAAAACGAACGAACACACGAAATGGCAACACTGGACTTTTAAAAACGATTGTTCGTAATGTCATTAACACGAGAGTCGCTAATTATTACAACTTCCTTATTTGTAATTGTAATTGTTACAATGTCAACAACACCGCACCGTATAGGTAGGCAGTAGGCACACGCCACGAATGTGTCAACTGTCAAACTGTTGTGTTAATGATTTATATAGTGAGGTTTTAAACTTTAACACACAATAAAGCCACGATGTGAAAAAATTATCAGAGCTGTTAAATTAACACACAACAATGTAAACAAATCTTTGACAGTTTGAGTGCTTTGACACGTGTTCGTTTTCGAACATTTTGAAAACGGTTTGAAAACTCGTCACGCGCGAAATGTCGTTCAACACACACGACTGGACGTCGTCACACGCACTTTGATCGTCGTCTACGCACATTCACGCACGCGTATACCCGATACTCGAGCTCACACGCACGGAAGGTAGATGTGGTACCGCCGACAACTGGCAGTCGAGTAACAGCGCTGCCGCCTTCACTCGCGTCAAACCAGTTTGTCTGTCAGGTAGGATGGAGGTCATACGTTGCAGCGTGCGTGGTGCCAACTGCGGGCAGTGAAAATACACTAAGGGGCACCGCGCCGGCTACGAACGGAAATATGCATGGATGAAAATCATCGAAATAGTCAGTTCAGGGGCACGATTACTGCTGGACAATAAAATGAAATAGGAAGCAATAGGAACGTATATATTATTCAAAGTACCATGATTTATTGAAATAATGAAGAGCTGTTTTCAAAATAATCAACCTACCACTGGATGGATCGACGGATTGAAAAAATACACTTCTTGTGAAACCAGCCAACCACAGATATACACAAATTTAATAAATTATACACACTGACAAAAATATTAAATGTGAATGTATGATAGAAGGAAACTGGATTAAAAATAATGCGATGATAGGCACTAGACAGGCATAAAATACAAACAGGTTAATGTTATTATCGAACGTAAACAAAATTACATTAGATTTAGATCTTTTCATTGAACATAATTTTAAATATGCATACTACAGTAATGGTACTACTTCCAAGATTCAATTATCTATAGACTGAGACACTCTACCAAACTTACGTTTCTGTATTTTATGTTATGTATTATGTCATTACATTTTGAAATAAATAATAATAATAGTTCAGTTTGGTACAGTCTACTACTACCCTCATACTGCTTGTTCATATTTCCTTGGTGTTGGTATTTTATTGCGCGAATGTTGGTATCCCTCTGACCGCGCGCCAAGCCCCCCTCACACCACTTGTTGCAAGGAATGCTCTCGCTCGCTTCAGACAACGTATAAAATAAACGCATAGATGCCGCTAAACAAAAGGGCGCGTGGTGGTGGTGGGGGGGGGGGGGGGGGGGGGATTTTTATGTCAATGTGGTATTTATGTAAACGGTGACTTAAGTGCCGTCATAGCAACGAAGCACATGATTTTCAATATCTCAATTCCACGAAAGCTCACATTGTAACTTGAAAATCTTGTGCTTATACTTAAATGCACGCAGCATACGGGGCAATAGACTAGCCCCTAGATCAATTGGCAACTATCATTAAGACAATTAATAGTAAAGTACACGTGATTATAATAACGGAAACATGGGTAGCTATAGCAATGAAACTGAATTCTACAACCTAGACAACTATAAATCGTCTTCTCGTGTAGGCCCACTAGGAGGTCGGGTGGGGTGGTGTAGGCATGTTCATTGCAAATGATTTAGAATTCCACACAATTGACAACTTCAGTGATAACAACAACCAGGGGCGCCAACTTTTCAGAATTACTGTGGGTGCTCAAAACTTAGGCAAACTCTATGGCCTCCGGGGGGGGGGGGGGGGGGGGGGGGGGTGGAATTTCATTCACCAATTGTGGTATTGGAGTAGATTATGAACATAGGAGAGGACTGATATTCAAAACCACATCGTATCCTAAACAATGAAGTGAATGTTGTTTGTTGTTTGTTTTTATTAGCCTTCAATCGATCTTTTAGTACATACATACAAGACATAGGATTAGTGAAGAGTACATAAATATTATGAAGTACCTATATACAATGTAATGTCAAGTAGCTTACAAGTAATAACTAAAAATTTACTACAAGGTCTCCGTAGAATACCCGGGAAAATTATTTAACAGTCTAAATTATAGAGAACATAATTTTAGCCAGATTTTACCAAATTGCTGCATTCTAAATTATTCAATAAAAAATCATTCAATTATTTAATAGGTCCTAACTTGTCAAATCGACATAATATACTACCGAAAGCACATAGGCTACATAGTTGCTTGGGGGGGGGGGGGGGGTTGCGCAGAGTAGAACATACCTGTGAAAATGTGCTACACCACCGAGACGCAATGGACGGAGGGTGGGGGGGGGGGGGGGGGGGGGTCATCTCTCGCAATAGCGCCGCAGGCATTTTTTTTGATAAATACGTATTTTTGAAGAGGTTCTAATGTGTTTTAGAAGAAATTAAGATCTTTTGTTGAACGGGACACATTTACCATAATCTTAAGAACATTTCCAAATAAAAGTAAAGCTGGGATTTCGGGTGGTCCAAATCACCGAACACCCCTCCCCCTTGGATACGCCACTGAATGCCTTATATTTTTTTGGGTGGGTTTTTCGTGTTGTTTGGGTTTCGCGTTTTCTATTTGTGTGGGTGCTCCGCACCCACACAAATCTACCTGTGGGTGCTTTGGCCCTCCTGCACCCACGGAGTTGGCGCCCCTGACAACAACAGTTTCCTACAAATCGAAATCACCAACCTTAGGTGGACCCAAAGCATTAGGCCTATTCTAGTATCAATTTATCGTTCAAACTCCTATCAAAACAACATCGCAATAAATTTGCAGGTCTTCCTAACGCAGTTTGAATTTAATTAAACTATCAAAATCAAAAAAGAAAACTCTTATGTTCGGAGACTTTAATATAGATATAAAGAAAAAAGTATTTTAGTTGATAATTATAAAGATATTGTAAGCAGTAACGGCTTCACTATCTGCAACACAAAATATTCAACTCGACCAAGCAGCCATGAGTAACTTATTTGATCATGTCCTCTGTAATACACAACATCACCAACATTCAACACGACTTCTCCGACCACAACCTTATTCTAGCCGAAATACTCAGATCAACCATTAGACCACAAGCCAAAGGTATAAGTAGTATTTCCAAATTCAACCTGTTTAAACACAATTTAAAAATAAATCCTATATAGTCTTAAATGAAACACTCACTCCAGATGAAATGTATACGCAATTGATAAATAAAATTAACATTAATAAACAAAGTTGTACATATACTGTTAATAGAAAACAAAAGGATCTAGAACTATGTCCATGGATTGATGATAACCTCATCTGTCTACTTGAGGAAAGGAACAAGTTACATAAAAACACTTTAAAATACCCTAATGACACTGAACTAAAAAATAAATACAAAACGTTACGGAACAAACAAAACTAATTAGAATTAAAAAATCCACTTTCTTTGATAAGCATCTTCAAGAAAACTTAAACAACCCCAAAAAATCATGGAAAATTACCAACCAAATTCTCTACAACAAAAAAACACAATGAGGATACTAAAATTGGCATCAAAACCAATGATCAAGTGGTAGATGACCCAAAAATCTTAGCAAATTAATTTAATTCTTATTTCCTAAACATTGGTTCTGATCTAGCTGCCAAAATACCAACTGCAAATAACTCTGAAATAACCTATACCGTTCTAAACAATAACCCAAGTGCTAAATCTTTTTTCCTTAAACCCACTTGTGAAAATGAAATTCTCAATCACATTCGACATCTAAAGAACGAGTAGCTCAACCGGAAAGGATGGGATCTCAACCAAACTTATTAAAGAATTCTTGTGCAACCAATTACTACTTTTATCAACAAATGTATTGAAACAGGCTCTGTTCCTAATGAACTAAAAATTGCCAAATTTATTGTTATTCACAAAGGAGGCTCACAAACAGATATAGGGAACTATAGGCCAATTTCGCCTCTACCTGTTTTATCTAAATTCTTGAAAGAGTAGTGAAGGTAAGACTAAGCGCCTATCTAGAGAAAATGGATTTTTTTCATGCAGGTCAATATGGTTCCCGTGACCGGATGGGGGTTGAGTCTGCCATTGTTGATATTATTTCTAATATCCAGCGTGAATTGGATAATAACAAACTTGCAGTGGGATTATTTATTGACTTGAAAAAGGCGTTTGACACAGTAAACCACTCAATAATACTTAGGAAAATGGAGAAAATTGGGATAAGGGGTATTGCGTTAGACTGGTTCAAAAACTATTTAGATAACAGAAGTCAGTTTGTGGCTATGGGCGATGTTTGGGGGACTGAGGGGCTGATCTCCTGTGGAGTTCCACAGGGTTCAGTCCTTGGCCCGCTTCTTTTCCAGGGGCGGACAGGCCCACCGGGCAACCGGGCAAATGCCCGGTGGCCTGCCTGTTTTGGCCCAAATTTGGCCTGGTCTGACTGGAACAGGCATAAACTAAACTGCCTGGCGCCAGTTGCCGCGCTGGCGGCGCTGCCCACCGTGTACCTATGAGTGAAGAAAACACTAATCTACTAATAGCAATCAGATAGTGGTGTGCGCTGCCCGGCATAGGCGTGCGCAGGAGGGGGCAAGGGGGGCAGTTTCCCCCCCATTAGGATAGGTGTTTTTTTTGCAGAATGAGGCATTAGATTGGAAAATCATATTTAGTGGCGCTTTGCTCGCAAGTCACAACACAGTAGAAATGTCTATAAATATATTCCTCCAATTTTTACTGTTTCTCCAACTGCTTTGCCCGTTTGGCCCGGGAGAGAATAGGTCCAGGGACAGTGCCTGTCGTAAGAGGCGACAAAAATGATGTCGTATATGACATAATGGTTCTTATTTTATCTGAAGTCCTAGATTGGTTTGACTTTGGAATGAGCTGACCGGAGTCAACATCACCTGTTGCCCTAACACCAAAATTTTGGCTTTGTGACTGACCACTATACCATCACTTTGTAACAATGATATCACTGATAAAATTAAACCATTCAACAGACAACCTTTACTCCTCCTAAAACGCTTTAAAACACATTAAAAGGCGCCTGTTTTTATAAAATCGCCTGCGGCGCTTTTTTGTAGTGCATATCCCCCCCACACTTGGAAGGTGTGGGGCGCCGCCGGGAAGTACTTTGGCCGGGAATTTATTGTGCCCCCCCATTGATGAACCTTTGCGCACGCCTCAGCGCTGCAGTCCCTCCCACAGAACAATGTAAATTTTTGCTGACAATTTTATATTCTTTACCAATTATGTAAAACACTATGTTACTGTTAAGAAGATATAGATTTCACGATAAACTTTCGCTTTCCATTGTCAATAATATACTCGAAAATCAATGGGCTTACATGTGCAAGTTTGAAATTTAAATTTCTTTAAATCCGAGTCCCCCCCCCCCCCCTTCCGTTACGATATTGCAAGGTTTAAATTACATAGTAGAATCGTTGGATTTCGGTGTAACTAGAATGTCATTCTCATCAGTCGTTAGACAGTGTTCCAATCTTCTTGCTGGTGTTTTTTCTACTTTTAACCGACGAAAACCATGGTATTTCGGTAGTGCATTCAGCCTGCTATGTTTTTTCTAAAACGCACCAAATGCCTTCTAAAAACCTGATTTGAAAAAATTTCGCCTGCGGCGCTGTTGTTGGGGGGGCCACGGCCCCCCAAACCCCCCGTGCCTGGCCTGACCAAAAGTTTGCCCGGCCTGGAATTTTTTCCCAGTCCGCCCCTGTTCTTTTCCTTATATACATCAATGACTTTTATCAATGTGGGATAACTGGCAAACTTCAATTGTTTGCAGATGACAGACACTAACCTATTTTACTTTGGAAAATGCATTGCAGTAATTATTAAGGAAATGCAACGCGATTTAGAAATTATAATGAATTGGTTAATTAAAAACAAACTATCTCTTAATATAAACCAATTACATGATTTTTAACAGTAAACATCTAAGTAGAGAAAAATACTCACTACAGCACAGCTATCAATCAACAACCATCCAATTGAGCTTGTATCTCATGTAAAATACTTAGGTCTACTTCTCCTACAAGATTTAAAATGGGAAACAGCTTAAACATATCGTGGAAAAATAACCCCTATTCAGAGCTGGGCAAAATGCTCAAATATTTGTATTTTAGATACCAAATACTGAAATAAATGTATTTTAGATACAAAATACAAGATACGTTTAGAAACATGTATTTTCGATACAAAATACATTTGTATTTTCAAAAATACTTAAAATATAATACATTTCTAATTTTCTATATGCTACAACTACAACTACCGGGAAATAAAGAACAACCAACATTTTTTTCTTTTAAAATTTTGGATGTTGGTTTAACAAAAGCAAGTGCTTAGTGTATGTCTAGAACATTAATTTATTCATCATCATGTAACGAACAGTACAATACAAACAATGATGGTAGCACTAGCTTGATTCAAATTACACTCATTGCTGCCCATTTGACATTGCCTTTCAGAATAACAAGTTTTTGAAACTATCCGTCCGATAATGCATTTATGCGTGGATTGTTTACAATACTGGCAAATGAAAACATCCTCTCCACTGGAGCACTTGACGTCAAGCTTGTATTGTACTGCAGAAACATTTGTTTTATGGCCGGATACAAGCTTGGCATTTGAATGTCTCTGCGTTTATCTTGGAGGTATTGTAGTACTTCCAACTTTCCTTTAGTGTTATTTTTAAAACGAAGAGGGATATCGACCATATTGTCTTCTTTTTCAAAAGCGAAAAAGTCATCATCATCAGTAGTAGATGAATTCAATGTATTTTGTTGGGAGAAGTATTTTGTAAAATACAAAATACCTTGAAAAATGTATTTTCGATACAAAATACAAGATACTTCAAGCTCGGGTATTTTCGATACAAAACACAAATGTATTTCAAATACATGTATTTTCGATACTGCCCAGCTCTGCCCCTATTACAGGAATACTGAGAAGAATTTCTATTGTGCTAAAATCATCATAGTCACCTACAATATCTCAACGTTATATGGGGAGCAGCACCAAATTATAAGATTCAAAAGATTGGCGTCATACAAAACAGGGCTATAAGAAATATATTCAACCTGCCATTCTCCACTCATCGCTCTGACATGTATTCCGAACACCAAATCCTTCCGTTTCAATCCATATGTGACTATCAAACTTACATTTTCATTCACAAAGCTATCAACAAAACCATAGCTTCTAACCTAGAATATAAAACTAACTCACACCTTCACTCCCACAACACCAGGACTAGAAACATATTTACCACCAACAACCCAGCATACATAACCATCCAACCAACCATCATGCAAAATGGTTTCAAAAAATACAATGATCTGTCATTATCATACAAATCCCTGAATGACATTCTTTTCAAAACACGAATTAAACTATTTCTCCTTGATAAGCTGCATCAGCATCTACAGTAATAACCAAACACCACTTAACTTCATGGTTGTAAAATTAAGTTAAATTAAAATTAACCTACAATATAAATATATATTTTTTTTATAATTATATATAATATATCTCTTTTTATGTTATTTACTGTATTAAAATTAAATATATTTGTATCATGACATCAGTTTGTGTACTATCCGGTTGCAAGTGCATGGTAATTGAGATTTTGTGTCCTCCATTCAATATATCTTTTCTCTATATATGTCATAGTTTTTAGTTTATTGAACATACATTACTTCAACTGCTTATATATATACATTTATATTTTCACTATTTGTAATGTTAGATATAAGCAACATATGTAGTAATTAACATGTCTATTTAGTCCTAAGCGTAAATAATATATATATTTTTTTAATTAATCTAATCTTAGAGCAGAAATGCTTAACTATTGTACACAAATTAATTAACATAGTAAATAAGGTAGGCTGTAAAAAAAGTAAGCTTCAACCTAAAAAATAAAGATCATATCATATCATTATTTAGTAATGTAAAATACGTTTAGTACGTTTATCTTAGACTATTCAACATTTTAGTTGTATGTATTACAGAAGACGACGCAATAGTAATAAAATCAGTATGCATATCATAAGTGGTATAAATGTCCCCCACTGAAAACCAGTTCTTGTGACTGAGTGGGATAAGACTAAAAAATACAATTTTTTTAATTTATTATTCACCATTTCGCATTTAAGTTGCCGAATCAGATACAGTCATATTTCCGTGACAAAGGAAACAAAGTTATTGGGGAGGGAGGGGGAGGGGCGTTTTGTTAGGTCGCAAAGAGGTTGAGTTGACCAGACGTACCGGTTTGACCGATACAGTACCGTTTTCAGAACACTTGTTCCGGTGTCCCGAGAGATTCATTGAAAAGACGTATTTTTACCAGTTGGTAATTTTTGGGGAAAAGGAGTCCCGGTATTCTGTCAATAAAGACAACGCAGTCGATTGTAACAGTGGGGGGGAGGGGGGGCTTACAGTTGCTAGCCCTCGACACATGGGGTCGCATTCGCAGACGCTGACTCACACAACTCACTGTCAGCAGAGTTTATTCCTTCAACAGGCGACTGGCGAAATACGACCGGGCATAGGCCTAACATGCCTACAAAAATGTACCCACATTCATTTAAATACTTGGGGCCAGAATATGATGGGATTAATTTCCTATCCCCTACCCGACTTCATTGTTAGACACAGGGAGCAGATATATAAAAAAAAAATTAATTCATGTTGGAAAGCTGTTTTCTAGGCATTTTGCACGCAAATTTGAATTAAAAATGTTTTGCCTCTTTCTCCCCAAACCCCGTGCTTGTCCATGGAGTTCGTAGGTTTGTATTTTTGTCCTGCATAGCCTGCACTGGTGCAAGCTTTCCGACACCGCCATGTTATTTTGTCTCCGTGCAGGTTACACTGCTCGCGTTATTTTGTCCAGTGGTCGTTGCACTAGTGCAGCGGTGTAGCACCGGCTACCGAGCTGGTGTGGCAGTGCAGTGTAAGAAAATCTGGCGGCAACATGAATTAACATGTGGTTGTTATTTTAAGTAGATACATCGGCTGCTATTTACGATTAGAATAATTATTTAGTTGAGATCTGATGTTATACATTTCAAACCATTATTAAGAAAGACTTTATCAAATTTAAATATTATTTCACACATCAGCCGTTGCTACACCGGAGTGTTTTTTGTCTTCCTTCAGTGCAACCTGCATGCCTTCCACTATTGCGTATTTCCGGCCTGCACCGTAAAGCTGCACCGCAAGAAAGTGCAGGACAAAAAAACAAACCTCGTAATCCTTACACTTTGTTTGTCCCGGTTTGCAATATTCAAATAATGGTCACCTTAAAAGAGGTACGAATTAGAAATAGAAGATAAAAAAACGAAAAAAGTGGGAAAGGAAAAGTGAATTAGGTCATGTGTGAGTGTGTGCGTGTGGCCCAATAGTATCTCCTGTACGTCTGATCACACATGTCATTGATGCTACTCGGCACTTTCTGTGGCGCTCCCACTACGGTGTCTGGATTAACACACTTATATGTGACTATCTGGGACTGTGGGTACATACATAGTTTGCAGGAAATACAAGCATAAAGAAAGGCATCAGTGGTATCATTTCACTTGGTTTTACTTCTAGGTCTAAGGTAAATACTATGTAACATGTTACTAAAATATAAAATACTCTATACAAACATCATAATACATAATACAGTATACTAGGGTACAAAATGCAATATGTTTATGTATGCAACAGACCAATACAACAGAGGCCAGAGAGCCAAGTCTTGACATTGAAGTGTTTGACCAAAACGTCAGCTTACTACAAAGTACAAACATCAACCCTTAATGGTCTCTGTATCCTAAGTGTTGCTTATTGACACAGGATGACAATAAAAACGAAAATCGAAACAATTCACACTGAATAAAACTTACATAAAAACAAAACCAAAAGTGCAATTAATGTGAAATCACTTCAAACCTACATTAAATAAAAGTAAAATAAAAAAATCAGTTAAACTTAGTCAATAGATTACATTATGTATTGTTCGTTCAATAAGAAAACGTGACCTCTGCAAAAGAACTCTCTACATACCTTAATAACACTGAGTTGAGAGATTGCTATTATAATAATACAGGAATTAACTTAATCCACTTATGAAACTAACATAAAATCAATATATAACTGAGATGAACTACTAGAAGCTCAAGGGGACAGTATACAATATGGGACATATTGAAAGATATCTCAAACAAAAGCAGGAAGCGGCCAGAGATAACAAAGATAACTAGTGCTTGTTATAACGAGATCTTGACAGATAATCCACAAGAAATCACAGACACTTTCGTGAATTAAACTTTAGTGATATAGAGACAAAATGGCTGATAATATACATAGATAAGGTAATGCTGCTATCATCAGCTGATCCTGATATTATCATTCATCCAAATTCTATCTTTCTAGGACCAGCCCCACAGTAAAACCAAACACGGCAACTAACTGGTCCTGAACTAATAAGTGTACAAGTAATACCACTATTAACTACCCCTACCACACATTATAAACAATATCCTTGTTACGGGAATCTATCCTGATGTGTTTAAATTACTCCACTATATAACACGTTTAGGCCTATTTATTTATTTATATATAAGGGTTACATTAAACCAAAACATTTTAAATCGAAACAATACATAAGTGCAGGTGCAATGCTTGATGACCTTCTTCTAAAGCTAAGAAACAAATAGCAAAATAATACAACTAAAATAAATTTAAATTTAAAACTACTACTAATACATAACTACTACTACTTTTATTATTATTACTACTCTATTATGACAATGGGATTACAAAAAAAACTTTATATTATAATACATAGCAGGAACATGGTAATGACAATAGTAATACACAGTGAACACATCATTGATACTAATTGTCAGGTGGTAATCTATTACTTTAAGTTACTAGGAACCTAGGAACATACAACAGGAAAATAAAACCACATACTTTTATATCTTCAATCTGTAGAATCTCTCAAAAATACAAGCAGACACAGGCTTTATATAACTTAGAAACAAACAAATTAATATCGCCTCATCAATTCAGGTTCCGGGCGAACAGGAGCGCTGATGGTGCAATACTAAATCAGTGACTACGAAAATTCATTGACACAATGAAAAAGCGCTCCCACTTTTCTTAGACCTATCGAAAGACTTTGTCACGGTTTCTCACCCTATTCTGTTCCCTTAGGCGTTCACGTAAAACAAAAAAACAAAAAAACGTAACAAACAAAATGGCAACCACTTCATTTGTGTTTTTTTCAATTTAACTTCAAAACCGTACGTTTTATGAAACAATATAATATGACAAAACTGATTCCTCGTAAAATAATATATACACGTGATAGTTAGCTATTGTTTACAATTACTACAATAATTAATATTCTTGTATGTTTATTTATCTATTTATTTATTTAATGTCTATCCTACATACATTTTAATACTTTGTACTCAAATGTAATTTTGCATTTTACGCTCTTGAATGGCTTATATTTATATGTAGCACCATCAAAATTATTATTCTATAAGTTGAAAGGAAGAGATTGAGCCAACTCTCATAATCCAAAGTTGCTTCATCAAGTTGCTCAGGGGAGCCAATATTCTTACATTTAAGTACAGATAAGCATACAAAACATAATTTGTGCGTGGATTTCAAGTGCTAGGAAAATAACTGAAAATCATTTATGTGTAGAATTCGACTAGGATTAGTTTTTGTCATCTTACATTTCCCCATAAAATGTACGGTTGTGAAGATAAATTTGAAAATCACTTGGAGGACCGGCCATTTTGTCTTTAACTTATAACTTGTGAACATTGTTATTTAAGCTTAGCACTATAAACTGAAACCAAGAGATTGAGCCCATCTAACATGCTTGCTTCATCGAAAAACATATGGAAGCCATTATTGTACATTTTAGTACAGATAATTACTGATTGATTGTGCCTCTGTTTCGTTTTTCCAATTTTAAATATGGACAGCATACTTTTGCTAATTCAACTATTCATACTTACATTAAGATTAGCTTATGTACAACAACAATTGCCCTGCAATGCAATGGTGCATTTACAACATGTGTACACTCTTTTACGTTTTGGAAGTTATTTCCTTTGTATTAAGGATTTGAATGCGTAACAATCACGCCCATTAAATACACCCGTGTCCAACTCAGTCTTCTTACCTGGTGCGTTCCGGCACTTATTGTATAAGGAATAAACCACTGGTATAGAGGAAGTCGAAGAGTTCAGGGTTAGTAAGCCTATGTGAACAGGCATAATATAAGGCCGAGCAACCCTGGGAGTCTTTCGTGTTAATGTGTTCACCTAAATTGTTCCCCTCCAGCCTTTTTATGAGAACCCTAACGGAATACACAGTGCCCTAGCTACGGTCACGCAGAATATGTATCGAAGTGTCCTTTGTCATTTCGAGCCTGTATGTCCCCGCCCTGAGATTTGAGGAGGTTTATGACCTTGCTGTTTCCATATTCACATGCATAATGTAGGGCGGAGTAACCCTGGGAGTCTTTCGTGTTAATGTATTCAGCTACAGTGTTCCCCTCCAGCCTTTCTATGAGGGCCCTAACGTCATCCACAGTGCTGTAGGGCCACTCACACAGATTATGTAGCGGGGTTTGGCCTCTGTCATTACGAGCCTGTATGTCCCCGCCCTGAGATATGAGGAGGTTTATGACCTTGCTGTTTCCAAATTGACATGCACTATGTAGGGCCGACCAACCCCCAAAGTCTTTCGTGTTAATGTATTCAGCTAAATTGTCCCCCTCCAGCTTTACTATGACGGCCCTAACGCCATCCACATTACTGTCCCAACTCTCACATAGAGTATGAAACGGAGTGCGGCCTCTGTCATTACGAGCCTGTACGTCCCCGCCTTGAGATATGAGGAGGTTTACGACCTTGCTGTTTCCATATTTACATGCATAATGTAGGGCGGAGTAACCCTGGGAGCCTTTCATGTTAATGTATTCAGCTAATTTGTTCCCCTCCAGCCCTACTAAGAGTGCCCGAACGGCATCCACAGTGATGTCGCCACCATCACACAGAGTATGTAGCGGAGTGCGGCCTCTGTCATAACGAGCCTGTATGTCCCCGCCCTGAGATATGAGGAGGTTTACGACCTTGCTGTTTCCATATTTACATGCATAATGAAGGGCCGAGCAACCCTGGGAGTCTTTCGTGTAGATGTATTCAGCTAAACTGTCCCCCTCCAGCCTTACTATGAGGGCCCTAACGGCATCCACAGTGCTGTAGTTGCTCATACACAGAGTATGTAGCGGGGTTAGGCCTCTGTCATTACGAGCCTGTATGTCCCCACCCTTGGAGACGAGTAGAGTTATGGCCAGTATCAAGCTTGTCCTCGACAAAGTAACGAGGTGTAGGGCGGAGTTACCATTAGAGTCGCATGCATTGATGTATTTAGCTACAGTGTCTGCAACACGCTCTTGACTTGCAACCCCGGGCCGAGTAGAAGTCAATACCTCGTCTGGTGCTTTTAGCTGGGGTAGACATTGTGAGGTGGTGCTTGCCAGTAGTTCTTCTAGACCTTCAATGAGGATTTGAGCTTTGCCAATATTGGCGTTGCCACATGCCGTGTGCAGTAATGTACGTTGGTCAGAATAATGTAGCAATAGACTTTTGCCTGTAAAGATACTTGCTTTAGCTAGCAACAGTCGTTTTCTTATTGATTTCCATTTGTTGATAACATTCTTTTTTTGCTCTGTCATGTGCTCAAGTAATACTTCAAAAGCTTCCCAAGACTTACTATGGCTGGCGTACTCCAGCGCACTCAAGCCTAATACATTGTCGTCATGGTCACCTATCGCCCCATGCTCCAGTAGTGTCTGGACAATGCTCGTACAGTTCTGCGATGTCAGCTTGTGAGTCTCAGTCTCAGGGCTGTTAGAGTTGACGACTGCCGCTCCCAGATGCAAGGCGGAGCGACCGCCCAGGTCTGTGGTGTTGACGTCTTCCTTGCCTGTCAACAACAATGACGTCACCGCATCAAGATCCTGGTTGACGACAGCCGTGAGCAGCTCGGACTGCTTTGCAAGCATCAGGTCCAACAGTCGGCGAATCACTTCGAACTCATCAGTGAACAAAATCCTTCGAAGGAACTTTTGGTTTTTAGTGTAATTCTGGGAAATCCATAGTGCTGTGAAGTACTCTGCGAAGGTCCTGTGCAAGAATATTGGCTCCCTATTTACAACTTCTGTGATAAGACCGGCCTTATAGTCATAGGTGTTTATGTCGTTTAGTATCTCATCCAGTTGTTCTCTGATCTTTAGACCGTTGTGTAACTCGAAAATTCTGTCTCGTAAGATAAGCACTAGGGAAGCCCGCATATGTTTCTTAGAAAAACTGTTCATCTGTTCTTGTTTTCTGTGGAATATATTTTTCATGATCCCGAATTGTTTATCAAAGTAAATATTAAATTTCTTTTGAACAACCTGTTCATACATTGTCACAATGTCTAGTTTACTGGGTATATCAGCTGCTGTTTTGTGTTCGTTGAAGTAATTCTCATAAATTTCTGCCAACATCATTGTTAAAAGTGGTGTACCCATGAATTCTTTGTCAATGTCATTTAATGAATATTCTATTAAGTTAACCAGCTTTTCTATAAGTTCTACCAGTTGTCCATTGGTATTTAAGGTAGATTCATCTATTGTCAAAAAATTCTCAAAGAACATTCGCTGGTCATTTGCATCGAACTTTCGTAAGGTGAATGTGATTGTCTGCAAATGTGTTTCCAGACTGTGTTTCAGAGGTGGCCTCGATGTGATGTAAATCTTGCTAGTTTTAGTCTTCAACAAGCTAGTCAGTAGGCTAAGACCCTTCTCGGTGTAATGCGGTGCAACCTCATCCAGGCCGTCAATTAGCACAACGCATTTCCCATTCACCATCATGAAGCGAAACAAACCAACCTCTGTGTCAGAGTCCCTGATACCAACAGCCAGAGACAAAAACTTGACAGCGTCATCACTAAACTTGTCCAGCTTGTTGATGTGATCCTTCAGGTCGACTCGGATGACCCAGAGCGAGGGATGGGCCTTCTTGGTCTCCCAGGCGAGGTGAGTGACGAATGTACTCTTCCCCATTCCGGCCTCGGCACAGATAACTATCACTCTACCCTCCAGGTCGAGTGCGGTGCCGGGGTTGTACGGGGTAGCTTTGCTTTGCTGTATGAACTTGTTGATACTAACAACGCTGCCTTGTGTGTAAGACCACACTAGATTCCCATCAGAGCACATCCTCAGCTCATGCACGGTCTCTTCCTGTTGAAACACTTGCCTGATATTATCTGCGGTACTTTCCGGTCCTACTACCAGATAACGACAAGAGTCGTTACTAGAGTCTCCTACGTTACCGACGTTTTCACCTTTAGAAACAAGCTTCTGCATCTCCTGCTTTGTCATGTTATGTACAACATACACATCATTATTCTTTTCATGGAAAATGTCTTTGTTCAAAACGTCGCGCCTTTCCAGGGTTCGAGGGATGTAGTAGGAAACTGTCTTGCTGAGTGCAGAACCAACCAGTATGAGCTCTTTGGTGAAGAATTTCTTAATGAAATCATCATTGAAAACATCAGACATCAAGTCAATTCCATACTTCATGAGTTCTCTCATTTTAACTAATTCGCCCTGGAATGAAATGTACCTGTTTTCCATCCAACAAATACCTTCAGTCTCCAGTTGTGATATTGTAAACCTGTCTGGAATGTCGACACTCTCTACAGGTAAGCTTCCCTTTAGGTTTAAGGTGAATGCATCATCTTGAGCAGAGACAACAATAATGCTAATTCGTGTACAATTCTTATCATTGTTCTTCTCGAAGTGTTGACGTAAAGTGTTGCACATTGCTTGGTGGTCGTCAATAGATTCACTAACGATCACCAGCCTGTTGTTCTTACATTTACCCCACAATGACATCACAGCATGGGGCTCTTCTAGTAAGGAATCCAATCTAAGTATAGTGTAACCGTCTTTTACTTTCTCCAAAGACTGTACGAGTTTTGTGCAACACAGTTTTATACACATCGGGGAGGGACTTAGATGTATAAGGCGATGCTTATCAATGGTATTTGTGTCGAAAAGGTGTTCACTCTGAAACATCATGTTTTGAAAAGATAATTGCTTCAAATCGTGCGATGATAGTGTGGTTATTTTAAAATCACTAAGGGTTTGCTCCAATATATTACTGCCTTCTGTTAAACTGGTCTTACCCTTACCCCACCATTGACTGATTGAGTCTATGTAACACTTATATAATTGGTCAATATCGGGTTTTTTTATGGGTGTAGCTATGGATAGTTCACTTTTGACCAGATCTTTCATTTTGTCCAATGAGGGTTGCCCAGAAAACAATACGAGAGCATCGAGAAATTCTTTGACCTGATCAATGTCGTTGTTGTTATTCTGAAGGAACTCAACGATATCTTTGTCGCAATCTTCTTCGTGACTGAAACTAAATATCAACCCTGTTTCTGGGTTTGTTTTGAACAACGTGTCTATTTTACTACGGTTGATAGTTTTCTTGCGCTCCTTTGCTCTGTCGGACAAGTCTGCTCGAGTTGTTGCATTAGTGTACAAAACAAGAGTACAGTTTTGTATCGTACAGCCCTCGAATAAAGGCTGCGTGGAAGGTGATTGTAAGAGTTCTTTTATTTCCATGTAAGATTCTAAGTACTTCACTAAGGAAAAGTCTTTTCCTTCCGTGAGATGGACTATACCAAGCGACGCAGATTCCTTATGCTTTAGCTGGACGAAACAGGTGATCCAGATATCCGGATTGTCCTTGGTCTTATACTTAACCATCACGTCGTCCCAGGCCCCAATCTTGTCCACATTTGACGCCAGGTGGAACTCGGTGATGATCCCGCTGTTCTTGAGACGCAAGTAGAGTAGACCTATGAACAACACTTCAAACGTCTGGCCCGATGTTGTCGCGTAGCCCTTCGTCTTATTGTAGCGGATCGGGGATGAGGCAGCGACGCTGGAAAGTGAGAGCATAACATTCAATAAAGAGTCTATCATAGATTACTTGAGAAGCCAATCATTCATTAAATAGTGTATAATTATTTAGTTAGTTTTCCCAACTACAATCGCACGATTATAACGTTTGAAAGCTTATAACCCAAATTTTAGGTCTTATGTATGGAAAAATTACTTTTTAAATATTATCTAGTGTTTTATAATATATACACGCAAGTGTCTGAGTGACTGAGTGAGTGACTGTCTGACTATAACTGACTGACTGACCGACCGACTGACCGTCTGACTGACTCACTGACTGACTGACTGACTAATCAACGCACAGCTCAAACCGTTTGTATATAGCTTTTATGACAAAACCACCCAATAAGGAAGGATTTTTTGAAATTCTGACCCTAAGGGGATGAAATAGGAGGGGGGGTTGAAGTGTTTTTTAGAACTACTTATATTTCAAAAACTAAAAATGTTTTCAGATGTAAAACTTTGTATTTAGATTCACCTTTTAAAACAAAGACACATAGGTTTTACATTTTTCAAAAATCAAGTTAATGGGGGTGAGAAGCGGGGATGATTTATGAGAATTCCTGTATCTCAAAAACCAAAGATGAAAAATGTAAAGACTTAACAATTCGTATTTACATAATACTTTAAAAATAACTAAACCCGTGTAGAACTATTTTCAAACGTTGATTTAAGGAGAGGAGGGGGGGGGGGGGGGGGGGGCAGGTGTCAATTTTTAATCTTCTTCTTCTTCTTCTCAAATGCCCACATTTGGCTATTATGCCATCATGCTGGATCTGGTCAACCAGTAGACACGCTTCTTTCCCCACCCTCTTCATGCCGCTCGGCATTGCGTCACGTTACCCTGCCAGTTTTGGACATACAAACAGGTGGCTCCTATCCTGCTCCCCATTTCCACACAGCTACTTGTCTTTCAAAATAAAGCAACATGTGTTTTACCATTTTCCTAAAGTCGAGATAAGGCGGGTGAAAAGGGGAGGTGAAAAAGATGGGCACGAGGTTTTTCTATCTAGAAAACCGAGGATGTTACAGACGTGAAATTTATATTTACATTTTTATGTTCATAAAATCATGTTCAGGTCGTGGGAAGGGGGGGGGGGGGGGTGATAGGTAGGGTGAGTTTTTTTAAACCCCTAAGATGTAGGACATGAAATTTATTTTGTATTTAGATTTTTCTTTATAAATAAATAAACATGTGTTTTACCATTTTCAGGGGTGATTTTTTTTTACGAGAATTCCTGTATCACAAAAACCGGAGATGGAAAATGGAACAGACTTGAAAATGGATATTTAGATATTTCTTTATACTAAATAGTGTTACCATTTTCATAAAATCAAGGGTTTGGGGGTTAAAACCAGGAGGTGATTTTTTTTCATCTAAAAAATGGAAGATCTGAAATTTGGTATTTAATAATCCATAAACATGTGTTTTACCATTTTTAAAATCCAGTTAAGAGGGGTGAAAAGATACGCTGATTATTTTTATGAGGATACCCGGTGTAAAATCCCCACAAACCCGCGTGTGTTTTTTGTACATAATTACTTCGTTGGCGTACGATCAGTGAACAATTACATATGTTTTCTTATTAATAATTAAACCTCAAGTCAAAGACACTATAAAGACATTCGTAGTTTTAAGTATTTTTTCATTTACTTTTCTAATCTTTATTGTGTCATTTGTTGTATATATTATCGGCTACCCTCTCCGCCCGCCGAAACTAGTCGCCCTCTGATTGGCCAGTTTCTTCCAAACAATGTTTTGGCGGGCCGGGCTGGGTATAAATAGAGCTTGCTGGACAAGGGCTAGCTCAATGGTTTAGATACTCTTGCCATTCACACGTCACACTGTTGCTTCGGTTATGCCTGGCACTTGTGACTTTCTCACACAGTAGTTCGGTTATGCCTGCTACTTGTGACTCTCCTATTCTCGCAGTAGTTCGGTTATGCCTGCTACTTGCATATCCTGCCTAATCTCACAACTGTAAATAAACCACCCTGTTATTCAACCTACGTCACGATTCTCATTTCTCTACATACCAAAATTACCCACCTCACCTACCATACGAGCTTCGAGTCTATGACCGTCTGGAACGTCTAGTCTATGACCGTCTGGAACTTCGGGAACTTCGAGTCTATGACCGTCTGGAACTTCGGGAACTTCGAGTCTATGACCGTCTGGAACTTCGGGAACATCCAGTCTATGACCGTCTTGACCTCCGAGCGTCTGTAGTCTATAGTTTTCCCTTGGCGTCTCGACGCTTGACTGTTCCTAGCCTTCTCCTCTAGCTCCGGCAGCTCATTGCCATCTTTCCACCCCCCCGCGAGCCCGCGTACACGGTCCACGTAGACGAGGGTGCTCGCAACACCCGGTATATCTCGAAAGCGGAAGATTTTACACACTTCAAATTCGGTAATTAGATTCTTCTTTCAAAATAAAGGAAAACGTGTTTTACCATTTTGTCTAGGCCTACCACAATAAAAAACATGTACATGATATTCAATAAAAAGTTGGCATTGCATAAATAATTGGCATTGCCATTGGCATTGGCAAATAGTTGGCATTGCATTAATAGTTAGCATTGCCATTGGCATTGGCAAATAGTTGGCATTGAATAAATAGTTAGCATTGCCATTGGCATTGGCAAATAGTTGGCATTGCATAAATAGTTAGAATTGTCATTGGCATTGGCAAATAGTTGGCATTGCATAAATAGTTAGCATTGCCATTGGCATTGGCAAATAGTTGGCATTGCATAAATAGTTAGCATTGCCATTGGCATTCGCAAATAGTTGGCATTGCATAAATAGTTAGCAATTGCCATTGGCATTGGCAAATAGTTGGCATTGCATAAATAGTTAGCATTGCCATTGGCATCGGCAAATAGTTGGCATTGCATAAATAGTCAGCATTGCCATTAGGATTGGCAAATAGTTGGCATTGCATAAATAGTTAGCATTGCCATTGGCATCGGCAAATAGTTGGCATTGCATAAATAGTCAGCATTTCCATTGGCATTGGCAAATAGTTGGCATTGCATAAATAGTTAGCATTGCCATTGGCATTGGCAAATAGTTGGCATTGCATAAATAGTTAGCATTGCCATTGGCATTGGCAAATAGTTGGCATTGCATAAATAGTTAGCATTGCCATTGGCATTGACAAATAGTTGGCATTGCATAAATAGTTAGCACTGCTGTCATATTATGTTGTCATAACCTAACCTAACTATTAACAGCTGAGACTTGAGATCTCACTGCCTACCATATATGTTATTATAAGTTGTTCCTATGCACTGCAGACTGAGTGTAATCCTAGGCAGGCAGTGAAGCCTATTTCCGTTACGGTTGTTGAACTTGACAGTTGATCATGTACGAGCCGAAGTGGCAGTCAATAAACGTAATCCACATTCATCGTGTGTCCGATTGATTCATAGAAAACCTATAAAGTTAACATGGTGTCAGAAGTGGGATATAAGCAGAGGCAGGAGTTTATGGTATTAACGATAAACGCGATTTTCTTAGGAAACGTTTTAGAACTACAGATGTGGACGTTTTAGGTACTTGTAGTGCTGGAAATGACATTTTTTTTCGCGCGAATTTCCGCGATTTTTAAGTATAGCCGCGATTTGAGCGATTCTACCCATTATTCACGAATAGCGTTGCAATAAAATAAATTAATGACAAATTTGCGATTTACCGTCCAATTTTTACGTTTTTGAGTCAACAATCACGTCACGGCCGCACGGCGTCCTCGGCAACGCACTGCGACTTGGAGACATAGATTAAAGCTGGATTCATGACATTGCGTTGTTCTGCGGGACGGTGCGCGACGGATGTTTGGGCCAATCAGGAGCGACCTGGGTGCACTTAGGTCGCTCCTGATTGGCCCAAAACCTCCGTCGCGCACCGTCCCGCAGAACAACGCAATGTCATGAATCCAGCTTAAGGAAACTAGTGTGAGTAGGCCTACAATAAGTGTTCACTGTTTTACATAGGCATACTCAGTGATTAATTGATTAATAATGTGTTTATAGTTGTGCTATATGTACCTAATAAATGTAGGTTGATACATATTTGTGTTCTAATTTTTGTCCTATGCATTTTTCATGGTCCCAAAGTAGCCAAAAATAGACAAAAATTAACACCGCTATAAAAACGATTTTTGCCAAAATATTCAACACCAATTCACCACCTTTTTAAATCTTAAAAACGAAATATTCAAAACATTTTCACCATAAACTCCTGTCTCTGGATATAAGATTATGCCTGGATCCGTCGGATTTAGACCGAGCTATTCGTAGGGAGCATTATAACATTCCTACGGCTGAGGACGTGGCAAGCCACATGAATGGAAAGAAATATTAATATTTCTCAACGTTAGATATGAGGAGTGGATTTTGGCAAATTCAGTTGGACGATCAGAGTTCTGACTTGTGCACCTTCCATAGTCCATTTGGGAGATACAAATTCAAACGGTTTTCCATGGGGGTAAAATCAGCACCGGAAGTCTTTCAGAAAAAAGTAATGCACATTTTTGGAGACATACCAGGTGTGAACATAGTGTTTGACGACCTAATAGTAGCTGGGGCTACCGCGGACGAACATGATAATACCTTAGTTAAAGTCCTCGAAAGAGCTCGAGAGCATAATGTAAGGTTTAACCCTGAAAAATTCCAGTTTAGAGTGAAATCAGTAAAATACTTGGGCCATGAGATAAGTGACCAAGGTCTAAAGCCGGATAGAGATCGGGTTTGCGCAATCGTCAACATGGATATTCCATCTAACAAAGAGGAATTGAGGAGATTTTTAGGTATGGTAACCTATTTATCCCAGTCAATTCCTAAATTGTCTGAGACAACCGCTCCATTACGTTTACTGCTTAAAGGCCCAGTAAGGGTTTCAAACAACATATTTTTAAAATAAAGATTGCTTCTTATAATTAGTAACGCAGAAAACTGTAGTGAAAACGCCCCGCTCGTTCTCCAGATATTTGCGCGCGACTGTAGCAGCACGTGGCCTATTGGCGCGTCACAAGGGGTCTACTCCGCCCGCATACCGCTACTCCAGGTAGAGAAACAAGCCACTGCAACTGTCAGTCCTATAGTGTCAACTTGTCATTCCACTCGTGGCTCGTGTACTTGTCTGTGTTTGTACGTTAGTTAAAAAATTTGTCAGTTCGTTCGTTTGTTTGTTTGATTGCTCGTAAGTTTAATTGTGTGTGCGTGTGTTTTTGTTTCCATTATGGTCAACAAGTGTTGCGTTTTTCGGTGTAACAATTCCCGCAAGAGCAATCCGAACATATCTATGCACAGTTTCCCTCATAAGACACGATTTTCTGTTCTCCATAACAGTGGTTAAATAAACTAAAACGGAAGCGGTCGGAAGCGGTCCGATTTTTTTGCCATGAATTCATCCAAAAAACAAATTGCCTATATGCGATATGCCTCCAAAGTGCGTTGCTTTCATTTTCAAGTTCTTTCTTCTTATCATTACATTTCGTTTGAAACAGTAAATTATGACGGGCAGTTCTCAAAGTATGTATATTGAGCACAACCGAATCAAATGCCTCGTGGTATATTATACAATCTGAATCTTGCCTTACATTGTTCATTTTAACTGATTAAGAGCAGCAAACCGATTCTGTGTCCATAGTCATTTCTGAACACGCACCACATTTACACCATAGCACATTTCCACTTCTACCTAGCAACATTTCTGATCTTAGGTTTTCCGATTCCCGTTTTTCTTGAATTGCAGCGTACTCTTCTTCTGTGTAGCGCGTCTAATAACGATATGGCTTCGCGCCTCCCATAGCTATGAATGAATGAACGCCAAGCGCGAGCTAGGCTACCACCCCTTCGTCCGGCTGACCGCAGACCCCTGGTGACGTCACGCGCTTCCATAGCATGAGGCAGGTAGAGCGCAGAGAACTCGTGAGCCTGTGGACCGATTTCGATGATTCTTCTGTTGTTGTACTAACGTTTCTTTGATGACACGTAGAAAAGTTTTATCAAACCCTTACTGGGCCTTTAAAGACGAAACTGAGTGGCACTGGAATGAACCGCAAGACAAAGCTATAGCCACCCTAAAGGAAAATCTATGCACAGCACCAGTACTCAAATTTTTCCATGTAAAGAAGCCCATAACTATTCAAAGTGATGCATCTAAGGATGGATTGGGTGCATGTCTTATTCAAGAAGGTCACCCCATAGCGTACGCGTCTAGGACTCTCAGATACTGAGAAGGGGTGGGCCCAAATAGAAAAGGAACTGTTAGGTATTGTGTATGCGTTGGAACATTTCAACCAGTATACTTACAGTCATCGCGTTGAAATCCATACCGATCACAAGCCGTTAGAGACGATTATGAAGAAAGAAATTAACCAGGTAACCCACCGTCTACAGAGAATGATGTTACGACTTCTTCGTTATGACGTCAATGTAAAGTACGTACCGGGTAAATATTTATTCTTGGCCGATACCTTGTCCAGGGCGTTCTTAAGAGATCCAGTTCAAGATGATCCAGAGATGAGCGTACTTGTTCATATGGTTTCCAGACATTTAGCAATAAGTCCACAAAAACAGGAAGAGACTCGCCAGGCAACCCGGGACGATTCAATGTTACAGGAAGTTTTAAAGTACCACAAGGATGGTTGGCCACGTTACATTCATGATGTCAGTAAACATGCAAGACCGTATTGGAAGATTCGCTGTGAATTATCAGAATCTAAGGGACTGTTATTTAAAAATGATCGTTTAGTAGTTCCAGTAGAAATGCGGCCGAAAATGCTTGCTTCAATTTTACGAGGGCCACCAAGGCATCGAGAAGTGTAAGGCTAAAGCTAGATCTGTAATGTATTGGCCTAGTATGAATCAACAAATAGAAGAGATCGTTCAAAAATGTTCAACGTGCGAAAAATTCCTCAATAAAAACTGTAAAGAACCACTAAAACCACATTCCATTCCAGACAGACCGTGGCAGAAAGTAGCTTCAGACATTCTCGAATTCAATGGAAAAACATACCTTGTGCTAATCGATTATTACTCGAAGTGGCTGGAAATTGAGAAAATGACAGGGAAAACCGCCAGCGATGTGATAAAGGTGCTGAAAGTTATGTTTTCGAGACACGGAATTCCTAAAATCTTGCACGCCGATAATATGCCCTATGATAGTGTGGAGTTCCGTAGTTGGGCACTAAATTGGGATATTCAAGTAATTACGTCAAGTCCGAATTAACCTCAGTCCAACGAAATGGCTGAGAGAGCGGTACAGATTTCGAAGAGGATGCTAAAAAAGCCCAGGAAGACCGAACAGACCACTACGTTGCATTAATGCAATACCGAAACACACCCATCCAAGTCGTTAATAAGTCTCCGGCACAGCTGTTAATGAGTCGAAGTCTACGCACCAAACTACCAGTATTGAAGAAACTACTGATTCCACAAGCGATAAAACCGGATACTGTGAAGAGAGGGTTACAGGATCGCCAAAATGTACAGAAAGCTTACTACGATAATAACGCACATCCGCTTCAACCACTAAAAGAAGGGGACAATGTTCTAATGAGGAAACAAGGGAAGTGGATGAAGGCCGTTGTGAGCAGAGCCCATGTGTCGCCCAGATCCTACATAGTGACCACAGAGGACAACGCAGTCTACCGACGGAACAGACGACACCTAAGGCTTTCCGCCAATCCTCCTCCTATAATACGACCTACGGAACCATCCCACAAACTCGGTCCTGTGAGTGAGCCTCCTCTCAAACGAAGTCAATCACGAGCTAAAATCTCACATCCTAGTAACCTAGATCCAGTCTCCCCTCCCCGATCTATTCCACAGGATAGCAGTTCTGGATGTCAGCCCGAACCTAACAGGGAGCGATCTCCTGATGGTGATTCGAACCGGCAGGGAGAACCCAGTCCGAGCTATCGACCAACACGGACAAGAGCTATGCCAGTGAAATTTGGAGATTATGAACTATATAAATGAACATGTGTAATCAGTCCGACTACAAACGGTTTATGTTCTCATGGGATTTTTGTTAATATATTTTTGAGTGCATTATAAACAATTACTTTCTTAGTTTCTGACATAGGTGTTATGTCTTGATGATGTTTAAAGTCTTGATGCATAAAACTTAAAAAGGGAGATGTCATATTATGTTGTCATAACCTAACCTAACTATTAACAGCTGAGACTTGAGATCTCACTGCCTACCATATATGTTATTATAAGTTGTTCCTATGCACTCCAGACTGAGTGTAATCCTAGGCAGGCAGTGAAGCCTATTTCCGTTACGGTTGTTGAACTTGACAGTTGATCATGTACGAGCCGAAGTGGCAGTCAATAAACGTAATCCACATTCATCGTGTGTCCGATTGATTTATAGAAAACCTATAAAGTTAACAACTGCCATTGGCATTGGCAAATAGTTGGCATTGCATAAATAGTCAGCATTGCCATTGCCATTGCATAAATAGTTAGCATTGCCATTGGCATTGGCAAATAGTTGGCATTACATAAATAGTTAGCATTGCCATTGGCATTGGCAAATAGTTGGCATTGCATAAATAGTTAGCATTGCCATTGGCATTGGCAAATAGTTGGCATTGCATAACTTAACTAACAAAAGAGCTCTAGAAAATTTACGTAATTTAACATTTAATACTTAAATAATTTTCATTTGTTTATTCTGTTTGTTTTTGTACAATACACAAGTGCATTTAACCTAATATTATTTGTCATGTTTAACCCAACTTCCTGAAGGTCACCCTCTTTTCACTTTTTTGGCTTTTTTTAATTAGGTACTTTAATTAATCTGGTGACTTGAGCTGGTAATTACTTCAATTAGGGTTGGCGCCCTTAGCCCACTTGTCTGTAAAGCTACAATTTCACAGTTGCTTAATCAAAGTATTATTTATAAATTATAACTACGCAATAGACCTAACTGAAAAGAACCGTGAATTTATTTTGATTTTCAACCTACGCCAACTGGCCATAGCCTATTGCAGCAAAACTGATATAAGAATTGTTTTATACGCAGTGGCGGCTCTACCTAAGGCGCTGTGGCGCTGCAGCGCCACCTAAATTTGAGAGAAACTTCACTTATCTATGTATTTCCCCAATATTGACCAAATGGCTAAGATAGACTGACAAGACCTCGTTTGATGTGTGGTTTTTGATGCATTTTATTTGCACGTACAGCACGATTATACGTGTATCCCCAATGGCGTCCGTGGCGGCAGTATGTGTATTCTGCACTGCGCGCTGTGAGCGGTTCTGCTCGATCTAGCTATTCCCGCGCGTTTCCCTTCACCCCGCGAAGGAGTTTTCTATCCACAAAATTACGGCGCGGGTGCTCTGTGTTTCAAACAGCGATATGCAATGTCCAGCCGGCGAGCTTCCCTTGCCAAGCTATAGAGCGAGTCCACCTTACCACGCACAGCCGTGATTGGTTACTTTCTCACAGCGAGTCCATTCATTCATTCATTTTCATTATTCCTGTTTGTATGTCCAAAACTGGCAGGTGAATGTGACGCAATGCCGAGCGGCATGAAGAGGGTGGAGAAAGAAGCGTGTCTCTACTGGTTGACCAGATCCAGCATGATGGCATAATAGCCAAATGTGGGCATTTGAGAAGAAGATTATCAGCCTTTGAAATAACATTGTGTCGTCAACCTGTCGGCTGCTGTTACAATTCTTTGCAAATAGTTTCAGTTCGGTGTTGTGTTTTGAATAGCCTGTTGTGTCTCATAACCAATGTAAAATAGTGCTTCGTATGATCGTGTTGACGTTATTATATTGCGTGGTGTTCTTTGCGTGTGTTATTCCGCATTACATCGGTGAGTAATTTAATAGCAAACATTAAACTAACATCATGTGTGGCGAAGCACATGGCCTAGCACCTGTGTACCATGTTCCGTTTTATGTATGGCGCGGAGCATGGTATTCGGTATCAAGTAATTGACTGAAATGATATACTTAATATTAATCAGATCAAAATGAATTCTGTAGCTGCATTATTGGACAGACCTTTTGCTTCTCGTAGACTTGAAGAAAAGTTGGAGATTAAAAAACTCGGTCGCCAAACCCCAGAACTCACTATAAAACAGGCCAGTAAAAGTAACAGCAAGCAGTAGGAACATAAATTCCAAAACTGTTATTATAGGCTACTATGTTTGATTGGGTGTGTGGTGACAGTGTAAAGAATGCAGTGTTCTGTTTTCCATGCATTCTTTTTGGGGGGAAGCCATCGTGGACGAAAACAGGTGTAACGGAGCTAAGCTCCCAATAAAATTACAGTACGTGACCGTTCTAAAAAACACATAACAAACGTTATGCAGCTCGATAATATCTCTGATATTATTTAGTCAAATATGCCATTCGTTTTCGTTTCGGGGGGGGGGGGGGGGGGGGGGGCGTGTACGTCTTTGTGTCTCTGAAGAAGAAATTCACATGTTGTATTACAGCTCCACCTCCCACAACCCCCACGAGCCGCCACTGTTTATACGCCATGGTAGGGTAATAATAAAAATATAATTATTGGGAATTTGTGCTATATTTCTTAATTATTGCTAGTTTTAACTAACTTTTTGGAATTAATGCTATCAAAAATGGATCATCGGCTCATCGCTAACTGGCTACTACTTATTAGGAGCTTGAACTGCCAGTTAGGATCAGTAGCAACATTACTGAGATGTTGCCAAAGCTGACAAAGTTATTGATAATAATATTTCAATTCCCAAGCATAAACAATGGCAATGAGCCAATGACAATAGCAATATCAAGCAAATTATGCTGTCGAAAGCTTTTCTGTAAAGAGATTTCTTGTTCCTATTCGAATAAATTATTTAGCTTGGCACTGTATTGGTCCATAGACTATTTACTCCCAGAATTAAAACCAACTGACATTTAAATTTTATGGACACAGATGGACAAGAATCATGTACCCATCAAAAAGAGTAAGAAATCATATCCGATATCCCGTAAGTTTCATAAATAC
This sequence comes from Isoperla grammatica, assembly GCA_945910005.1. Lineage (NCBI taxonomy): Eukaryota > Metazoa > Arthropoda > Insecta > Plecoptera > Perlodidae > Isoperla > Isoperla grammatica. The sequence goes on along the minus strand of OX246750.1, from coordinate 23,837,116 downwards.
CACAAAGTGTACGATTAATGCTTATGCTTATGTTATCAGAATGGTTATCGTTTTGTTTATGAAATAGATAGTTATGAATCAAAATGACAACAGCCCTCCTGATAAAACTATTTGAGACATTGATCATAGAGCTGCGTTCTTGCAAAGCCATGGATGTTGGGTCTCACTGTTTCGTTGCGCTGCAGCTTGTCAGAATATTACTTAAAAACCGTTAATATCTCGTGGTGTTAATACTGGATGAGGTCGTACACAACAACAACAACCACAACTCACCCCTGTGTTGTGGCCGCCATGTTGGATCTCACTGTTTTGTTGCGGTGCAGGTAGTCAGAATATTACTTAAAAACCGTTAATATCTCGCGGTGTTAATACTGGACAAGGTCGTCCACAACAACAACCACAACTCACCCCTGTGTTGTGGCCGCCATGTTGGATCTCACTGTTTTGTTGCGGTGCAGGTAGTCAGAATATTACTTAAAAACCGTTAATATCTCGCAGTGTTAATACTGGATGAGGTCGTCCACAACAACAACAACAACTCACCCCTGTGTTGTGGCCGCCATGTTGGATCTCACTGTTTTGTTGCGGTGCAGGTAGTCAGAATATTACTTCAAAACCGTTAAATATCTTGCAGTGTTAATACTGGATGAGGTCGTCCACAACAACAACTCACCCCTGTGTTGTGGCCGCCATGTTGGATCTCACTGTTTTGTTGCGGTGCAGGTAGTCAGGATATTACTTCAAAACCGTTAATATTTCGCAGTGTTAATACTGGATGAGGTCGTCCACAACAACAACTCACCCCTGTGTTGTGGCCGCCATGTTGGGGAACAGCTCTCGGCTCTCGATCTTCCGTCCACCCCTGCGGCTGCTGCTTCCTGTAACCAGAGTGCAACACAGTTAGTCGGGGCTCCTCGCAAACCATTGCTCATCAAGAACGGTTCACAATGTCTACGTATATCACAGAGCTCAAAAACGGTTTAGCAAACCGGTTTTGCCCAAAAACGTTTTTCAAATGTTGATATACATATCGGTTTTGCTGAAAAACACCTTAGTTCCAAATCAGTTTGGAAAGTGATTTGGATAAGTCAAATCGCAAGATTTGTGGTTGATATACACGTCAAACCGTTTCAAGGAACATTTGTACGCGATATATCGATACCAGTTTGGAGTTAAACTATCGACCTAAATTCGACCTCAGACTCGACAACAAACACGATCGTTACTTCCTCTTTTCGACGACTTCCGCGCGTGTATTTTCAAGTTCACGTTTCACGAAATGATACCTCAACAAAACAAAACAACAAACACGCGTTGTCTCCCAGCTGTTGTCAAATCAGCTGTCAATGTCAACCATATAAAAAAGGCGGTGTCGTTCGAGAGACCACTCGAAAGGCGGTGAAAATTTCCAAAATGGCTGGCGTTTTAGAAATGACAAACTGTTTTACCAATACCGTTTTTGAATCTGTTGATATACAGTGATTTGTTTAAATCGTTTTTGGGCAAAACCGGTTTGCTAAACCGTTTTATATCTCTGTGATATACGTAGCCTAGTCATTATTGAAATGAGGTTTGAGGTTTGGTTTAGTGAAATAGCCCTAAGGTTTAAGTGAATTGGAACATGCAATAACAATGATGTGGTTCACAACCGAGTCACAAGAATATAGAAATCAATCAATTCCATTCCTTATTTCAGCATCCTATGACACACCTTATGACGAACCAATCGGAACGCAGAAGAGCCATACGAGAAGGTCTACTATGGAAATCAAAACGAAACAACACAAAACAAAACAAAAACATTGATTTGATAAGTGAAACATTTAGGCCTATAAGAAAAAGCATTTAAAGGCAGTATCCCGGTTTGAAGCGATGGATGATTATGTGATAAAGACCCAATAGAAAATAGGAATAAAGAAAAAATCTCGTAAATCGGTTCAGTGGTTCATTGATTATGAGGGAAAACTTATTTTCGAGCGAGGTCGATTGTGGCGCGAAAACTACGTCACAGCGGGGCAGGTTTGAATTGTCTACGCGGCCTTCAATGCAACCCTCGCAGCTGCCAGCCTCGCCTTCAGAGGGCAACGTACGGTTTATTCGTTTATTACGTTATTTTTAGAAAGTGTCAGTCAGTCCAAGCTTGTACACTAAGTGTGGAATGTCTGTTTCGAACCAAAATACACAGTCGAAGAAATTGACCAAAAACGACGGAATAACGTGATCGAGAGTGCGAAGTGCAAAACATTTGAAGGCAGAGTTTGGAACACGGAACCGCACGGAACGGTGCACTCGTTGGCAATGCGGTGACTGTTATGGACATGGATTTAGTAGGTATCAAGAATCTGAATCAATTAAAGTAGTAGGCTAAGCATTGACTTGGGAGTGTACAACAATTCATTCATTTTCGAAAAAATAATTTTAGACGGTTTGAAGTTTGAAAACAGTTCGGCAGACGATGTCGTGTTACGCGTGCGTGCAGACGGTGAAATACCTCAAACTTGTTTCGAACAAAATGTGGAGACACTTTGCGCAACAATTATTTGTGTATTGGATGAAGACTTGAGAGTCATTTGGTAAAGACAAGAGGGTAGTTATTCCTCGTGTGTCGCAAGCGCCGTCAAGAAAGAGTACCCGGAAGCAAACAGCGTGTATACGGACCAAAACCGCCCAAGGGGAAGAAGCATCATACTTCGGTTTTGAATAGGTATTTGCGTAGTTAACAGATATATTTTCTTTCTCTTGCATAGACCAACAACACATACAGTTTTAGTAGGTTGGGAATGTTTTCTTTTTACTACTCGTAACCACCTTTTATATATTATGCGGTATGCCTAAATATTTTTCAATGCTTGGAAATAAATAAAATACAAGCCCGATCTTTGCACTTTGCTGTTGTACACTGAAAAACAATTACACACGAACCAACCATGTTTGTAATTTACTTTACACGTATTAAAATACATTTCCGAACATTATTCTCAGTGAAGATGCGATGAGTGAGAGTAAGGGTTTGCTTTGACATGACACGAACTGTCGGACGGCGCTGGCTGCGGGGTTGTCGGGGCGAGCCGGCCTTGCCCCGCTGTGACGTCACGGCTAGTGACGTCACAAAAACTTAAAACAGCCTTTCTGCCCAAACGGTTCAACCATTCTCAATAAAATTTGCGTAACATTAGTAAATATCTTTAGGCATGCTATATTCCTACAGTGTATCCATATTCCGGGATGGAAAGGTGTAATGATGCTTTGTTAAGCAGTTTAGAGTGCGGCTGGGCTACCGCAAGGCGTGGCCTTCACTCCAGCCTGAGCCTGAGCGTTGTATCATGTAACCTACTATATTAGTTCTACAATAAATCTTACTTTAATACATGTAATGTCTTTTATTGGAACATCATCACAGCCATGTCTCTGAGTAACTTACCCTCGAGGACCAACGCGCTGTGTTATCCTACATCCTGTTGTCTGGTCTACCCTCACAACGTGTGCTAGGGCTAGGCCTAGGCCTAGGCCTACCTGTTGCTCTAGGGCTCAGCACAGGTATGATGGAAGACAAGGCCCTTAGTCCCGCCTGAATATAAAGCCATGTAGCTATGTATCTGAGTAACTTACCTTCGAGGGCCAACGCGCTGTGTTATCCTACATCCTGTTGTCTGGTCTACCCTCACAACGTGTACTAGGGCCTAGGCCCTATCTGTTGCTCTAGGGTTCGGCACATGTAGGCCTATGTAATGGATGGGTAGGCCTGCCTATTAATCTGAAACTGGTGATAGCACATTTATTAACCACATTCTCCATTTGAAGAAAGTGTATCGAACGTAAAACATGTTAGTTTATGTCAGAGAAAATGTTTGTGTTACCTTTGATAGGCTTAAAGTCTTGATAAGATACTAAATACTTCAAATGACAACGCACGTCTGATTCATTTTAAGCCTAGATCAGCCATCTTTTATTTGACAACCTTCTTCTCCCACGTCCCACCGCCTACTATGGAAGGAGTTTTCCCAGCCTTTGAACCTGCGCGCTCATCGAGATACCGGAGGGTGGGTGTGTTCTTTGAAACCATTTGAAACGATCTGAGCATGGGCGAATCTCAAATCTCTATTTTGGCTTGCTTTGCCTACCTCGCCAACTAAAACAACAATTACCAATTGTAATAATTAATTGTTATTAATTGTTAGGTTGGTCGGCTACGCGGGAAACCGCCAGTAGTCCGACACGCCAGTAGTCCGACAAACTACAACAAACACAACAATCGACGGTTCGAGTAAGTTTTCGTACGTATCCGCGCGCTATCTGTGTCCGAACAGCGGAACTCGCAAGGAATCATATTGATTGTACTACCAAATAAGAAAACATTCATTACTCACCACCAAATTCGTTGGCGCAATATTTGAACGAATGATTGAATAAATTAATATTAATGAAATGAAATATGGAACACAGCGATCCACGTAATATTGATACAATTTTAAAATGTGTCATAATTTTATTTATTAATTATTATTACTATTACATTATTATTATGTTTATTATTATTTTGTATTATTATATTATTATTTATTTTCAATTTCAAGGTAATTTTCTCCTTCTTTTGGCCATACTATTTATCGAGGTATTTATATTGGTATTTGATTTGTATACATAATGAGGAGTATCGTATAATATACTCCTTATCTCATCTTTAACATAATTATTACCTTTGACTCTCTCCATGATTTTAGACCCTTATGAAGTTAGTGAGATTGGACTATAATTCCTCGTCTTTCTCTTCTCATCCCCTCTTGTGTCCAGTTTTCGGCCACCACCCCTGTTTTGAGGATTTCCTCCATTATCACCTTTAGAAAACCCGCCACATCTCCAATAGCCAGCTTCAGGAAGTCAGCATCGATACCATCCCCACCAGATGCCTTCCCTTTCTTTAGATTTGTTACACTCTCGCTACCATGTCAACTGAGATTTTGAGCGGTGGTTTAGCTTCCATCTCATGTGCAAAATTGTCTCCGGCGGCAGGGGCTTCGTCCCTCGCCTCAGCAATATCACCCACCTCGTTGCGAGTACAAACTGAACTATGCGAGTATCTAACTAGTGGATTTGTGGAGGGTTGATACATAATAATTATTTAAACCAACTCTTATCAACCCGTGTTGTTTACCTTTACCATTACCATCTACTGAGTCTGGAATTGCCCACCCTTATATCAAAAACGTTCCGTGTTTTTTGTTTTTGTCTTGTTTGGGACCCATCTTTCTCTTAATTGTCTCTAAGCAGATTTCTACGTAGACCCTTCCAGAGATCATTTGCGTCCCCCCCCCCCCCCCCCCTCTCAGCATTTTCCAAATTTGGTTCTCAGTTTCTCTTGAATCATATTTTTTGTCTGCTATGGCATACTTCCACAACTTTCTTCCTTCCATACTTGTTTCAGTGCCTTTTTTCTTGCCCCCTGTTTTCCCTCCTTCATCCAATGTAGCAGTGACGGCTTCATAATCGCTTACCCCATCCCCTATGTTGTAGTCAATCCAGCTTTCCTCCTCTCTCACTAAAATGCGTTCCCTCCATCTCTATATTTCTTAATATTTCCCCTCACAATTTGCGCTATCCCCCCATTGATGATCAGGGCCGTCTTAACATGTCTTTTGCACATAGGCCCGAATACAAATGCCGCCCCCCTACCCCCCCCTCAAAACTCAACGGCAACAATAACAACAACACTATTACAAACTTTGTATACGATGATGGGCAATAAGAACACATTTTTATTTATTTATGCTAAACAGTGGCGTATACACGGGGGGGAGGGGGGGGACCAACCACCCCCCCCCCCCTTTTGCAAAGGAAACATGGAAAATGACCGTTTACATTTCAATAGACAGTATTTCAATAGACAGATGTTTTACTTTATAATTATTGTATATTGTTGTAATTAAAAACAAAAGCAATACGAAAAATATGCAAATTATTGATTGAGTTTCCTTTTATTAGCGGTGCTAAGGAAAAAATGTGTTGCCAGAAACTGAGTAATCTTGTTTCAGTTGGCCGCCGTAAAACGCACAGATTTGCACTAAAATGACTTGACGAGAATATTTTCGGGGGGCAAGCCCCCCCGGAACCCCAATTATGTTTCGACTCCACTCTCTATAATATGGGTTGAAACCCCCCCTTTCCCAATTCCTGGATACGCCACTGATGCTAAATATATTTGTCACTCACCAGTCTCCATCGCCGAGACTGCAATCTCACAAAGGTTTCATCCTGGATTTGTTTCTGACAAATCGTTCAATGACTGTGTCAAAGCATATTGTTTTTGTTAGCTCATATTCAATGGACAACATTGATAAGGCGACTAGTCTCTCGTTTCCCTTTAGCGCGTTTCTTGTACTGGGCTCCACTTAATCGAACTTTACAATAACGAACGTGACAAAATTGTTAATAATATAGTTTATTGTACTTCACTTCACTCACTGTCATACTATTAAGTCACATTAACACACGTGATGAAGATTACAGAAAAACTTACATTTTATAGCACACGCCTACCTAGTAGCATACGTCAGTTTAGCACACGAATAATCACTACAAAAGTGCAGAAAATTGAACCTTCCCATCCGAAGTTGAAAACTTGACTGATTTCAAAACGCCAGAAGAAGCATTTTGTTTACAGATTTACTTGCGGGATGGTGCATTGTGGTTTGATGCGGCACAGACTCAGAAATAATTTGTTGGACTGAACGCTTTTGTAATTTGTATAACATCTCAAGATGAAAGCATGTTTTGGCTAATAAGTCTCCTCATGCTGCTACAAAGAACACTACAATACTTTTAAAAATGAAAAGCCAGATTCTAGGAAAGGTCAGGCAAAAACTCCATTCGGCTTATTATTTCACCTGCCATTTCTAAACACTACACCCAACTCTCTTATCCGAATAAGACATCGTCAACCATAAACAGGGCATAGAAATATACAAGTCATTTTTTGTGAACGCTCAGGTGAGAAATTGAGATATTGCATTGGCTATGACATTTTGTGTTCGAAACAAGTAAAATATTAACGATATTAACGATTTTGACTTCTTGAATATCAATCCATTGGTTGATAAGATACAAATTTCCAATAAATTTGCCGCCCCTGGAAAGTGCCGCCCTAGGCCCGGGCCTCGTGTGCCTATGGGGTAAGGTGGGCCTGTTGATGATACCATTGACCAGTCTCTGTTTTATACTCTCACTGTCCTCAGAGCCTCCCTTGCAGCTTATACTTGGAGGGTTAAGATCCCTTGCTACTACGATCTTCCTCTTCTCCTCTGGCCTGTTTTTTTGCCTCCTTAGTGTCTCTAGGTCCCCATTATCTATGGCCCTATATACTTCTACCACCTCGATTTCCTCATCGTCATTTACTACCTGCACCCCTATCATCTCGCAGATGTCATCGCTCCATTAGATCCTACCTTCAAGTTCCTTTTTGCAGCCTATCATTATCTCACTCACCCCTTTTTCCCCTGAAAGAGATTGTACTCCGAGTTACCTATCTCTTCATCAGTCAACACTCTAACCATATTACAGTGGCTATGACCAACTATGTCGAGCTCCAGAAGGGAATGATTTTATTCATTAAGCTTCTGCAATTAAATTAGTAGGACCCTCGAGGTTCATTGGCACTTTTTCCCCACTTATACAATTACTTCTCCCATCCTTTGTCTTGGCCTGTAACCCTTCTCCTTAGTTTCTTCTCCCATCGCTCTGCAGTAAACAGGTGCGAACTATCTCCACCATTTACCGATCCTGGACTTTGTTTGTTCTTCACTTCCTACCTCCTGCGCCCCCTCTCGACCACGTTACTGCCTCCCCCGATCTTCTAGACTTTTCGTTGCTTCCTTCTTTTCTCTTTTCTCTTCCAACTCCTTCCCACCTATCCCTATCTCTCATCCTACTACGTCCTAGACCACTTTCTCCACATCCTTAATGCTGTGACCTCCTTCCCTCCCATAATTCCCCCCTATTCCTTATTCCAATTCCATCAACTCCTCCCATCCCGTCTGGGCCCGGGGAAGAATAGGACCAGAATGACTCTGCCCGTCTTAAGAGGTGACGAAAGGAGACCCTGTCCCTTTCCTCCCCTGTCCCATTGAAGATTTCTCCTCCCAGTTGGCCCTGTCCTCCCTTGCTGGACTCCCCTTATGACGACCCCCGCGATGTGCAATGGATCTGCTTTGGACATGACGTTTTTTCATCTTAATCTTCATATATCACCCACTCATCGTCTCGACTCACCAAAGTTGCAGGAATATGGGACGTAAAAACCAAAAATCATCATCAGCATCATCAGCTACTCCCCCTAGTGACCCCCTTTCTTTACACCTTCCCCCCTCCCCCGCCCTCATAGTCCCTTTACTGCTTTCCACAACTCCCGTCTCCAGTGCCGTCCTTAGCTCCCACCACTCCCCTTCTCTCATCCCCCTAGTCCCTCTTTCTTTACCTCCTTCCTCGTGTCCTCCTTTCTTTCCACCATCTCCCCTCTCAATACTATCTCCGCTTCCTTCACCTCCTATCTCCTGTGGCCACCTTTCTTGATGATCTGATTGATATAAAAAGAACCGACAGAGGACGTGGCTCATGCGCTACGCACGGGACTCTGAATCGGGAGGTCACGCTGGTCACCTGTTCGATACCTGTCACCGGTAATCGTGAAGTTTGTTTGTAATTGTGTGTATTTTATGTATGTGTATGTATATGTGTATGTATGTATGTATGTATGTATGTATATGTGTATGTATGTATGTATGTATGTATGTATGTATGTATGTATGTATGTATGTATGTATGTATGTATGTATGTATGTATGTATGTATGTATGTATGTATGTATGTATGTATGTATGTATGTATGTATGTATGTATGTATGTATGTATGTATGTATGTATGTATGTATGTATGTATGTATGTATGTATGTATGTATGTATGTATGTATGTATGTATGTATGTATGTATGTATGTATGTATGTATGTATGTATGTATGTATGTATGTATGTATGTATGTATGTATGTATGTATGTTAAATGTATGTATCTATCTATGTATGTATGTATGTATGTATGTATGTATGTATTTCTTTATATCTATCCTATTTTTGGAAGGTTTTCCTCAGTCGAAAGTTGAATTCTGGGATTGAGTGCAATACATTATTATGTAGTCATCTTACACATTCCCTCCCCACTAACCTAACTTTTCAATTACAATTATTATTAATACCTTAAAAAAACTTCGTGTTTTACAATTAAAATTTACATGTTCCAACTTCAAAAATGTGTAAATATAGATAAACAATACATCACTCGGCCGTACAGCATCATGTTGACGAATATTGTCGTGGCCCTGCATTATGGCAGTATGTGAACCGAACCCAGTTGTGGTTATGAAAGTTATGACGTTGTTGTTGCAAGGTGAACCTTTAATAATTTCTGTTGTATATTCAAATATAGCGCCAAGCTTGGCAGGCGGTGTGTACGACCTGTAAAACGAGGGGGCGTGGAAGGTTCGAGAGATTTGGTAACAATTATTTATCTGTGCTAGAAGTGTTAAGGCCCAACCACAATTGATGGCATCGTAATTGTGATCGGTTTCGCAATTGTAAAAATATGGTTTACCATTACGACGTTACGATTTTTTGTGAACAGCGCCATAAGAACAAATTAAGTTAACTCTTTCACGATTTCCGGATTACAATTACAATCACGATGCCGTCAGTTCAAGTTGAGCCTTCACCCACTTCCGGCAGTGTCGCGATGACCTAGGGAAACTATCTCGCGGGTACCGATGAATACGGAGAGAATAGTGAAGTCATACGGTTCGGTTACCCTACGATACGTTTTTGGCTGACGCGTTTGTGTCTGTAATTTTGTTCGCCACTGTAAACCTGGCCCTACGCGGAACCTTATGTAAGATTAGAATCTCTGCTGCTTGGTCTACGCAAGCGTTAGTCCAGTCGTACAGACACCAACGTGTTTTTAGGGGATTACCAGACGTAGGGTGCACGTCGGGGAACACTGTCCAGAGTTCCTGTCGTGAGTGCCCCTATCCGGACGGCGAGCTGGCGCTCCAACTGGCGCTTATCCGCGCATTGTACGGTTCCGTCGGCTGCTACGAGATGGCAGCATGGTGGAACCGAGCGCGGACTTTTCAAACGGCTCGAATGGTTTCGTGGTCACCGCTATCGTAATAGCGGCATAGCATGATACGAGGGTGTTGCATGTTGAATACCACAAGGGCGTAGTTATATGCTGGTGTTTTAAATGTTGCATCAGGCTATACGTAGGACCAACTAGTCTCACGGGGACCCGCCCGCAAGGGGCTTTCCCCTAAACAAGGGTGTTATGTAGGTGACCTTTGATTTGACACAATTGGTGACTTTTAAATTAAATTTGTATTACTGTACCGAAAATCGAATTTACATTATGCTATTTGTTCACCACTGAAATTACTACCATCTATTATCGGTGGCATATATTTTTCCGTCTCTCTATCCTCCGTTCTTGCTTTTTCTCACTTCTCCTCAGCTTCCTCTTTTTGTCACTCCCTTCATCCGATTTTTTTTACCCTTCCTCGAACTTCCCTTATTTCTTTTTTCTGGGCCATCACCTTCTGCCTCCTCCTTCGACCTGAGCTTCAGTCGATCCCCAAACGCACTGACCTTCCTCTGTCCCACCAGTTCCTCAACCCGTTCCACTCCACGTTTGTCTTTCTCAGGAAGGAGAACTCCCCCACATCCGTCCTCCAGTTCCTCCTTTCCAACTTCCACTGATGGTCTCTCTTTCCTCTATAACTTGCTACCCTAACCGCTCTACTTAACTCCTCGCATCCCTCGTGGTTACTTAGCGCCCTGTATACATATTCCCCAGGCGGTCCCTCTTCCTCTGTCCTCGAGTGCCTCCCATTCAAGCTCCCTGACCATTTCCGTTACACTATCATACTCCCTCATCATCCTACCATCCTCCTACCATCTCATCTTCTTCCATCCCTTTCCCCTTCTAAGTAGGCCTACCTTTTTCCTATAACATATCTTACTAAACATCTACCACCTTCCTTGTCAGTCTCACATCTAGCATCCCTTTCATGTACTCCTCCCATTTCCTCCTTTTAGTCCATTTAGCTCCCTCTCAATTCCATTAGCGTCCTTCTGTCCACCACGTCTCCCGTTCTTCAATATTTATGACAGGCCTTTCTCGCCCTACTCTTTAAAACTACTTATTTCTTTATTGTAGTTCTGTCACAGCTATTGTCCAGCCATTCTTCATCCCCTCTTACTAGTATTACAACCAGTAAACATCTGCCCCCTTGCGGTCTAGTGTTTCCTTTCCCTACCTGCACGAGTCCTTATTTACCAGCCCCTCCCTCCGTCCACCCTGTCCTGTCAGATTATCCTTTTATTACTCTCCTGTCACCTTCTACCCTTTACCTTCTTAGCCTTCTCAGGATTTCCAACTCCCCATTGTCCGCAGTGTTGGCCTGATGCTGCTACCTCCTTCTTCTCCCCCCCTGCTCATAACTCACAATCCTCCTTCCACAACAATCTTCCCTTGAGCTCCCTCCTACACCCTATCATCACCCCTCCCCCTGTCACCCCCTGAACCTTCTGAACAGGTTGAAATCTGTATAACCTACTTCCTCGTCTGTTACCCGTCGACCAGCCATGTCTCCGTCGCAATAACAATATCTGGTTCTTGTAACTTGACCATTGTCCAGAATGGCACCAACTAAATAGCCCTAAGGCTCCTGCAGTTCACCAGCATCGCTCTCGGTTTTCCTCTCGCCTCTTCCAATCTATCCCTAGCACTCCCTCCCCCCTTCCTTCCTCCCTGGACTACCTTGCCCGTCTTAACTCCCATTTCTCCACCAGTCTATATTCTGTCAACTCATCCTTATCTCCCCCATAGCCATCCACCCTAACCATCTCCATTCCTCTCCTAACATCCCTCTCATCTGCCTGTCTCCAACCCCTCATATCCTTTGTTCCCTCACTTCTGCCCTCTTCCAGGCCTCCTTCACCACCCTCACAATTAGGTCCCCCAGCTTCACTTCGCCTTCCCTCGACAGGTGAAGCTCGTCCCTACTCAAGTCCTCCACCTTAAATGCCTCCCTCCTCTCTCCAGCACGCATCTCCTATCCCATTAATAACTTCCTCCACCACCCACCTTTCTAATGTCAGTCTGGTTTAGCACCCTCAAAAACAACAACCTCCATCCCCCTGTCCACCGCCGCCCTCAGCTCCCGGATCATCCTTGCCATATCCTCTCTCGCATCCACCTTATTCCTACCTCTCTTCCTCTCACAACCCTTCTGATTTCCCCCTGAAAATCCTTATCCATTCAAGCCTCCCCAATCCACCTCCTCCACCCACATACCTGGCTGTCTGCCCCAGATCTCCCTCCTCTCAACCTCCACCAACGGCCTGGCCACCAGCCCCCTTTTCTCCTGCACCTCCTCACCTGATGTCCATTCACTTCCCATCCCAGACATGTCATCTCCATTCTCCTCCCCCAGTGACGATTCCAACTCTTCTCCGTCCTAAAACTGTTGTTTCCGTCCCTGCCCCCTCCTACAGCTCCCCTCCGCACTTCATCCTGCATCCCCAATCCTTCTGTACCCCATTTCTCTACCTCCCTCTCCTTTCTTCCTATATCCATATTTCCTAGTTCCTGCACAATCACCCTTACCTCCCCTACGTCTAACAATCTTAACGCTATCATTCGCACCCTCACCTCCTCATTTAGCCGCTCAGTCAACTCCCTCTTCCATGCCTCGTCCCCTTCACTTTGCTTCTTACTCTCCTCCTCAGTTTTCCCTTGCTACCACCTGCTTCTCCCGGCCTCTATCCATTTCCGTTCCTTTACGTCCTTTCACCAGTCTTTCTCCAGCCCCCGTAACCCTCTCTCCCCTACCTTCAGCCTTGCTCCCTCCCTTTGCCCCCATTGTCTCCTTTTTCCCTTCCAGATCCCTTTCACTGCCTCCCCCAACTACACCCCTGCCGAGTCCAGTTCCCATTTCCTGCTTTCCTCTCTCCTGACCCTTCAACCTTCAGCAGCACCCAGCCTGTTCCTCCACCCTTTCTTTTTCGCTCCTCCCCTTCTCGTGCACCACCACCCTCCTGCTTCCTTCCCTTCTTAACTACTTCTTTACATCTCCTGCATGTCCAAGCCAAACTCTCCTCCCTCATCCATTCATAGTCTCCTACTTGCACTACCCCCCCCCCCCCCCCCCCCACCCACGCAACTCGGGTGGTACCAGAACCCACACACCCCTCTGTTTACCACACTGTCCACACACCATCCCTCCTATCCTGCCAGCCACTCCCACTACTCTCCCTTACTGTCCTATCCGCCCTTACACCATTTAAGGTGACGCTAATTTGGGATTCAATTTTCATTGCTTAACGTCAACAAGGGGCAGCGGTTCGACCGAATATGATCTGGGAACATTACAGATTCTGGTAATACACACAAACCTGTGCAGTGATCTCGTGCCAGGAGGGTGACGGAACTCTTCGCTCAGGAGATCGTTTGATAGCTTACGTCATCAAGTGTACACTCGTTGGTATGTACAAGGCACGGTAAGGACAGAACACCTGTTCTCTCGCATGAACTTATTGTGTGCCCATCCAAATCCAGTTTTAATTAATCAATTTTCACCGTTAAGAAATAAAGAAATCGTGTTCTTTCCCTTGCACGTCCTGGACAATGAGAGATTAATGAGGGGATAAGAAAATACTTGGGGTGCTAACATCAATGGCATTTTTTTAACTTTCAGTTTCACTTTCCGTCCATCATAGACAGCTATAATGTAAAAGCCCCTTATAGCGAGCTTAGGCTCTTTGGGGGCTAGTATCCATACTGTAGCATGTATTTGTTAAATATCAATAAAAACCTTCAATTCAATTCAATTCAATTCAATTCAATTTAGTCAGATATGATAGTTTCTTTTATTACCCATTAAAGTCCAGTGACAGCTGGTGGGTTGCACAATCTTCATAAAATACAATATTGAAAAATTGACCATTAAACGATTAATTTAGTCTCAAGGTTTTGTATTAACTTTGTAACGACAATTAAGAGAAATACAAGTGACCTCTTACAAGCAAAGTAACATTTTTCCAGTTCGTACAGTTATGGCAGTCAACTACGAAAATAGAAAACACTCCACAAGAACACATAGAACAAAATGTGTAAACGACAACCAATATGAATATGATTAATATAAACTAGAAATTAATATTAATACACCATAGGGAATAACGCGAGTGGAGGCTGCATCGAGAAATATTTCGTTTTAGTAAAATTATATACCCAACACTGATATATCAGTGAGCACGTAATACACAAACAGTTATACACTATCTGTATGTGAGTACATTTACAAAAAAATAGGTCTGGACAAAAGTAAAATGCCCTACATTATCAAAAATGAAACAATTGTAAATCTTGAAGGACACATAGGCCTACCTGTGCAAGTACGAATGCTAGTCCTCACACAGATCATCTCTACCGAATCATCCACCCACAGAACCCTCCCCCTTACTTCCTCTTTACCAATTATCATGACACCTCCCCCATACAGATTCCTGTATCTACGAAAAATATTGCAGCCTTTCCGCCCCACCTGCCCACTACAATCTCCTCATCGAGCCACATCAGGTTCATGGATTTCTATTAATGACCACAACTTCTACAGACGTCCATTCCCTCTAATGCTCCTACAATTAACTTGCATGACCCTAAACCCTACCATGCCGCCCATTACTATTAATTCTAAACTCCTTTCCCCCATCCTTTTCTGACATATCAGACTCTTTGCCACTCTTACAAAAATGTACCTAGCTCCCTCCCATACCATTCAAGTCCAGTCCACCCACAACCCTACTATTGTCGCGACGAGTCATTCTTTACTCACGTCAAATTACGTAATGTTTACTTATTATTTACTCACACACGTCACTATTTTCTATTCTTTGAACAGAACACTGAAAACTCTCTTGTGTTCAGAAGCGAGTGCCCTGTATTTCGATATAAGGATGATGGCACACCCTTTGTAGAATAGCCTAGCGAGAAATAAGATATGACCATCATTTGCAGGCTCAGAGGAAATTATCGTGACGGCTGTAGACGTCCCCCCCCCTCTCCCGCTGTAGCCGGGTAAAAGTGTAGTGGTAGCAAAGCTACTTAAAAGATAATTTAGCGAAAAAAGTGTCATAGCGTATCCAATCCCTAGAAAAGTATCTCATGTAATAAATACTAAATCAAATAATGTCAGCTTAATAACTCCACATGCTAAACTCAAATTAACAGAAAGGCACGCCGTACTTCTAGGACCTAAACTATTTACTTCCCTCCCAGTATCAATTCGAACCTCTGAACAAAAAAGTCGCCTCAAAGTTGAACTAATTAAATGGTTAACTAGTTGTCCTCAACTATATATTGATAATATAACCAACAACGTGTTATCTAAATAATCCATCGCATTCAACTCAAACATGCCATTATTATCTCATTGTATCGCAATAAGTATATTATAACTCTTCGTTGTGTATGTCTGTTTGTAGCCATACTTAAAAACAGTGTTTAGACAGTATATTAGTTTTCTATTAATGGTACTGTTGTAAAAATTCAATTCATTCGATTCAAGCCATTAAATATATTACTGTATTGAAATATATAGCTCACTATAATTATGTTTGTTACTATAATTAATAATATCTGGTGTTACTAGTATTATATTTAGTTTCTTTAGTATTTAGTAAGATTATATAAATAATTCAATTCATCCAATTTGTCACGCAATATCTTTCTGTGTAAAAAGATATAGCTTTCATTGTTTATGTTTGTAACTATGATTAATAACTATCTAGTTTTATAGTGTTGCTCCTAGTATTTATAGTAAGATATCTTAATAATTCCAATCATTAAATTCAAGTCATTCACTATCTTTCTGTATTGAAATATAATAAGGTTTACATTGGTTATTTTTGTAGCTATAATATTATTATTTAGTGTTGCTATGTTAGTACTACTATTTTTAAGTACTAAGCAATGTGTATGTATTTCCAAATGTACTGTTATACTAATGCACTATAACTAGATTACATTTGTTAATATACTATATAACAACTATTACTTATAGCTTAATTAATACAACATACTTTTAAATATCTAGTTTTAGTGACAATAGTTAGTTTCTATTAACTATGTAACAATGGTAGAATCAGTAGCTTCATTCCAAACATGGATGGCTATTATACTAGGACAAAACAACCTGGAATCTGCTCTCGGGCAAACTATGTTTTTGAGGGCAGCTTACCGGATTACATCTATTAACCAATTGCAATCACCTGTAATGTACCGATTAAATAAATAAAAATAAAATAAATAAAAATAAATGACTAACCATGCAAGTGGGATGGTTTTGACTGTTCGAAATTAGCTTAATGTAAACTGTATCAATGTTGAATGACTTATCATGCAAGTGGGATGGATATGACTGTTTGTTATTAGCTTAATGTTAACCGTATCAATGTTGAAAGACTTATAGTAGTAGTAGTAGTAGTAGTAGTAGTAGTATCTTTATTATTAGCATAAATGCTATTTTTCATTTACATAAGTACATAAATATACAAGAACAGACATAGTTACATTATTTTACATTTACATTCTTTAATCCAGGTCCAACATTCTCTTCTAAATTTATAACTATCCTTAATATCCCTTATGTTTTGTGGTACACGATTAAATATATTTATACCTCTTATAAAAATTGATTTTTCTCCAAATCCACTGTTTATTCTTTTTACAAAAATATTTGTTTTATTTCGTAGGTTATATTTTTGTATTTCAGAGTTCAAAATCAATTTCTTACTTAAGTAATTTGGTGCCTTTCCATGAGATATTTTATTTATGAGGCATAATGTATTTAGCAGTATTCGCTCCTTTATTGTTTGCCAACATAGTGCTTCACACATCTTGGTTATAGATGTTTCTCTGTTTACTCGCTGAATACTTCTCATAGCTTTGTTTTGAATTTTCTGAAGTATCTCTATCTCATTTTTATTTAACATAAATAGTATGGAACTGCAATAATCTATGATAGGAGCAACAATTGCTTGATAGATCTGGATTTTTGACTTTAGGGGCACATTATTATGTATGCGACAAAATAGTCCTACCTTTCTTGCCATTTTTTTTGCAATGTAATTTCCGTGTGCTTTAAAATTTAAGTTTTCATCTAAAATTGCCCCTAAGTATTGTATATCATTAACAATTTCTACTCTTTCTTTGTCCAGTGTAATCCGAAGTTCTAATAATTCTTCTTTTATTTTATTTCTGATTTTATTTAGGCACAAAACCATTGCTTTGGTTTTCGAGACGTTTATTTTTAGCCTGTTAATTCGTAACCATTGTTCAATTAGTTTTAGATCATACTTAAGGTTATTTATTACTTCTTGTAATGTGGTTCCTGTACATACAATTAGTGCATCATCTGCATAAAGGAAGATTTTACAATATTTTAGTATGTTTCCAATGTCATTTATATAAATTATAAATAGTAAGGGACCCAACACAGTCCCTTGAGGGACTCCCTGAGTATTTTCTTTGTAATCTGATGAATTGTTTCCTATTTTTACCTTTTGTACTCTTGTCTTCAGATATGAGATTTGCATGCAAGTGGGATGGATATGACTGTTTGTTATTAGCTTAATGTTAACTGTATCAATGTTGAATGACTTATCATGCAAGTGGGATGGATATGACTGTTTGTTATTAGCTTAATGTTAACTGTATCAATGTTGAATGACTTATCATGCAAGTGGGATGGATATGACTGTTTGTTATTAGCTTAATGTTAACTGTATCAATGTTGAATGACTTATCATGCAAGTGGGATGGATATGACTGTTTGTTATTAGCTTAATGTTAACTGTATCAATGTTGAATGACTTATCATGCAAGTGGGATGGATATGACTATTTGTTATTAGCTTAATGTAAACTGTATCAATGTTGAATGACTTACCTGCAAGTGGGATGGATATGAATGTTTGTTATTAGCTTAATGTTAACTGTATCAATGTTGAATGACTTATCATGCAAGTGGGATGGATATGACTGTTTGTTATTAGCTTAATGTTAACTGTATCAATGTTGAATGACTTATCATGCAAGTGGGATGGATATGACTGTTTGTTATTAGCTTAATGTTAACTGTATCAATGTTGAATGACTTATCATGCAAGTAAGATGGATATGACTGTTTGTTATTAGCTTAATGTAAACTGTTCATTATTGTATGACTTACCTGTAATTGGGATGGATATGACTGTTTGTCGTGGTATGATTCATTTGAGAGGACAATTCTCATTCCATTTTCGATTTGAGGCGGTTGCGATATTTTGTTGCCACTTCAGCCAGGGCCAAGAATCCAGTTTTGCGTAGGTTAAATAGGGCAATAATAGTCATTGAACTCGAGGCCCAGAGTGCTGTCATGTGACAAAGCAATTCATGTTTATTCAGAAATATAGACAAGACAATCCTATTGGGTCTGTATGCATATACCAAACTGATTGGTGACCCACTGAAACTGCGAGAAATCAATAAATCAATATCTTGGAAGTTGGTTGACATCATGTTAATAAGATAACGAATGCAAAGAATGACGTCACTGATGTCCATATTATTTCAAGTGTAACTGGTTTAGAGATGGAATAATGAGTCAATATATCGGGCTCCAGTTTTATTTGCCAGAACGTTAATTTCATTTTAAAATCCACTTTTGTTGTCAGGAAGTTGGATTTTATTAGTTTAGTTTCTTTGTAGAGATTTGTTCAGAATCAGAGAGTGTGTGTGTGTGTGTGTGTGTGTGTGTGTGTGTGTGTGTGTGTGTGTGTGTGTGTGTGTGTGTGTGTGTGTGTGTGTGTGTGTGTGTGTGTGTGTGTGTGTGTGTGTGTGTGTGTGTGTGTGTGTGTGTGTGTGTGTGTGTGTGTGTGTGTGTGTGTGTGTGTGTGTGTGTGTGTGTGTGTGTGTGTGTGTGTGTGTGTGTGTGTGTGTGTGTGTGTGTGTGTGTGTGTGTGTGTGTGTGTGTGTGTGTGTGTGTGTGTGTGTGTGTGTGTGTGTGTGTGTGTGTGTGAGGGTGCGTGTGTGTGTGTGTGTGCGTGTGTGTGTGGCCCAATATTCACCTGTACGTCTGATCACACATATCATTGATGCTACTCGGCACTTTTTGTGGCGCTCCTACTATGGTGTCTGGATTAACACACTTATTTGTGTTACATGTCACTACCTGGGCCTGTGGGTACATACATTGTTTTCAGGAAATACAAGTATAAATGAAGGTATTTATTTAGATTTATTTTCTGTTTTGACAACAAATAAACCGGACATTCCCTTATTAATAAGTATTCCAGTGGTATCAATTAACTTGGTTTTACATCTAGGTCTAAGATAAATACAATGTAACATGACACTAAAATATAAAATACTCTATACAAGCATCATAATACAAAAGACAATATACTAGGGTACAAAATACAATATATGAACAACATGCAACAGACCTGTATACAACAGAGGCCAGAGAGCCAAGTCTTGAAATTGAAGTGTTTGATCAAAACATCAGCTTACTACAAAGTACAAACATAAACCTTTAATGGTCTCTGTATCCAAAGTGTTGCCTGTTGACACAGAACAACAATTACAACGAAAATCAGAACGATTTACACTGAATAAAACTTATATAAAAACAAAACAAAATCCAGAGTGCAAATGTGAAATCACTTCAAACCTACATTAAATAAAAGTAAAATCAAGAAATCAGTTTAAACTTAGACCATAGATTACATTATGTATTGTTCGTTCAATAAGAAAACGTGACAATCTGCAAAAGAACTCTCTATATACCTTAAATAACACTGCGAGTTGAGAGATTGCTATAATAATACAGGAATTAACTTAATCCACTTATTAAACTAACATAACATCAATATTACCGAGATGAACTACAAGAAGCTCAAGGGGACAGTTACAATACGGGACATATTGAAAGATATCTCAAACAAAAGCAGGAAGCGGCCAGAGATAACAAAGATAACAAGTGCTTGTTGTAACGGGATCTTGACGGACAATCCACAAGATATCACAGCCACTCTCGTGAATTACTTTAGTGATATAGAGACAAAATGGCTGATAATATACATGGATTAGGTAATGCTGCTATCATCAGCTGATCCTGATATTATCATTCATCCATATTCTATCTTTCTAGAACCAGTCCCACAGTAAAACCAAACACGGCAACTAACTGGGCCTGAACTTATAAGTATACAAGTATTCCCACTATTAACTACCCCTACCACACATTATAAATAAAACCTTGTTACGGGAATCTACCCTGATGTGTTTAAATTACTCCACTATATAACACGTTTATTTATTTATTCATATATAAGGGTTACATTAAAGCAAAACATTTTAAATCGAAACAATACATAAGTGCAGGTGCAATGCTTGATGACCTTCTTCTAAAGCTAAGAAACAAATAGCAAAATAATAAAACTAAAATAAATTTAATTTAAAACTACTGCTAATACATAACTACTACTACTTTTATTATTATCACTACTACTCTATCATGACAATGGGATTACAAAGAAACCTTTATATTATAATACGTAAAGGGAACATGGTAATGACAATAGTAACACACAGTGAACACATCATTGATACTAATTATGTCAGGTAATCTTTTACTTTATGTTTCTAGGAACATAGGAACATACAACAGGAAAATAATACAACATACTTTTATATCTTCAATCTGAAGAATCTCTCAAAAACACAAGCAAAGTGCTTTATATAACTTAGAGACAAACAAATTAATATCGTCTCTTCAATTCAGGTCCCGGGCGAACAGGAGCGCTGATGGGCAATACTAAATCGGTGACAACGAACATTCATTGCCACACTGAAAAAGCGCTCGCACTTTTCTTAGACCTATCGAAAGACTTTGTCACGGTTTCTCACCCTATTCTGTTCCCTTAGGCGTTCACGTAAAACAAAAAACAAAAATACGTAAAAAATAAAATACCAGCTACTTCATGTGTTTTTTTTTTTATTAATCTTCTAAACCGTACGTTTTATGACAAAATATAATATGACAAAAATGATTCCTCGTAAAATAATATATACACATGATAGTATGCTAATGTTTACAATTACCACAATCATTAATATTCGTGAATCTTAATTTGTACTCAAATGTAATTTTGCATTTTACGCTCTAGAATGCCTAATATGTATGTGTAGTACAATCAAAATTATTGTTCTATGAGTTGAAAGGAAGAGATTGAGCCCACTCTCATAATCCATAGTTGCTTCATCAAGTAGCGCAGGGGAGCCAATATTCGTACATTTAAGTACAGATTAGTATACAAAACTTAATTTGTGTGAAAATTTCATGTGCTAAGCAAATAATCGACCATCATTTATGTGTAGAATTCGACTAGGATTAGATTTTGTCATCTTACATTTCCCCATAAAACATACGGTTGTGAAGATAAATTGGAAAATCACTTGGAGGGCCGGCCATTTTGTCTTTTTACGTATAACTTGTGAACATTGTTATTTAAGCTTAGCACTATAAACTGAAACGAAGAGATTGAGCCCATCTCACATGCTTGCTTCATCGAAAAACAAACGGAAGCCATATTTTGTATATTTTAGTACAGATTATAATTGATAGTGCCTCTGTTTCTTTTTCCAATTTTAAATATGGAAACCCTACTTTTGCTAAATCAACTATTGCCCTGCAATGCGATGGTGCATTTACAACATGTGTACACTCTTTACCATTTTGGAAGTTATTTCCTTTGTATTAAGGATTTGACTGCGTAACAATTACGCCCATTAAATACACCCGTGTCCAACTCAGTCTTCTTACATAGTGCGTTCCGGCACTTATTGTATTAGGAATAAACGAATGGTATAGAGGAAGTCGAAGAGTTCAGGGTCAGTAGGCCTATATGGATAGGCATAATAAAAGCCCAACCGACCCTCGAAGTCTTTCGTGTTAATATATTCAGCTATAATGTTCTTTCCCAGCCTTACTATGAGGGTCCTAACGGCATCCACAGTGCTGTAGTCAATCTCACACTGAGTATGTAGTGGAGTTTAACCTGTGTCATTAAGAGCCTGTATGTCCCCGCCCTGAGATATGAGGAGGTTTATGACCTCGCCGTCTCCTTTTATACATGCATAATGTAGGGCCGAGAAACCGTAGGAGTCTTTCTTGTTAATGTATTCAGCTATATCGTCCTTCTCCATCCTTACTATGAGGGCGCTAACGGCATCCACAGTGCTGTAGTTACTCTCACACAGAGTATGGAACGGAGTGTGGCCTCTGTCATTACGAGCCTGTATGTCCCCGCCCTGAGATATGAGGAGATTTATGACCTCGCTGTTTCCAATTATACATGCATAATGTAGGGCCGACCATCCCTGGATGTCTTTCGTGTTTCTGTATTCAGCTAAACTGTCCCCCTCCAGCCATACTATGAGGGCCAAAACGGCATCCACAGTGCTGTAGTTACTCTCACACTGAGGGCCGACCAATCCTGGGGGTCTTTCGTGTTAATGTATTCAGCTAAACTGTTCCCCTCTAGCCCTACTAAGAGTGCCCTAACGGCATTCACAGCGTAGTCACTCTTACACAGAGTATGTAGCGGAGTTTGGCCTCCGTCATTACGGGTTTGTATGTCCCCGCCCTGAGATATGAGGAGGTTTATGACCTCACTGTTTCCATATTTACCAGCAAAATGTAGGGCCGACCAACCCAGGGCGTCTTTCGTGTTAATGTATTCAGCTAAATTGTTCCCCTCCAGCCCACAACAAAGTGATAGCTGTAAACGATGCAATAAAACGGGTTTGCAAATCACTAAATGTTCTATACGTAGAGTCGAACGCCTGGTTTCATCCCGCCGATCTAGCAAGAGGTGGACTTCATCCTAGTCTCCACGGCAACAAGAAACTCCACAACATGATTTGCGAAATCCTGGCCACCCTAGACTGGACCCCTAACCCTGAGGCGATGTTACAAATTACAAACCCATCTAAACTACCAGTTACGGCCCCTAGAGTAGAAGTACCTAAACCTGATGGAATGAATCATACTACCGCCAATCCCTCACCGACATCACTGCCACACAGCCCACACTGCCTGGCAACCATAACCGAAATCCAAGGTTATCTCTTTGATAGTCCTATATCAATCCCACTTGCGCACTGCGTTGGTAGTGACTTCAAGATGAGCCAGGGTATCGCCGAAACATTTCTCAGGGTATTTGGAAACAGACTCTATCTGCTGAACCAGCGGAGGACAGTGGGTGAGATGGCCACATTACACAAAGGTAGCCGCATGCTTTTCTATCTCATCACGAAACAGTCCTCCTACTCCAAACCACGACTGATGGATATTAAAAGTTCGATCCGCCATCTCAATGACTTTTGCAAGTTTCATAAGATCAAACAAATTGCCATACCCCGCATCTGCTGTGGTCAAGTTGGTTTCAAATGGCCGCTTATCAAGTCGATACTGCAAAACACCTTCTAGCATCTCGACATCGAAATCCTGGTATACAGTGAGCTCATCGTGAGGGCAAACCAGCAGCCCCCGACCCAGCCTGCTGAGGACATGCCAACCGCCGTAACGTACCATACGTTGGACGAAGATAAGGATTCTCTGCCAAACGACGATGCGGTGGCCTCCCAGCCAGTGCCAAGAGTGGGCCTACAACCTCCAACCCAGCCGACTGAACAGGAAGTCTCCGCTGGAACGCAGCCGACGGCAGCCAAAACGGATGATACCCTGCCGAAGGACGAGCCCGAGACTCCAGACCTGCTAGCCGTCAACGCGTTGAAGACGGCTGACCCAGTGAACTCCGCCCAGCCCATGCCGTCCGCCATCGTACAGCTCCCGGGGGCCGAGACCACTCGGACTACGGCTGGACCTTCATGCGACAACTCGGTCGCGACTATCCTCGAGACCTCCCCCTCAGCGCTGACCACCGAGGAAGTCCACACAACAGCGATGATTAATACCACGAGGGCTCAGGACAACAACACCCAGCCCGAGATGGCAAACCAGCCCCAGCACAAGACCTCGTGGGCCCTGTCGCAGCTTGGACCCGACACCCCGGCGAAGCCCCCTCCCGCCGAAACCTCGCTGCAGCCAGAAGCTCATGTCGAGCCCCTGCACTTCTCTTCCAACCTTCCCCGTGACCTGACAGTCACCGACACAGCATGTCACTCTGTCAGATATCAACCTCCCAGACTCTCTAAATCCAAACATTCCATACTTCATAACAACTCTTCAAATTTTCGCACAACACAGATAAGCCGGCAGCCAACCTGAAACCGCAACATCCTCACCGTAACCTACAACCCTTTGCACAAGCATACCCACTAAACAACCTAAGCCCTACAACCGCACATGCCACACAAAAACCGAACCTCTCCCCTACCAACTCTAACCATAATATCTCTTTTCTTAACATCCGTTCCATTCGTAATAAAATTGAAGAACTTGAACTTCTTACAGAATCGTTATCTCCCGACATTCTATGTCTTTCCGAACATTAACTAACCCCCGATGAAGTCAACTCCTTCTGTATTTCAAATTATTCTATCACCAATATTTTCTGCTGCTCATCATCTACCCATGGTGGCACAGCCATACTCTCCAAACCACAACTGAACATATCCCCAAATGTTGAATTAAAGGATCTCTGCCTCGAGAAAGTGTTCCGATGTGCCGGTGGCATTTGGCTTCTACCTGACCAAGAAATAATCATCCTTTCTATCTACAGATCTCCCCTTGGAGATGTTCCGTCTTTTCTGGCAAGGTTGGAAGACGCATTGATCCTCACAACTAAGCTCTATCCTATAGCAGACATAGCTATATGTTGTGACCACAATATTGACCTTCTCACCCCTTCCGCATCCAGAACCAAACTTTTGGATCTTGTCCACTCTTTCAACATCCGGGAAACTATCACCACACCGACCCGTGTCATAAGTAATAGTAGCTCCCTAATCGACAATATCTTCACCTCCCTGGAACCTTTGAACTTTTCAACGAAATCATTTGACCCTGGCCTTTCAGATCACCACCTACTCTCTCTATCTTTCTTATCATCACACACCTCGCCTAAGTCTAAAACATTGAAACGAGTTTTCAGCAGTGCCAATACTGACCATTTTCTTTCTCTCCTAAACCGCGAAGAATGGCAGACTCTCAACTCCCCCGGAGACGCGGATAAACTATACACCTTGATCTTACCTACTTTCTTACACCACTTCAATACTGCTTTCCCCCTAAAAAATCTCCCTCTTAGGAGAGCCCCCACATGCCCCTGGATAACGCAAGAGCTACGCTCGGAAGCACAGTACCTGAGGTCCCTACATGTCAAAGTAAAATTTTCTATCAACAACAATCACAACTACAAACAACAATATCTCAACCTTAAAAAATGTCATGCGAGAAACATTCGCCAGGCCAAACTCTGCCACAATGATCGCATAGTCACCTTCTCCAAAAATATACCCAAAGCAGCATGGTCCATGATCAAATCACAGACTACAGCCCCCCCGTCAAAAACAAACCTATCATGTATAGTCAACAATCGGCTAGTCACGGACCCAAGTGCGCTTGCTACCCATTTTAATGACTTCTTTCTTAATTCAGGCACCACCAGTCAACCACCCCCCTCCGCCCTCAATCCCCCAACTACACAAGCGCCCCTGGCTACAAATATAAATCCCAGGAAAAATTTAGTGAACACCATCTTTCCACGTCCCACCACTCCGCTAGAGGTAATTCAAGTGGCAAAGAAACTCGTATCCAGGCAATCAAGTGGCTTGGATGAGGTTCCAGGCTCCCTTCTGGCCAAATGCATACCTCTCATAGCAATCCCTTTAGCTTTTTTAATCAACGAGTCATTTTCTTCAGGCATTTTTCCGACAAAACTTAAAAATGCTAGAGTTATTCCCATCTACAAACATAAAGGAAAGAAATCGGACATGAACAATTATCGTCCCATATCCATCCTCTCTTCCTTTTCTAAAATTTATGAATATATAATGCATGATCGATTAATATCATTTCTCAACTATCATTCCTTGCTTTCACCAAGCCAACATGGCTTCCTACAAAATAAGTCTACCACTACTGCAATTTTTAGCTTTCTCTCCCCCCTCTACACTGCCCTAGACAAAGGAGACCACGCAGTAGGAATCTTTTATGATCTTAGCAAGGCCTTTGATACTATAGACCACAACATTCTTCTTGCCAAGCTCGAGACATATGGGGTTAGAGGAACAGCCCATAAGTGGATGGCCTCATACTTGTCTGAACGAACCCAGGCAGTAGAAATCCAGGCGATTCTTAAGGATTCCACTCAAAAATTTCTTTCTAAACCCAAATATCTTATCACTGGCGTCACCCAGGGCTCTATTTTGGGCCCACTAGGCTTAATCTTATATACAAATGACCTGCCTAATATCCTAGACAAAGGTGTCCTAACCCAATACGCGGATGACTCAAGCCACCTTATAACTCTCCCTGCCCTCCCCACTCTAGCCAACAAACAAGCTTCCCTCATGTCCTCATACTGCCACAGCAACCTCTTAACTCTCTCTCTCTCCAAAACAGTATACCTCTACTTCCACACACCTCAGAGCGCCCCGACATCTAGTCCACTGATTCGGCTCGATACTAAAAGCGTTAACCGTTCAAATCATGCCAAGCTGTTAGGCCTGTATATCACTGAAACTCTTGATTGGTCAATGCACATTGACATGGTCTCCTCCAAAATTTCCAGTGGCTGTTTCATGTTGCGGAAGCTCAAGCAGATAGTTCACCCCCATATTCTGAAACAAGTCTACTTTGCCCATATTCACTCTCATTTATCGTATGCTGTTCTATTCTGGGGGGCTTCCCCACAAGCAACAAGATTATTCACGTTACAGAAGAGGGCAGTCCGTATCATTGCTGGCGTCTCCAGGAGGCATTCCTGTAGAGAGCTTTTCAAAGAACTTGAAATTCCCACCCTTGCAAGCACCTTCATTCAGGCAGCTGCCATGTTTGTTCGTCTGAATTCAAATCTCCTCCCACTCAACTCTTCAGTCCACGCTCATCACACAAGAGCCAACGTCCAGATTCACCTTCCCAGCCACAACTCATCTCTATTTTCCAGAGGCCCACACTACTTAGCTCTTACCGTTTTCAACAAGCTTCCCAGAAAAATAATCACCTCTCCGTCCATTCCCTCATTCAAAGCCAATCTGAAATCTTTTCTCATCTCTAAGTCCTTCTATTCTCTCCACGAATTCCTTTCGGCCCAACACAATGTGATTTAGATGGTTAATCACATTATTCGATTTATTACATGTATCTCCAATGTCTCTATTTAATCTGATCATAATATGTATATTAAGTTTATGTATATTAAGTATGTATATTATAAGATTGACGATGCCTATATTTGTACCATGTATTAATCGACAGGCAAATAAATAAATAAATAAAATACTATGAGGGCCCTTACGGCATCCACAGTGATGTTGTTACTTTCAAACAGAGTATGTAGCAGGGTTTGGCCTCTGTCATTACGAGCCTGTATGTCCCCGCCCTGAGATATGAGGAGGTTTATGATCTTGCTGTTTCCATATGTAAATGCATAATGTACGGCCAAGCAACCATAGAAGTCTTTCGTGTTAATGTATTCAGCTTTATCGTCCTACTCCAGCCTTACTATAAGGGTCCTAACGGCATCCACAGTGCTGTTGGCACTCTCACACAGAGTATGTAGCGGAGTTTAACCTCTGTCATTACGAGCCTGTATGTCCCCGCCCTGGAATATGAGGAGGTTTATGACATCGCTGTTTCTATATTCACATGCATAATGTAGGGCGGAGTAACCCTGGGAGTCTTTCATGTTAATGTATTCAGCTAAACTGTTCCCCTCCAGCCTTACTATGAGGGCCCTTACGGCATCCACAGTGATGTGGTCACTCTTACACTGAGTATGTAGCGGAGTTTGGCCTCTGTCATTACGAGCCTGTATGTCCCCGCCCTGAGATATGAGGATGTTTATGACCTCGCTGTTTCCATATTCACATGCATAATGTAGGGCTGACCAACCTTTGAGGTCTTTCGTGTCAATGTATTCAGCTAACTTGTCCCCCTCCAGCATTTCTATGAGGGCCATAACTCCATCCACAGTCCTGCATTGAATCCGATTGTGCATGGTAACGGAGCTTGGCCTCTGTCATTACGAGCAAGTATGTTCCCGCCATGAGTTATGAGGAGGTTGATGACCTCGTTGTGTCCATATCTACTTGCATAATGTAGGGCCGAGCAACCCTTGGAGTCTTTCGTGTTAATGTATTCAGCTAAATTGCTCCCCTCCCGCCTTACTATGAGGGTCCTTATGTCATCCATAGTGATGTGGACACTCCCGCACAGAGTATGTAGCGGAGTTTGGCCTCTGTCATTACGAGCCTGTATGTCCCCGCCCTGGGATATGAGGAGGTTTATGACCTCGCTGTTTCCATATTTACATGCATAATGTAGGGCCGAGCAACCCTGGGAGTCTTTCATGTTAATGTAATTAGCTAAATTGCTCCCCTCCCGCCTTACTATGAGGGTCCTAATCTCATCCATAGTGCTGCGTTTACTCTCACACTGAGTATGTAGCGGAGTTTGGCCTCTGTCATTACGAGCCTGTATGTCCCCGCCCTGAGATATGAGAAGGTTTATGACCTTGCTGTTTCCATATTTACATGCATAATGTAGGGCGGAGCAACCCTTAGAGTCTTTCGTGTTAATGAATTCAGCTAAATTGTTCCTCTCCAGCCTTACTATGAGGGCCTTAACGGCATCCATAGTGCTGCGGTCACTCTCACACTGAGTATGTAGCGAAGTTTGGCCTCTGTTATTACGAGCCTGTATGTCCCCCATCAGGGATATGAGGAGGTTTACGACCTTACTGTTTCTATTTATACATGCATAATGTAAGGCCGAGCAACCCTCGGAGTCTTTCGTGTTAATGTATTCAGCTAAAGTGTTCCCCTCCAGCCTTACTATGAGGGTCTTAACGGCATCCACAGTGGTGCGGTTACTCTTACACATAGTATGTAGCGGAGTGCGGCCTGACCTATCACGAGCCTGTATGTCCCCGCCCTTGGAGACGAGTAGAGCTATGGCCGGTTTGAAGCTTGTCCACCACCAAGTAACGAGGTGTAGGGCGGATTCACCATAAGAGTCGTATGCATTGATGTATTTAGCTACAGTGTCCGCAACCCGCTCTTGAGTTGCAACCCCGGGCCGAGTAGTAGTCGATACCTCGTCCGGTGCTTTTAGCTGGGGTAGACATTGTGAGGTGGTGCTTGCCAGTAGTTCTTCTAGACCTTCAATGAGGATGTGTACTTCGACAATGTTGGCGTTGAGACATGCCAAGTGCAATAATGTACGTTGGTCAGAATAATGTAGGATTCCACGTTTGCGTGTAAAGATACGTGCTTTAGCTAGCAATAGTTGTTTTCTTATCGATTTCCTTTTGTTGATAACATTCTTTTTTCGTACTGTCAGGTGCTCAAGTAACACTTCAAAAGCTTCCCAAGACTTACTATGGCTGGCGTACTCCAGCGCACTCAAGCCTAATACATTGTCGTCATGGTCACCTACCGCCCCATGCTCCAGTAGTATCTGGACAATGCTCGTACAGTTCTGCGATGCCAGCTTGTAAGTCTCAGTCCAAGGGCTGTTAGAGTTGACAACTGCAGTTCCCAGATGCAAGGCGGAGCGACCGCCCAGGTCTGTGGTGTTGACGTCTTCCTTGCCTGTCAACAACAATGACGTCACCGTATCTAGATCATGGTTGACGACAGCCGTGAGCAGCTCGGACTGCTTTGCAAGCATCAGGTCCAACAGTCGGCGAATCACTTCGAACTCATCAGTGAACAATATCCTTCGAAGGAACTTTTGGTTTTTAGTGTAGTTCTGGGAAATCCATAGTGCTGTGAAGTACTCTGCGAAGGTCCTGTGCAAGAATATTGGCTCCCCATTTAAAACTTCTGTGATAATACCGGCCATGTAGTCATAGGTGTTTATGTCGTTTAGTAGCTCGTCTAGTTGTTCTCTGATCTTAATACCGTTGTGTAACTCGATAAGTCTGTCTCCCAAGATAAGTACTAGGGAAGCCCGCATATGTCTTCTTGCAAAACTTTTCATCAGTTCTTGTTTTTCGAGGATTATATTTTTCATGTTCCCAAATTTTTTATCAGAGTAAATATTAAATTTCTTTTGAACAACCTGTTCATACATTGTCACAATGTCAAGTTGACTGGGTATATCAGCTGCTGTTTTTTGTTCTTTGAAGTAATTCTCATAAATGTCTGCCAGCATCATTGTCAAAAGTGGTGTACTCATGATTTCTTTGTCAATGCCATTAAAAGAAGTTTGTTTTGAATAAACGAGCTTTTCTACAAGTTCTACCAGTTGTTCATTGGTATTTAATGTAGATTCATCTTTTGTCAAAAACTTCTCAAAGAACATTCGCTGGTCATTTGCATCAAACTTTCGTAAGGTGAATGTGAGTGTCGGCAAATGTGTTTCCAGACTGTGTTTCAGGGGTGGCCTCGATGTGATGTAAATCTTGCTAGCTTTAGTCTTCAACAAGCTAGTCAAAAGGCGAAGAGCCTTCTCGGTGTAATGCGGTGCAACCTCATCCAGGCCGTCAAGGAGCACTACGCATTTCCCGTTCCCCATCATGAAGCGAAACAAACCATCCTCTGTGTCAGAGTCCCTGATACCAACAGCCAGAGACAAAAACTTGACAGCGTCATCACTAAACTTGTCCAGCTTGTCGATGTGATCCTTCAGGTCGACTCGAATGACCCAGAACGAGGGATGGGCCTTCTTGGTCTCCCAGGCGAGGTTAGTGACGAATGTACTCTTCCCCATTCCGGCCTCGGCACTGATGACGATCACTCTCCCCTCAAGGTCGAGTGCGGTGCCGGGGTTGTACGGGGTAGCTTTGCTTTGCTGTATGAACTTGTTGATACTAGCAACGCTGCCTTGTGTGTAAGACCACACTAGATTCCCATCAGAGCACATCCTCAGCTCATGCACGATCTTTTCCTGTTGAAACACTTGCCTGATATTATCTGCAGTACTTTCCGGTCCTACTACTAGATAACGACAAGAGTCGTTACTAGAGTCTCCTACGTTACCGACGTTTTCACCTTTAGAAACAAGCTTCTGCATCTCCTGCTTTGTCATCTTATGTACAACATACACATCATTATTCTTTTCATGGAAAATGTCTTTGTTCAAAACGTCGCGCCTTTCCAGGGTTCGAGGGATGTAGTAGGAAACTGTCTCCTTGAGTGCAGGGCCAACCAGTATGAGCTCTTTGTTGAAGATTTTCTTAATGAAATCATCATTGAAAACATCAGGTATCAAGTCAATTCCATACGTCATGAGTTCTCTTATTTTAACTAATTCGCCCTGGAATGAAATGTACCTGTTTTCCATCCAACAAATACCTTCAGTCTCCAGTTGTGATATTGTAAACCTGTCTGGAATGTCGACACTCTTTACAAGTAAGCTTCTCTTTAGGTTTAAGGTGAATGCATCATCTTGAGCAGAGACAACAATAATGCTAATTCGTGTACAATTCTTATCATCGTATTTCTCGAAGTGTTGACTTAAAGTGTTGCACATTGCTTGGTGGTCGTCAATAGATTTACTGATAATCACCAGCCTGTTGTTCTTGCATCTACCCCACTTTGACACCACAGCATGGTGCTCTACTAGTAAGGAATCCAAACTAAGTATAGTGTAACCGTCTTTTACTTTCTCCAAAGACTGTACGAGTTTTGTGCAACACAGTTTTATACACATCGGGGAGGGACTTAAATGTATAAGGCGATGTTTATCAATGGTATCTATGTCGAAAAGGTGTTCACTCTGAAACATCATGTTTTGAAAAGAAAATTGCTTCGAATCTTGCGATGATAGTGTGGTTATTTTAAAATCATTTAAGGTTTGATCCAATATATCACTGCCTTCTGTTAAACTGGTCTTACCCTTATCCCACCATTGACTGATTGCGTCTATGTAACACTTATATAATTGGTCAATATCAGGGTTACCTACGAGTGTAGCTATGGATAGTTCACTTTTGACCAGATCTTTCATTTCGTCCAATGAGGGTTGCCCAGAAAACAATACGAGAGCATCGAGAAATTCTTTGACCTGATCAATGTCTTTGTGCTTAATCTGAAGGAACTCAACGATGTCTTTGTCGCAATCTTCTTCGTAACTGAAACTAAATATCAACCCTGTTTCCAGGTTTGTTTTGAACAACGTGTCTATTTTACTACGGTTGACAGTTTTCTTGCGCTTCTTAGCTCTGTCGGACAAGTCTGCTCGAGTTTGTGCATTAGTATACAAAACAAGTGTACAGTTTTGTATAGTACAGCCCTCGAATAAATACTGAGTGGAAGTTGATTGTACTAAGTTCTTTATTTCCAAATAAGATTCTAAGTACTTCATTAATGAGAAGTCTTTTGCTCCCTTGAGATGGGCCAGACCAAGCGTAGCAGATTCTTTATGCTTTAGCTGGACGAAACAGGTGATCCAGATATCCGGATTGTCCTTGGTCTTATACTTCACCATCACGTCGTCCCAGGCCCCAATCTTGTCCACATTTGAAGCCAGGTGGAACTCGGTGATGGTCCCGCTGTTCTTGAGACGCAAGAAGAGTAGACCAATGAACAATACTTCAAACATCTGGCCCGATAATGTCGCGTAGCCCTTCGTCTTATTGTAGGGGATCGGGGATGAGGCAGCGACACTGGAAAGTGAGAGCATAACATTCAATAGAGAGTCTATCATAGATACTTGAGAAGCCAATCATTCATTAAGAAGTGTATAATTATTTAGTTAGTTTTCCCAACTACAATCGCACGATTGTAACGTTTGAAAGCTTATAACCCAAATTTTAATTTTTATAGGAAAATTACTTTTTAATATTATCTAGTGTTTACAAAGATCTATGTGCTTCGTTTGCTTAGTAATATTTCAATTTCCAAGCCTAAAAATGGCAATGTCAATCAAATTATGGTGTCGAAAGCTTTAATGTTAACTGTTTCTGCAAATAACTTTTTTTTATTCCTTTTTGAATCAATTATTTTGCTTGAATTAAATTGAATTTCTTGAGGTTTTCTCGCCCGGAGGCAAGAAGGCCGATATAGGGCCACAACACGGCCCTCTGCAGTCTATTTTGCTTGGCACTGTATTCATAGGTTGCACGTACGTCACATCTTTGCCCGTGGCGGCCACATTTGTGATCAAACTTTGACGTTGCCATGGAGAAACAATTGGAGGCAATTTGGTTGTGGCAGAACACAGAAATTCTTAGTTCTTTAAAATTCAGCGTGTTTTTCAAATACAATTGGTATGTGTCGTAATTTTTCATCTTTTTATTACTTATGGTTACTTTTAAATTCTAAATTTAGCTTATTTATCGAATTTGAATAGTATTTGCCAATGATACAGGATTGGTCCTCATTAATTGTGTCGCAATCATGGCCGCTGTGACGTCACGTGGGAACTATGATTTTATTATTATTATTATTATTATTATTATTATTATTATTATTACTATTATTATTATTATTATTATTATTATTATTATTATGCCTTTATTTACACAGAATTAAAACAATTCCACAATGGTAAATATAATAAAGACAACAAAGGACAAAAACATACACAGTGAAACTTAACAAGAAAACAGGTTAGTCAATATGGTTATAACTAAAAATAGAAATAACAATGACAGTCATGATAAACAAATCAAACATACATAGACACTCACAAAAAAAAACAATATTATGTAGTTACACATGACATTTTAAAACATGTTTCACGCGTAAGACAGAGTCCTTACCTAAATTGGTCCATAGACTATTTACTCCCAGAATTAAAACCAACTGACATTTAAGTTTTATGGACACAGATGAAGAACAATCATATACACATCATAAAGAGTAAGAAATCATATCCAATATCCCGTAAGTTTAATAAATACCACAATGTGTACGATTAATACTTATAATACAATGTAATCAGATTGGTTATCGTTTGGTTCATGAAATAGATTGTTATTCAGTGAGCGAAGCGAGCATCTACATTAGACCTTTATGGCACTTCAGAGTTTTTTTTTTATTTACTCGTCGATAGCGGTCGAACGGAAGGTCCAACCAATTTAACATTTGACCATCCACAAGCCTCGATGTGGATTTAAGGTGTATAGTTTTGGGACAAAATCGCTCAAAAAGAAACAAAGTTACACTAACTTATAGTAACTATAAAATATTTTTCTGAAACACGATGGTGGCAAAATGTGAAGTGGCTAATTTATAGTAATTTTTGTCTGGTCCCGAATCTACTAATTTAAATGCAATGTGATACGTATTAGAGGATAAAATTACATATTTTCTATTGCTGTCAATAATTGTAAGTAATGGTGGTGGACCGTGTTGAAGGCACTATACGACATTACAACGAAAATTCTTAGCAACGCACATTGCAAAGCATTCAGCAATGTTGGGAAGTAGTTTGAGATTTAAAAATTAGAAAAACGTTAGCAATGCGCATTTTTGTATTGTTGTTTATTGTTATCCTTATTAGCTTTGAAAACTTTCGCCAGAAAGTTCGAAGATTTGGACACTCTCGCTTATCAACGCGTCAAACAGAGCGTATTTCTAGTGAATTAATAACAAAAGCCCACCTAATAAAACTATTTGAGACATTAATTATACAGATGTATTCTTGCAAAGCCAGGAATGTTAGGTCCCACTGCTTTGTTGCGGTGCAGCTTGTCAGGGGGTGGTCATACTGGATAAGGTCGTGAGGGAAGCAAAACAACAACAACCACCACAACTCACCCCTGTGTTGTGGCCGCCATGTTGGAGAACATCTTTCGGCTCTTGGTCTTCCGTCCACCCCTGCGGCTGCTGCTTCCTGTAACCAGGGTGCAAGGCGGTTAGTGGGGGCTTCTCGCAAGCCAACCACTGCGACTGCTTCCTGTAACCAGGGTGCAAGGCGGTTAGTGGGGGCTTCTCGCAAGCCAACCACTGCAGCTGCTTCCTGTAGCCAGGGTGCAACGCGGTTAGTGGGGGCTTCTCGCAAGCCAACCACTGCGACTGCTTCCTGTAACCAGGGTGCAACGCGGTTAGTGGGGGCTTCACGCAAGCCAACCACTGCGGCTGCTTCCTGTAACCTGGGTGCAACGTGGTAAGTGGGGGCTTCTCGCAAGCCAACCACTGCGGCTGCTTCCTGTAACCAGGGTGCCACGCGGTTAGTGGGGGCTTCACGCAAGCCAACCACTACAGCTGCTTCCTGTAACCAGGGTGCAACACGGTTAGTGGGGGCTTCTCGCAAGCCAACCACTACAGCTGCTTCCTGTAACCAGGGTGCAACACGGTTAGTAGGGGCTTCTCGCAAGCCAACCACTACAGCTGCTTCCTGTAACCAGGGTGAGAGGCGGTTAGTGGGGGCTTCTCGCAAGCCAACCACTACAGCTACTTCCTGTAACCAGGGTGCAACACGGTTAGTGGGGGCTTCTCGCAAGCCAACCACTACAGCTGCTTCCTGTAACCAGGGTGCAACACGGTTAGTGGGGGCTTCTCGCAAGCCAACCACTGCGGCTGCTTCCTGTAACCAGGGTGCAACACGGTTAGTGGGGGCTTCTCGCAAGCCAACCACTACAGCTGCTTCATGTAACCAGGGTGCAACACGGTTAGTGGGGGCTTCTCGCAAGCCAACCACTAAAGCTGCTTCCTGTAACCAGGGTGCAACACGGTTAGTGGGGGCTCCTCGCAAGCTAACCACTGCAGCTGCTTCCTGTTACCAGGGTGCAACGCGGTTAGTGGGAGCTTCTCGCAAGCCAACCACTGCGGCTGCTTCCTGTTACCAGGGTGCAACACGGTTAGTGGGGGCTTCTCGCAAGCCAACCACTGCGGCTGCTTCTTGTAACCAGGGTGCAACACGGTTAGTGGGAGCTTCTCGCCAGCCAATACTGCAGCTGCTTTCTGTAACCAGGGTGCAACGCGGTTAGTGGGGGCTTCTTGCAAGCCAACCACTGCTGCTGCTTCCTGTAACCAGGGTGCAACGCGGTTAGTGGGGGCTTCTCGCAAGCCAACCACTGCTGCTGCTTCCTGTTACCAGGGTGCAACACGGTTAGTGGGGGCTTCTCGCAAGCCAACCACTGCGGCTGCTTCTTGTAACCAGGGTGCAACGCGGTTAGTGGGGGCTCCTCGCAAGCCAACCACTGCGGCTGCTTCCTGTAACCAGGGTGCAACGCGGTTAGTGGGGGCTCCTCGCAAGCCAACCACTGCGGCTGCTTCCTGTAACCAGGGTGCAACACGGTAAGTGGGGGCTGCTCGCAAGCCAACCACTGCGGCTGCTTCCTGTAACCAGGGTGCAACACGGTAAGTGGGGGCTCCTCGCAAGCCAACCACTGCGGCTGCTTCCTGTAACCAGGGTGCAACGCGGTTAGTGGGGGCTCCTCGCAAGCCAACCACTGCGGCTGCTGCTTCCTGTAACCAGGGTGCAACGCGGTTAGTGGGGGCTTCTCGCAAGCCAACCACTGCGGCTGCTTCCTGTAACCAGGGTGCAACGCGGTTAGTGGGGGCTTCTCGCAAGCCAACCACTGCGGCTGCTTCCTGTAACCAGGGTGCAACGCGGTTAGTGGGGGCTTCTCGCAAGCCAACCACTGCGGCTGCTTCCTGTAACCAGGGTGCAACGCGGGTAGTGGGGGCTTCTCGCCAGCCAACCACTGCGGCTACTTCCTGTAACCAGGGTGCAACACGGTAAGTGGGGGCTTCTCGCAAGCCAACCACTGCTGCTGCTTCCTGTAACCAGGGTGCAACGCGGTTATTGGGGGCTTCTCGCAAGCTAACCACTGCGGCTGCTTCCTGTAACCAGGGTGCAACGCGGTTAGTGGGGGCTCCTCGCAAGCTAACCACTGCGGCTGCTTCCTGTAACCAGGGTGCAACGCGGTTAGTGGGGGCTTCTCGCAAGCCAACCACTGCGGCTGCTTCCTGTAACCAGGGTGCAACGCGGTTAGTGGGGGCTTCTCGCAAGCCAACCACTGCGGCTGCTTCCTGTAACCAGGGTGCAACGCGGTTAGTGGGGGCTTCTCGCAAGCTAACCACTGCGGCTGCTTCCTGTAACCAGGGTGCAACGCGGTTAGTGGGGGCTTCTCGCAAGCCAACCACTGCGGCTGCTTCCTGTAACCAGGGTGCAACGCGGTTAGTGGGGGCTTCTCGCAAGCCAACCACTGTGGCTGCTTCCTGTAACCAGGGTGCAACGCGGTTAGTGGGAACTTCTCACCAGCCAACCACTGCGGCTGCTTCCTGTAACCAGGGTGCAACGCGGTTAGTGGGGGCTCCTCGCAAGCTAACCACTGCGGCTGCTTCCTGTAACCAGGGTGCAACGCGGTTATTGGGGGCTTCTCGCAAGCCAACCACTGCGGCTGCTTCCTGTAACCAGGGTGCAACGCGGTTAGTGGGAGCTCCTCGAAGCCAACCACTACGGCTGCTTCCTGTAACCAGGGTGCAACGCGGTTAGTGGGGGCTTCTCGCCAGCCAACCACTGCGGCTACTTCCTGTAACCAGGGTGCAACACGGTAAGTGAGGGCTTCTCGCAAGCCAACCACTGCAGCTGCTTCCTGTAACCATGGTGCAACGCGGTTAGTGGGGGCTTCTCGCAAGCCAACCACTGCAGCTGCTTCCTGTAACCATGGTGCAACGCGGTTAGTGGGGGCTCCTCGCAAGCCAACCACTGCGGCTGCTTCCTGTAACCATGGTGCAACGCGGTTAGTGGGGGCTCCTCGCAAGCCAACCACTGCGGCTGCTTCCTGTAACCATGGTGCAACGCGGTTAGTGGGGGCTCCTCGCAAGCCAACCACTGCGGCTGCTTCCTGTAACCATGGTGCAACGCGGTTAGTGGGGGCTCCTCGCAAGCCAACCACTGCGGCTGCTTCCTGTAACCAGGGTGCAACGCGGTTAGTGGGGGCTCCTCGCAAGCCAACCACTGCGGCTGCTTCCTGTAACCAGGGTGCAACGCGGTTAGTGGGGGCTTCTCGCAAGCCAACCACTGCGGCTGCTTCCTGTAACCATGGTGCAACGCGGTTAGTGGGGGCTCCTCGCAAGCCAACCACTGCGGCTGCTTCCTGTAACCAGGGTGCAACGCGGTTAGTGGGGGCTCCTCGCAAGCCAACCACTGCGGCTGCTTCCTGTAACCAGGGTGCAACGCGGTTAGTGGGGGCTCCTCGCAAGCCAACCACTGCGGCTGCTTCCTGTAACCAGGGTGCAACACGGTTAGTGGGGGCTCCTCGCAAGCCAACCACTGCGGCTGCTTCCTGTAACCAGGGTGCAACGCGGTTAGTGGGAGCTCCTCGAAGCCAACCACTACGGCTGCTTCCTGTAACCAGGGTGCAACGCGGTTAGTGGGGGCTTCTCGCAAGCCAACCACTGCGGCTGCTTCCTGTAACCAGGGTGCAACGCGGTAGGTGGGAACTTCTCACCAGCCAACCACTGCGGCTGCTTCCTGTAACCAGGGTGCAACGCGGTTAGTGGGAGCTCCTCGAAGCCAACCACTACGGCTGCTTCCTGTAACCAGGGTGCAACGCGGTTAGTGGGGGCTTCTCGCCAGCCAACCACTGCGGCTACTTCCTGTAACCAGGGTGCAACACGGTAAGTGAGGGCTTCTCGCAAGCCAACCACTGCAGCTGCTTCCTGTAACCATGGTGCAACGCGGTTAGTGGGGGCTTCTCGCAAGCCAACCACTGCGGCTGCTTCCTGTAACCAGGGTGCAACGCGGTTAGTGGGGGCTCCTCGCAAGCTAACCACTGCGGCTGCTTCCTGTAACCAGGGTGCAACGCGGTTAGTGGGAACTTCTCACCAGCCAACCACTGCGGCTGCTTCCTGTAACCAGGGTGCAACGCGGTTAGTGGGGGCTCCTCGCAAGCCAACCACTGCGGCTGCTTCCTGTAACCAGGGTGCAACGCGGTTATTGGGGGCTTCTCGCAAGCCAACCACTGCGGCTGCTTCCTGTAACCAGGGTGCAACGCGGTTAGTGGGGGCTTCTCGCAAGCCAACCACTGCGGCTGCTTCCTGTAACCAGGGTGCAACGCGGTTAGTGGGGGCTTCTCGCAAGCCAACCACTGCGGCTGCTTCCTGTAACCAGGGTGCAACGCGGTTAGTGGGGGCTTCTCGCAAGCCAACCACTGCGGCTGCTTCCTGTAACCAGGGTGCAACGCGGTTAGTGGGGGCTTCTCGCAAGCCAACCACTGCGGCTGCTTCCTGTTACCAGGGTGCAACGCGGTTAGTGGGGGCTCCTCGCAAGCCAACCACTGCGGCTGCTTCCTGTAACCAGGGTGCAACACGGTTAGTGGGGGCTTCTCGCAAGCCAACCACTGCGGCTGCTTCCTGTAACCAGGGTGCAACACGGTTAGTGGGGGCTTCTCGCAAGCCAACCACTGCGGCTGCTTCCTGTAACCAGGGTGCAACACGGTTAGTGGGGGCTTCTCGCAAGCCAACCACTGCGGCTGCTTCCTGTAACCAGGGTGCAACACGGTTAGTAGGGGCTCCTCGCAAGCCAACCACTGCGGCTGCTTCCTGTAACCAGGGTGCAACGCGGTTAGTGGGGGCTTCTCGCAAGCCAACCACTGCGGCTGCTTCCTGTTACCAGGGTGCAACGCGGTTAGTGGGGGCTCCTCGCAAGCCAACCACTGCGGCTGCTTCCTGTAACCAGGGTGCAACGCGGTTATTGGGGGCTTCTCGCAAGCCAACCACTGCGGCTGCTTCCTGTTACCAGGGTGCAACGCGGTTAGTGGGGGCTCCTCGCAAGCCAACCACTGCGGCTGCTTCCTGTAACCAGGGTGTAACACGGTTAGTGGGGGCTCCTCGCAAGCCAACCACTGCGGCTGCTTCCTGTAACCAGGGTGTAACACGGTTAGTGGGGGCTCCTCGCAAGCCAACCACTGCGGCTGCTTCCTGTAACCAGGGTGCAACGCGGTTAGTGGGGGCTCCTCGCAAGCCAACCACTGCGGCTGCTTCCTGTAACCAGGGTGCAACGCGGTTAGTGGGGGCTTCTCGCAAGCCAACCACTGCGGCTGCTTCCTGTAACCAGGGTGCAACGCGGTTATTGGGGGCTCCTCGCAAGCCAACCACTTCGGCTGCTTCCTGTAACCAGGGTGCAACGCGGTTATTGGGGGCTTCTCGCAAGCCAACCACTGCGGCTGCTTCCTGTAACCAGGGTGCAACGCGGTTATTGGGGGCTTCTCGCAAGCCAACCACTGCGGCTGCTTCCTGTTACCAGGGTGTAACACGGTTAGTGGGGGCTCCTCGCAAGCCAACCACTGCGGCTGCTTCCTGTAACCAGGGTGCAACGCGGTTATTGGGGGCTTCTCGCAAGCCAACCACTGCGGCTGCTTCCTGTAACCAGGGTGCAACGCGGTTATTGGGGGCTTCTCGCAAGCCAACCACTGCGGCTGCTTCCTGTAACCAGGGTGCAACGCGGTTATTGGGGGCTTCTCGCAAGCCAACCACTGCGGCTGCTTCCTGTAACCAGGGTGCAACGCGGTTATTGGGGGCTTCTCGCAAGCCAACCACTGCGGCTGCTTCCTGTTACCAGGGTGCAACGCGGTTAGTGGGGGCTTCTCGCAAGCCAACTACTGCGGCTGCTTCCTGTAACCAGGGTGCAACGCGGTTAGTGGGGGCTTCTCGCCAGCCAACCACTGCGGCTGCTTCCTGTAACCAGGGTGCAACGCGGTTAGTGGGGGCTTCTCGCAAGCCAACCACTGCGGCTGCTTCCTGTAACCAGGGTGCAACGCGGTTAGTGGGGGCTTCTCGCCAGCCAACCACTGCGGCTGCTTCCTGTAACCAGGGTGCAACGCGGTTAGTGGGGGCTTCTCGCAAGCCAACCACTGCGGCTGCTTCCTGTAACCAGTGTGCAACGCGGTTAGTGGGGGCTCCTCGCAAGCCAATACTGCGGCTGCTTCCTGTAACCAGGGTGCAACGCGGTTAGTGGGGGCTTCTCGCAAGCCAACCACTGCGGCTGCTTCCTGTAACCAGGGTGCAACGCGGTTAGTGGGGGCTCCTCGCAAGCCAACCACTGCGGCTGCTTCCTGTAACCAGGGTGCAACGCGGTTAGTGGGGGCTTCTCGCAAGCCAACCACTGCGGCTGCTTCCTGTAACCAGGGTGCAACGCGGTTAGTGGGGGCTTCTCGCAAGCCAACCACTGCGGCTGCTTCCTGTAACCAGGGTGCAACGCGGTTAGTGGGGGCTCCTCGCAAGCCAACCACTGCGGCTGCTTCCTGTAACCAGGGTGCAACGCGGTTAGTGGGGGCTTCTCGCAGGCCAACCACTGCGGCTGCTTCCTGTAACCAGGGTGCAACGCGGTTAGTGGGGGCTTCTCGCAAGCCAACCACTGCGGCTGCTTCCTGTAACCAGGGTGCAACGCGGTTAGTGGGGGCTTCTCGCAAGCCAACCACTGCAGCTGCTTCCTGTAACCAGGGTGCAACACGGTTAGTGGGGGCTTCTCGCAAGCCAACCACTGCGGCTGCTTCCTGTAACCAGGGTGCAACACGGTTAGTGGGGGTTTCTCGCAAAACATTGCTCATCAAGAATGGTTCACAATATTGAAATAGGTGTGGTTTAGTGAAATAGCCCCAAGGTTTAAGTGAATTGGAACATGCACTAACAATGCTGTGGTTCACAACCGTCACAGTGGATTGAAATAATCACAAGAAATCAATTAATTCCATTCCTTGATCCATCATCCTATGACGCACCTTATGATGAACCAATCGGAACGCAAAAGAGCCATACGAGAAGGTCTACTATGGAAATCAAAACGAAAACCGTGGTATCGTATATTTTACTTTTGTTGTAGTTAATGCCGCTTTTATACTACTGAAATGAGCAACTAGTCATCGGTTGTGAACCAGTTGCTTGTTATTTCACCATTTCACTGTATCTTATTGCAGCTCTTATTTCACGTGTAATCGGTCTTCAACAAGAATTATCCGTGTCACTTATAATTTTATTCAGGGCTGTATGTCGACCTCCCTTGAGGAGGGAACACCCGATTTATGTGAATTGAAAATGTTTGGAAAATAATGTCAAAATATAAACAA
Organism: Isoperla grammatica; assembly: GCA_945910005.1. Lineage (NCBI taxonomy): Eukaryota > Metazoa > Arthropoda > Insecta > Plecoptera > Perlodidae > Isoperla > Isoperla grammatica. The sequence goes on along the minus strand of OX246750.1, from coordinate 23,794,816 downwards.
CAATATGTTTATCTCTTACAGAGTCTACTGGTCTTTCTTATATATGTTTCGCTGTTCTTATTCATATTTCCGTTCTTAAAATTAATTAATTACACTCTTGTGATGTGTTTTTGCAAAACACTTTTCACAAATACGGTTAGTTAGTTTATTTGAAAAAACAAAAACATATATTTGATAAATGAAACATGTATGTATATAAGAAAAAGCATTTAAGTCGCTAGTGTTACGTGGGCAGGGAAGCTTTTTAAACAATATCCATTGATTGATTGATAAATTATAATTTGGTAATCATGAACATGATAAGATAACTTCTCAAGACAATTGTAGACTTATTGCTCAGCCACCAACCAGGCCAGCTGACTAGCTTGCAAACTGCAGGCCTCGGTCACTGGATCACTGCTACCCGATATGGCTGAGTAGACAGTACAAGCATCTCCCAAGCCAATTGTAGACTTATTGCTCAGCCACCAACCAGGCCAGCTGACTAGCTTGCAAACTGCAGGCCTCGGTCACTGGATCACTGCTACCCGAGATGGCTGAGTAGACAGTACAAGCCTCTCCCAAGCCAATTGTAGACTTATTGCTCAGCCACCAACCAGGCCAGCTGACTAGCTTGCAAACTGCAGGCCTCGGTCACTGGATCACTGCTACCCGAGATGGCTGAGTAGACAGTACAAGCCTCTCCCAAGCCAATTGTAGACTTATTGCTCAGCCACCAACCAGGCCAGCTGACTAGCTTGCAAACTGCAGGCCTCGGTCACTGGATCACTGCTACCCGATATGGCTGAGTAGACAGTACAAGCCTCTCCCAAGCCAATTGTAGACTTATTGCTCAGCCACCAACCAGGCCAGCTGACTAGCTTGCAAACTGCAGGCCTCGGTCACTGGATCACTGCTACCCGAGATGGCTGAATAGACAGTACAAGCCTCTCCCAAGCCAATTGTAGACTTATTGCTCAGCCACCAACCAGGCCAGCTGACTAGCTTGCAAACTGCATGCCTCGGTCACTGGATCACTGCTACCCGATATGGCTGAGTAGACAGTACAAGCCTCTCCCAAGCCAATTGTAGACTTATTGCTCAGCCACCAACCAGGCCAGCTGACTAGCTTGCAAACTGCAGGCCTCGGTCACTTGGTCACTGCTACCCGAGATGGCTGAGTAGACAGTACAAGCATCTCCCAAGCCAATTGTAGACTTATTGCTCAGCCACCAACCAGGCCAGCTGACTAGCTTGCAAACTGCAGGCCTCGGTCACTGGATCACTGCTACCCGAGATGGCTGAGTAGACAGTACAAGCATCTCCCAAGCCAATTGTAGACTTATTGCTCAGCCACCAACCAGGCCAGCTGACTAGCTTGCAAACTGCAGGCCTCGGTCACTGGATCACTGCTACCCGAGATGGCTGAGTAGACAGTACAAGCATCTCCCAAGCCAATTGTAGACTTATTGCTCAGCCACCAACCAGGCCAGCTGACTAGCTTGCAAACTGCAGGCCTCGGTCACTGGATCACTGCTACCCGAGATGGCTGAGTAGACAGTACAAGCCTCTCCCAAGCCAATTGTATACTTATTGCTCAGCCACCAACCAGGCCAGCTGACTAGCTTGCAAACTGCATGCCTCGGTCACTGGATCACTGCTACCCGATATGGCTGAGTAGACAGTACAAGCCTCTCCCAAGCCAATTGTAGACTTATTGCTCAGCCACCAACCAGGCCAGCTGACTAGCTTGCAAACTGCAGGCCTCGATCACTGGATCACTGCTACCCGAGATGGCTGAGTAGACAGTAAAGCCTCTCCCAAGCCAATTGTATACTTATTGCTCAGCCACCAACCAGGCCAGCTGACTAGCTTACAAACTGCAGGCCTCGGTCACTGGATCACTGCTACCCGAGATGGCTGAGTAGACAGTACAAGCCTCTCCCAAGCCAATTGTATACTTATTGCTCAGCCACCAACCAGGCCAGCTGACTAGCTTGCAAACTGCAGGCCTCGGTCACTCGATCCCTGCTACTCGAGATTGCTGAGTAGACAGTACAAGCCTCTCCAAATGTTTGTTGACTGACAAGCGGCATATGGGGATTTGAGGCAGATCACTGTTCAATAATTCCATATGACTGTACTCCATAAGCTTACATTGTGGGAACCAGGAGTGGATGAGGTAACCCCCTCTCCCACACTCCTTGCTGCAGGAGCTTGCAATCGCTCTCTTGTAACCTGGCGACCTAACAGATAAGGTGTTCTCGTAGGATCTACGATGTTAGGGTTAATTCAAGTTTTAGTCTTTTGTAAGTACAGTGCTAATTGTTTTATTAAATATTAGTTAATTCTAACAAGGCCTATGTCTTAAACTAGGAAATCCTTCCCTCTCATTCTCGATATCAGTAAGTAGATCAAGCTCCAGGTGTCGATAGTAAATTGACTGGTAATCAATCTAATTGACGGCACAACACTAGCAAAAATGACTTATTTTGGTTTACTTTTTGATGAGTCGGATAAATAGAGCTATTTCTAGCACGTAAGAGTTGGGTTGGTATTTGCCGTCTTTCGCCCAAAGTAATCATTTGATTCCCGTGAAAAAACCAGGATACACAGCAAGCAGTGCCTTAAATGTTCAGCTCGATTAAAAATTTAAATTGAGTTCATGGAACCATACAGAAATTAATGAAGGCTCTAGTTCGTAATTTCGAGCTAATACCTTCATTTTGTAAGAAAAATTAAATTTAAAACACGTCTAACATAGCTTACACCAAGTACTATTCAGTCCCAAAATATTAAAATTTTGTCGTTACCCAATCGGCTGTAATTTAACTAGTTAAAACAGCGAAAACGTGCCGCGAATAGTTCAGTGGTTTGACGAGAAGTGTTGCATGGTCGTTCAAGATATTTTCGCGCACTGCTTTTTGAGAGGAACGGTGAATGGGTGGGGGAACACATGCAGGCTTTGATTTCTCCCAACAAAAGTTTGTTAGTTTATCATTCTTTACTTAACTCATATAAGGTAATTACAACTTAACTTTAAACATGTCGTAGGTTTTCTCGGCCAAGTCTTCACTAAAACTTGCAATCGGTACGAAACGTCAGAACTTTAATTTCAATGGACTCACCGATACCTGAGATCTAAATTGCAGTTCTATTGCTGGATATAGTTTCTTCATTTGTGTTCAATGTATAGTGTATGTAGTAGCAATTTGCAGTAATTGAAGTTTGAGTTTGAAAGCACATTGGATCCATTTGATTCGTATCTGTTTACAATTACAGTAGCACATAATGTATCCACTGGCTACAAGTTTCACGCCTTATACAGTGCCTTGCACAGTACAGATGGGATGGAGATTATCTACATACTACTGTCATTGCAAATCTGACGCGTTTGCGTGCAAGTTTTCTATACAATTTCATTTTTGCTATCATTACATTTCAGGCGATATTTCCAGTCTGTACTATCAAAATATGACACACCAAGAAGGAAAATATTCCTTTTAGTCCGACTTACGAGCTACTGTCCGGACGAATCTACGCACAACACATCCGCACTTACCTCGCTCTAGCTGTTCTAACATTCATGTAAGGTGTTACCAAAGCATAATAGTTCACGTATCAGTGGCCATTTTAAAGATTATTTCAAAAGTATAGACCCAGTAGTTTGTTATAACAATTTACGCATACTTGTACAAATGAGCAACGTGTCTACGTTTTCGCAACTTCAATTGTAGAAAAGCTAATTATCTGATTTAAACGAGAGGTCCTTAAAAATACGTACCAATAATGTGAGACAATAATGAAATAAACTTTTTAGATAGAAAGTGCTCTGAACGAAAATTCATAGCTTGCACTAATATGCAGGGTGCGTAGTTTCATGGCCCAAACCGCTGCTTTTGAGGCCCAACTGCTGCACCCTGCAAATTAGTGCATGCTATGAATTTTCGTTCTAGGCACTTTCTATCTTGAAAGTTTATTTAATTATTGTCTCACATTATTGGTACGTATTCCTAAGGACCGCTCGTTCCAATCCGATCATTAGTTTATTGCCAATTGAAGTTGAAAAAACAAACACACTTTGCTCATTTTCACATATTATGATTCGTGAATTGTTATAACAAGTCAACTACTGGGTCTATAACTTTGAAGTTTATTTAATTATTGTCTCATATTATTGCTGCGTATCTTTAAGGACCTCTCGTTCTAATTCGGTCATTAGTTTTTCGCCAGTTGAAGTTGGAAAAACAAACACACTTTGCTCACTTTTACATATGCGTGAATGGTTATAACAAGTTAACTACTTGGTCTATAATTTTGAAATAATCGTTTAAATGGCCACTGATATCTGCATTAAATACGCTTTTCCAAAAGTTATACCTTAAAATGAATATTATAGCAGCTAGAACGAGATAGGTGTCGTATGTTATGCGCGTGAATTCGTAACTGTCAGTGGATTTGTCCCAACTCTGAGACTTCGTAACGTCAGAAGGCAGGTTAGTTACTGGTTAATTATTAGCCGGTTTATGAAGTATTTAATTTTGAAAACCAGAACTACGTATGTTTATTGGTTCGGGAGATTAGCCAAAATAATGGAGCGCCGCGCGCGTGACCTTTGACCCCCGCCCCCAACCACCCACATCAAATGCTGAGATGCACACGGGGTAGAGATGATTCCTGACTTTCATACAAACATTTTGATACCCGTGTCTTGCTTCTACTCAAAAAGTTTAGCGGAATCATAGTGGTAGCGATTTCCCTCCTGACTAATACCGACCGCACATCGTGCTTATCTCTGTATATCGGACGAACTCCGGTTGTGGTTGTCACTTCCCGTGGAGTCATCACTCGCCCAGTTGTCAAACTCTGTCCTCTACCCACTCAATGAAGCAGAGCATTCATGGGGGCCGGAATGTTCAATCGACCCCCATCTTCTACTTAACTTCTTAGTCTTCCTTCTTCTATTTAACTTTTTTCTCAACTATAATTGTTGTGTTTATTCTTTGTTGTTTTTTGTTCTCTTGTTTTTCATAGGTTTGGCTTGTTCTTGTGACTTTTTTGTCATTAGATATAAATGAATTAATTAACGGCTACACTTTGTGTATTGTTGCCCACAAATAACGGCATTACCGTCTTTCTTATTACGTGAACCACGCCTGTCTAGTTACAGCTGGTGTACTTTGTGTATTGTTGCCCGAACAGCACGGCATTACCGTCTATCTTATTACGTGAACCACGCCTGTCTAGTTACAGCTGGTGTACTTTGTGTATTGTTGTCCGAACAGCACGGCATTACCGTCTATCTTATTACGTGAACCACGCCTGTCTAGTTACAGCTGGTGTACTTTGTGTATTGTTGTCCGAACAGCACGGCATTACCGTCTATCTTATTACGTGAACCACGCCTGTCTAGTTACAGCTGGTGTACTTTGTGTATTGTTGTCCGAACAGCACGGCATTACCGTCTATCTTATTACGTGAACCACGCATGTCTAGTTACAGCTGGCGTATCACTCAAACTTGATGGCTACAACATGACTGTGTTGTGTACGATAAATGCGTAGTAGCGTGCACTGTTCATTGTTTATGTCCGGGTGTTTTGCTCAGCCACACATTATGACTACAACATTTCTGTGAAGGCGTAGTTTTGTGCATATTGCATTTTTGAGAATCATTGTTTTTATACACCAATACTGTGTTTTGTTGGCTGGAATGTTACGGTTTCAACATATATTTTGATCTTTATATACGTGTTTAGTCGACTCTACATCCTTGCTTATTGGTACATACATGTAATAATAATAATAAAAATAATAATAATAATAATTATAAATAATAATAATAATAATACTAATAATAATCATAATAATAAAAATAATAATAATAATAATAATAATAATAATAATAATAATAATAATAATAATAATACTAATAATAATAATAAAAATAATAATAATAATAATCTAAAGGATAGCGTAGATACGGTAGATAGGGTAGCATCGAACAAATGGTTAACGTCTTGGACATTGTCAGCGAAACAGAGGGATTTATGATCGCTATTCAAGATAAAGTAATCAAGACTAACAATTACAAAAAATACATAATGAAAGACGTCACAGTGGATGATAAATGTAGAAAATGTAATATGAACGGCGAAACAATTGAACACATCGTATCTGGGTGCAAAATGCTTTGTCAAACAGATTATCTTCATAGGCATAACCAAGTTGCAAACATTATACACCAAAAATTAGCCATAAAGTATAAACGTATATACACAACCACTGCGTATTACAAATACAAGCCTGAAAAGGTATTAGATAGTAAAGACTACAAATTATATTACGACCGGGCAGTTATAACAGACCAAACCATACGTCACAATAGACCGGATATTATATTTATTGACAAGAAGAAACAAGAAACGATTTTAATTGATGTGGCCGTCCCTTTATGCCACAATGTAGAGACAACTTGGCGGGAAAAGATAAACAGATATAAGGAATTATCTATTGAAATAAAAAGGTTGTGGAAGCAGAATAATGTAACTGTTGTACCGTTAATTATATCAGCAAATGGCATTGTTCCTCGAATACTACATGACAGTATTAAACTAATTGGTCTCAAACAAAACATATACATATACGAACATATAACAACATATACAAACATATACGAAATACACCAACAGAAAAGTGGAAACTGCCCAATTTCGACTGAATAGTGAATACCGGACATGACCTCCTAAAGCCTCACCTCCATAGAATAGGGCTGGCTGCGGACGGCGTGTGTGATCTGTGTGGGAAGGAGGAGCAGACCAGAAGGCATCTGCAGATTTGTGAGGGACTAAGAGCCCAAAATGACGCTATACCAGGGGGCATAAAGTTTCACGACAGGGAGGCGAATCTCTATTGGCTGATGAGATCCAGCATGATGGTCAGATAGATCAATTGTGGGCATATGAAATAATAATAATAATTTTGAACACATGTAGGATAGTGCGAAAATGTTTGAACTAAGAAGAATGAAGACTTCAAGTAGTTCTCCATCCTGATGGTGGTTTTCGTGGTTTTCCACCATACGAAGAGCGAATGCTGGGATGAGTACAAATCGGCCACGACTGTACATAGCATCCACAGTTTGGTTTGGAAAAAATAATATGGACAATGATATATTATTTAATTAGTTCTAAGTAGATTTTAATAAGGTAAACACATGGGAATACTTGACATTTATGTCCGTACAACATGTTATTGCCGGTTTTGACCGAGTTTGTATGAATTGCAACAATAAAATTATTATAATAATAATAAAAATAATAATAATAATAATAATAATAATAATAATAATAATAATAATAATAATAATAATAATAATAATAATAATAATAATAATAATAATAATAATAATAATAATAATAATAATAATAATAATAATAATAATAATAATAATCCATCCATCCATCCATATATACATCCATCCTGACATGGTTTTCGTGGTTTTCCATTGTCCATAGAGTAGAATTACTAGGATGGCATCGAGAAATCGGCCACGACCGTACACACAGTAACACGACGCAAAGAAGACACACACGAAGACAACGCAAATAAGATCATATCATTATGCAGTGTATACTATGATCAAGTACTAATAAGACAGTAACGACTGAAGTTGAACAAGGTACCCCATAAAAATACTTGACATTACATCTGTATTGTCCGTATAACATGTAAACACCGGCTTTGACCGAGATTGATGACTGTTTAAACTAGTAACATGTGATTAGTGAAGTTAAATAAGGTAGACACATGGTAATACTTGACATTACGTCCGTATAACATTTTAACGCCGGTTTTAACCAAGATTGTATGATTGTGATACATTCAATAAAATAATAATAATAAAAATAATTTTAATAATAATAATAATAATAATAATAATAATAATAATAATAATAATAATAATAATAATAATAATAATAATAATAATAATAATAATAATAATATAATAATAATAATAATAATAGGGGCTACCTGGTAACCTCTACAAGTCTACATGTTCGAAGTCGCTGCTGATAATATACCACATTTTAAAGTGAAAAAGCTGTAATCAACCAACAATTTTCACGGCATTGAGATCTACGAGTGATTTACTACAAGAAGACATGAAGGAAAGTACCAGTATCCATTACTTTGGAAAGTGGCTGAACTCTGGCGGACAAATCGAGAACCAGTACAGCCGGGATTAGGCCATTATCACATTAGGTTCTGAACTGACAATTGCAATCGTAAACAAAGAGCCAATAACTTAAATTATGTATTTGTTTGTGATTAAGGCTTGTTTTATTATTTATTATTATTGAACTTATTTCCTAGTTGCACGATTTTAGCCTTTTCAGCTGCTCAAATGTAATTGGAGAATTGTAGATTGCGATTGCAATTGGCGACTTCAACCTACGATTCCAATTGTAGTGTGATATGGGCTTGAGCCGTGCGTTGTTTATCCCGGCTCGGACGGTCATGATGGTCGCGAAAGTGGCGCGCCTACATCTCGGTTTGAAGGCGAATAGTAGTTTAGTTTTGTAGGCTTACATTTTAGTCCAGGGCCTTGCTTGAGAAACATAGGAACAGTTGAAATTAGTGTTGTGTATGACAGATTAAAGCTAGATTAAGACACGTCAAGGTCTTGTACTTATAATTTGATTCGATAGTATTGTAACTAGATATATACGGTATTTAGCGGTTGTATGTGAGCACTTTTAATTTTTTCCAGAATTAAGAAGATTTCGTCTTCAAAATCTGTGAAAATTGAAACTGTCATTCAACTCCAACTCAGCGCTTTTGTTATTTATTGACGGGGCACGGCCAAGTTGTGAATGTAGAGGAAAGTGTGACATTGAGTGCTTTGATTTCTTGAAAAACAATATTAACTTTCTGTGACAAGAACTTAGTTTGACCGGACAATGAACATTTGACATTTAGTAAATAAACAAACAGATTATGGATGATTCTGATGCATTATCGCAACAGACCACCAAATCTGGAAGAGTGAGGCAGCGTATCAAATGGACGGATAACATGAACATTTGTGTGATGCGTAACTATTATAGAATTACGTTATTAGAAACTAGATAAGTTGGATATCGACAAGAACTGCACCGAGCTTTTACACAAGAATACCCGTTAGTAGATGTAACCGAACAAAGAGTAGCAGACCAAAGGAGAATAATTGTAAGTAATGGTATGCTACCATTTAAGCATCAAGAAACGGAACCATCTACGACAAGAATAAATGTAACAAAAAGATCTACCTGAAGGACCACTAGGTCAGAACACACAAGAGGTACATCAACAACATCCACCTATAAAGAACATTAAACAAGAAGAGGATACAAGAGGGAACACACAAGAAATAGACGAGTTAAAGGACATATTAAATTTAGCTTTTGAAAATGCTTTGTCAGAACATAGAGATATATACTACTTCGTAGAGAGACGTAACTCAATGCTATCGAGGCGTACACAAAGTTGTTCTCGTCTGTGGCCTAAATCGGCCATGTTGGCCCCGTAAATCTTGTGTATTGGTTTGTTTACATGGTCAATAGTGTGTAGATTAAAGGCTTTATCCAATTCTTCCTGTATATTTCTATAGTTCTGAGGTAAATACATGATTGAGTGATGTCGGAAGGAGATATTTACATATATTTATATCCTATACTAATAAAACAATGAACTTAAAGCTCAATTCTCCAGCGAGAGCCCTAGGCCTAGGGCCTACACTATATTAATAACACAATTACCTTCAAGCTTAGGTATATGGCCATAACACCATAACATAGGGCCTAGGCCTAGGCTTTACGCCTACATTAGCCTATACTAATAAAACAATTAACTTCAAGCTCAATTCGCCAGCTAGGCCCTAGGCCTAGGCCTGTGGCCTTAATTGATCTAGGCCTATATGCCATTGTGTCATAATGAAGTGAAAAATAGTTCAACCATTCTGATCATGTTGGCAAAACAAATTAGGGAATAACCTATATTAATTTCAAAATGGAATGATATAATTTTGTACAGAGCTAACTTCTCCTAGGCCTAGCCCAGGCTACCTTAACTATGGAAAAATGGAATATGTCACATGTTGTTTGGACACAGCTATTAGCTGAAATTCGTTCGTTCGTTTCCGTGTCCGGAACACCGTTCTAGACAACTAATTTCAAAAAATCCGCCACTTTTATGGCTTTGTCATTTGCTAAAATTAAAACGGAGTGATTATGATATTAATACGTTCATACTATGGAACAAACCTTGAATATTTCCATCAGCCATTTCGTCAAAACGGATGAGTGTATGACATGTCAAGCGCACATGGCTATGGAACACGCGTGTTATTCAGATGTAAACAAACCCGGAGATGGTCCAACATGGCGGCCGCGCGCACCGAAGCCTATTCGAGCATAGGTCGCCTACTCGCCGCTCAGTTACGGCTCTCTACGAAGTAGTATATATCTCTATGGTCAGAATTTGCACATAGGCTATAGAACCGAACAAGAGACCAAGAATTCCTAAACCTTAACAGTCTAAGCAAATGGACATAGAAATGCACGTGATGAAAGCACATATATTGTTAGATTACGCGAAGAAAAAAATGTCGTTTGAGGAAGTGCATGCAGCAATATATTGTGGAGCCGTAGCAGTGGTCAGACAATTAGGATGAAAAAATAAAGTTGGTACAATTTCAGAACATAAAAAAAATTATACTCCAAAATGGGAACGGAGATAAGTCAAACGGATCAACGAGTTAAAGGAGAGATATTGGTAGATTAGAACAATTCAGGATATGTAATAGATTTAAAAAGATATTATAATGAACATATTCCGTTACTCGCTACAACAGCATCTGTAGCACGCTGCAAGTGCTGGAGGTTTTAGCTCCAGCATTAGTGGCATTCGTATGAGTGGGGGTAATTCAACATGGCGACAACTGAACTTTAGTTAGACTTCTGCCAAATTGCGCCAAAACTACCACTCACAGGAAGGATGTCTTCTAACAGCTTTTGGCAAGAAATTACCTTTATTGATAATTTGCCGGATGCCACAAACCAGTCATATTGTATTCGTTTTGCACGAGATGACATAAAGAGAGTAGAGACAGGTTTGTTGCAGGCCCTATACCTAGACCTACCTAATTTTAATTTTTCTCTTCGAATGGCCCTAGGCCTTTGAGCCTGCATAGGCTAGGCATTGGGTTTTAAATATATAAAACCCAATGGCTTAAGTTTAGGGCTTGACCGTCGTCGTTGGTACTCGAATAATCAATCAGAGCTTCAATCGCCAATTTGACAGCTAGACGTTCAGCCATTTTTACTTCGCTACACCCGTTCCGTAAAGACGGGTCGCTACAAAATATGCTTTTACTCTCATTCCAATCGTAGCATTCGTAGCATCTGCAGCGAGTAACGGAATGCGGCCAATATTGACAAAACATATTTGAAAGGTTCAAAATCCATACTATTCATGAAACACCGAACGAGGCTACAAACGAATATTTGGATAAAAAGTAGGTGCATTAGCCAAAAGATTACGAAGGTATAAAGAGTGTAGTGATAGAAAAGAACAAAACGAAATGTTTAAAGAAAAAGAAAAATAATTCTATCAGCAAATTAACAATAAAGAAGAAATAGTAGAAAATGGTATACCATCGAAGACAGATTGAGCAGTTTTGGGGTGGGATATGGAGTAACCCATTAATCCACAATCACAATGCAACATGGATTCAAGATGAAATTGAGGCAATGAGTGATATCGAAGAAATGACATTTGATGGCTTCAGTGTAAATGATATAAAATCAACGATACGAAATACTCATAAATGGAAAGCACCCGGTAATGATACCATTCACATTTTTTGGTACAAGAAGTTTTCAAACATGCACACCCATATTGCTAAATGTCTTAATGAATTTAAATAAGGAGACAAGAATCTACCAGATTTCTTTACGGAAGTAATAATATTTCTTAAACCAAAAGACAATGACACGAAAAATCCAAGTAAATATAGACCAATTACATGCTCACCAACTATATACAAAATCTTGACATCGTGCATAACAAATAAAATATATAGTCACTACGAAGAACACAATATATTAGCTGAAGAACAAAAGGGATGCCGTAAATTGTCGCAAGGGTGTAAGGAACAATTAATTATCGATTCTGTTGTAATAAACCAAGCATTCAACAAGAAGAGAAACATTCACGTTAGCTATATTGATTACAAGAAAGCGTATGATTCGTCACCACATTCGTGGCTAATACGGATACTGGAAATTTATAAAGTAAACCCATTGATAGTAAACGTTTTGCGGAAGTAAAACGTAGGCAAAGAGCAGATAAGAACTGACCCAGTTAACATCCGACGAGTTATTTTTCAAGGTGACTCGTTTAGTGCGTTGTGGTTTTGTCTTTCATTAAATCCATTATCTCACATACTTAACAAATGTACACATGGTTTCAAGATAAATGACGGTAATACGGTTTGCCACACTTTTTATCATCTATTCTACATGGACTATTTCAAGCTATATGCTCTAAATGCGACACACATGACGAATCTACTAAACTCAACGTTAGAATTCAGTAGAGATGTATGTATGGATTTTGGAATTGATAAATGTAAGTCACTTTATGTCATCAAAGGAAAGATTACGAAATTAGAAGAGTTTGAAATTGACGAAGACAACCGAATTGGAGTAATGGGTGAAGAAGACGTATACAAATATCTAGGATTTGCGCAGGCTAAACGAATTGATCATAAACTGATGAAAAGTAAACTAATTTCTGCATACAAGAAACGAATAGGATCCATTTTAAAAACACAACTTAATGGTAAAAACAAGATCAAAGCAATTAACACTTATGCCATACCGGTACTTACGTATTCATTCGAAATTATTAATTGAAAACAGACAGAAATTCATGCCCTGGAAATTCTCACCCGCACAACATTCACCAAATACAAAAGTCATCACCCAAAGTCAGCAATAGAAATAGTGACTTTACCAAGAGAAAAAGGGGGAAGAGGCTAGATTGATTTAAACAATTTATATTATAAACAAATTGAAATTCTAAGAAAGTACTTTTATACAAAATGCCCACATTCACAACTTCATAGAGCTATAGTATCGGCAGACAAGTCGCTTTCTTCCCTCAATTTAAATGACGGAAATTTAAACTTGCTTCAAAAACTAAATTCTGACACAGCAAAGGAGGTCAGAATATCAGAAAAGACGTTACATAGCAGACATTATAAAGAACTTCTTAAAGGGGTTCTCACCCGCAACACCAAAAAAATATGTTTAACTAAGGCTAATTAGCTATGAAATTAGCGACTAAACGAAAAAAAAATCGGGTTCACTATCACCCGGGAAAAAAATACAAAAGTTAGTAATTTTCGAGCTAGGTCCCATCGGCGAAAATCTCCCATAAGAAATAGCATTGGGACGACCTGTATGCCTTGGGTCCTTGGAGAATTCTGCTCCAAAAAAACAAAATGATGTAATACTTTTCGCTGCGTCTTTCTTTTCTACATATTTCGTTTGTAATCGGAGCTTCCGTTTAGGTACAAAATTAAGATGTGTAATCGGGTGTTGCATTTCGTTTTGAGCGTTGCTGTGCGCATCGGCTCGTCGAGTCACACGATACTCGGAGGAGGGGTAACGAGTGGAAGGAGGGGCAGGCAGCGAGTGTAGTCAGTCACAGTCAGTCAGTCACGGTGACGGGTTTGCATTGCATCGTCTCGTAATTGTAACACTTTGCGTAGCATATTTCTCGATGGCTACGTCTGGGTACCAGTTTGAGCCCGAATATTCTGCAGAAGAATTGGCAGAAATAGAGAAAGCCATAGAGTCCATTGAAAGTATTAGCGATGGCGATAGGAACAATTAGGAAACTTGGTGCAAATGTGACGAATGTTCAGTTATGCCCACAGTCACCGAATGTATTTGTTGTGCGGAAATACCGGCTGTGAGAAGTATGTTAGAAGACAACGTGTGCATTACGGACCACCAAATATTTGAAAACTTAATTTTGTCAACCTCTGCACTTAATATGTTACGCCATCATTTCATACTAATTGCAACTGAAAGAAGTAAAAGAAAATAGTATTCTATCGAACCAGTACCAAACAATTTATGGCGGCATTTAGCGTACTGACAGTTTGTGTATTGGATTAACTCAAACACAGCTCTGGGCCAACACAACCGCGTTATTATACCTGCTTATGTAGTGAATAAAATAAGAGAACGGTTTCCGGATGTGTCGGGCAAATATACTGGGTTTATTCCATTTGAAGAGACATCCGTGCAAGTTTTACCTGACTGATCTAAATTTAACTTATTTCTTCTCTGTGACATAGTAAAATATTTAATAGGTATAATTGTTTTTAATCTTTTTGCATTGAAGGTAGCATTACACGGAGGCCTACATAACATATACTTAAATAATAATAATGTAGATTTTTGCAAAGCGGGTGTGGTGTTGCTAGTGAACAAACAACTGTTTCGCCAGTTTCAATTTCAATTTTCAATTTCAGTCCACTTAAAGGAAGAGGTTCGTCATTCTTTGTCCCTTTGTTGTTGCAACCATACACATAATAACACGGCTTTATATAATTTACAATAAAGAAAATAATTTTCAATAACAGTACAAGACACACAGACTCACAGTTACACACCATACACGAGAATGCACGCACATGGGAAAACTAAGCTTCACCTGTACATCCATGAGAGAGAGAGAGATATTGATATTTATTGGCTTAAAGTCGTGCTACGAGGGAGAGAGAGAGAGAGAGAGAGAGAAAGAGAGAGACAGAGAGAGAGAGAGAGAGAGAGAGAGAGAGAGAGAGAGAGAGAGAGAGAGAGAGAGAGAGAGAGAGAGAGAGAGAGAGAGAGTAGTATTGGGAGGGGAAATAGTCAACGCATGCGCAATGAACGCGGTCTGCTATGCTATGTCGAGCGGAGTACAGTTGCACCAAAAGCCGGCGAACACCACGCTCGAGCAACAGTCGCCGCGGCATTCATTAATTAACAACAATTCACAGGTTTCAACTCACGATGTTTAATGGTTCATTGTCGATTGGTGTGGTGCAGTAGACCATATGGTAAAAAATAAATCTAGCGGGAGAGAACCCCTTTAAGGATAACGTCGATAGGGTAGCATTGAACAAATGGTTAACGTCCGGGGACATTTTCAGCGAAACAGAGGGATTTATGATCGCTATTCAAGATAAAGTAATCAAGAATAACAATTACAAAACAAAAATAATGAAATACGTCACAGTGGATGATAAATGTAGAAAATGTAATATGAACGGCGAAACAATTGAACACATCGTATCTGGGTGCAAAATGCTTTGTCAAACAGATTATCTTCATAGGCATAACCAAGTTGCAAACATTATACATAACAAATTAGCCATAAAGTATAAACGTATAAACACAACCACTGCGTATTACAAATACAAGCCTGAAAAGGTATTAGATAGTAAAGACTACAAATTATATTACGACCGGGCTGTTATAACAGACCAAACCATACATCACAATAGACCGAATATTATATTTATTGACAAGAAGAAACAAGAAACGATTTTAATTGATGTTGCTGTCCCTTTATGCCACAATGTAGAGACAACTTGGCGGGAAAAGATAAACAGATATAAGGAGTTATCTATTGAAATAAAAAGATTGTGGGAGCAGAATAATGTAACTGTTGTACCGTTTATTATATCAGCAAATGGCATTGTTCATTTCATTTAATTTATTAGCCTCTTTAAAACTCTACAGTTTCACATAAGTGCATAGAGTATTTGAGTTGTCATTAATTGGTTAAAATTACAAATTAGGCACTACACACATTATACATATAAATAAAATATTGCATTAATGAATTACAGTAGCTGTCATATTATATAAAAAACATATTATACTACTTTTATCTAAAACAAACATGTGTGCAGTAAAACTAGGAGCATTCCTGTTACCAGAGTGTAGCTGATGTTCACTTAACAATACACTCTAAGTATTCTTCTACTGAATAATAACACTTATTTATTAAGAGGTTTTTTAATTTACTTTGAAATAGATTAAAGTTTTTTTATAGTCTTTAGGTTTTCAGGAAGGTGATTGTATAGCTTAACTCCCATGTAGCCAAGTCCTCTCTGTCTTAAGGCCAAATTGCATTGTGTTATACAGAGTTTATTTTTGTTTCTCGTGTTTACACTATGGACACTAGCATTTGTGTTAAATATATGTAAGTTATTATGGACAAAAACAATTACTTCAAATACATATACACATGGCATTGTCAAGATTTTGAGTTTTTTGAAAAGTGGCTTGCAGCTGTCTCTGTGTTTTGCTTGTGATACTATCTTTACAGCTTTTTTTGCATTACAAATACTTTCTGACGTGCAGGAGAGTTGCCCCACAGTGCAATACCATAGGACATGAGGGAATGGAAATATGAGAAGTATATGGATCTACAAGTGGTTTTATCTACAATCATGTTAATCTTCTGAGAAGAAAACATGCTGAACTGAGCTTTGATACAAGATTTACTATATGCAGCTCCCAGTTTAGTTTATTATCTAGATGCAGACCCAGAAATTCAGTGCTATCTGAAAGGTTAAGTCTTCCCATATTACTGTCTCTTGGATTTGAAATACCTTCGCAATAGATTACTAGTTAAATGGCTCTGGTTTCCCTGCATGGAAATGAATCATTTTGGTTTTCCCTTTATTAAGTTGCAACTCATTAGCTTCAAACCACTGGTTGTTTTCGGTTAGCATATTATTTGCTGTTTCCTCTAAATGGTCCAAATTAAATCTAGCTAAAATTTCACTGATATCATCTGCAAATTGGACTGTGACCCCATCTGATACATTTACGGGCAGATCGTTTATAAAAATAAAAAACATGATGGGACCTAGAATAGACCCTTGTGGCACACCAGTTTTGATTGTTAGATCATTTGAACGAATAGCTTCCATTAGATTGAAACACTCATTGACTGCTACTTTTTCTACACATTGCTGTCTATCATTAAGATAGGACTTGAACCATTCATGGGGAACTTCTCTTATTCCATAATAATCTAATTTCCTCAGTAGTGTTTTATGGATCACAGTATCAAAAGCTTTGGAAAGGTCAAAAAAGAAACCCAAAACCTTTTCTTTTTTGTCTAATGCCTGTAGTATTTCTTCTGTTAGAGAGAAAGCTGCAGTTAGTGTGGATTTACCTTTCCTGAAACCATTTTGATTTTTCAGTATAATATTATTTTGTTCAATATGTCTGATTAGTCTGTTATATACCACTTTCTCTAAGATTTTTGAAAAAATAGACAATAAAGATATAGGTCGATAATTATTGTTTGACATGATTTTATTTCCTTTTTTGAAATTTTGAACCATTTAGGGAAAACACCCGATTCCAGTGATCTGTTGCAAATATCTGTTAGTGGTCCCACAATAAGCTTTGCTACAGACTTAACTACCTTTGCACTGAGGCCATAGATGTCAGCTGATGTTGTTCCCTTCATATTTTTTATTATTTCCCAGATTTCATTTGAATTAGTTGGTTCAAGAAGTAATTTAATTTCAGGATTCATTGTTACATTATTTAGTTTATCTAAGAAATCTACTCTGTTATCACTTCCTGGTACTAGTGTGTTTTGTCCTACATTGATGAAATTTTCATTTAAAATATTCGCTACTTGGAGAGGATCGTTAACAAGTTTGCCATTATGTTTTAGTTTAATATTTGTATCATGTGAAACTATTTCCCCCGATTTTTCCCCTATTATTCTCCAAGCAGTTTTGGCTTTATTATGGGATTTTTGTATCTCATTCCTAAAGTGCATTCTCTTCGCAGCTCACTTAACTTTTTGAAACACCCTCTTGTATTCTTTATGTGTCTAATATTTACATCGGTAGGGTTTTGCTTCCTAAGTTTATAGAGTTCATCCATAGTATGGCTAGACCTAACAATCCCAGGGATTACCCAACTTGAGCATTTTTTCGTAGTGGTATTATATTTTAGCGGGAGAGCTTCATTAAAGTGTCTACAAATTTTTTTAATAAAATTCTTTGCTTTATCCTCAACATCCTGTGTGGTGTAAACTGCTTCCCAAGTTTCTAGTTGGAGAAGGCGCTTGAAATGCATAATATTTTCTCCGCTATAGATTCGTCCTCTTTTTTTTATTTGTTTTTCCCTAACAGTAGACCTATCGTTTTTTGGGGCAGTGATAAAAATGACATTATGATCCGAAAAGTGGACCATATTTGTTTCGATCAGGCATTCTTCACTAAGTACGGTGGTAAAAATATTATCGATGGCAGTTTTAGACGTCTCTGTTATTCTAGTAGGGCTGTGTATAAGGGCCGTCATATTAAAGGTTGCCATAAGAGATACGAGGTTACTTTTACTCCAGCTTTCTATCATGAAGTTCCGTGTAAACTCCATGACAGTATTAAACTTATTGGTCTCCAACCGAACATATACATCGAGATGCAAAAAGCAATAATTTTGAACACGTGTAGGATAGTGCGAACATTTTTGAATCAAGAAGAATGAAGACTTCAAGAAGTTTTCCATCCTGATGGTGGTGTTCATGGTTTTCCACCGTACGAAGAGCGAATGCTGGGATGAGTACAAATCGGCCACGACTGTACATAGCATCGACAGTTTGGTTTGGAAAAAATAATATGGACAATGATACATTTAATTAGTTCTAAGTAGATTTTAATAAGGTAAACACATGGAAATACTTGACATTTATGTCCGTACAACATGTTTATGCCGGTTTTGACCGAGTTTGTATGTATTGCAACAATAAAATAATAATAATAATAACAATGATATTAATATTATTAATAATAATAATAATAATAATAATAATAATAATAATAATAATAATAATAATAATAATAATAGAGGGGTTACCTGGTAACCCCTAAAAGTCTACACGTTCCCAGTCGCTGCTGATAATATATCGCATTTCAAAGGGAAAAAGCTGTAATCAACCAATAATTTTCACGGCATTGAGATCTACGAGTGATTTACTACAAGAAGACATAAAGGGAAGTACCAGTATCCATTACTTTGTATATAAATAGAAGTTTAATTTTGTAGGCTTACATTTTAGTCCAGGGCCTTGCTTGAGAAACATAGGAACAGTTGAATTTAGTGTTGATTTTGACAGATTGAAGCTGGATCTGGACACGTCAAGGTCTTGTACTTATAATTGATTCGATAATAGTGTAACTAGATATATGTTATACGGTTGTATGTAAGCACTTTTTATTTGTTTCCAGAATTAAGAAGATTTCGTCTTCAAAATCTGTGAAATTTGAAACTGTCATTCAACTCCAACTCAGCGCCTTGTAATTGCGTGTGTTATTTATTGACGGGGCACGGCCAAGTTGTGAGTGTAAAGAAAAGTGTGACATTAAGTGCTTTGATTTCTTTGAAAAACAATATTAACTTTCTGTGACAAAGAACTTAGTTTGACAGGACAATGAACATTTGACATTAAGTAAATAAACAAACAGATTATGGATGCTTCTGATGTATTATCACAACAGACCACCAAATCTGGAAGAGTAAGGCAGCGTATCAAATGGACAGATAATATGAACATTTGTGTGATGCGCAACTACTATAGAATTACGTTATTAGAAACTAGATTAGTTGGATATCGACAAGAACTGCACCGAGCGTTTACACGTGAACACCCGTTAGTAGATGTAACCGAACAAAGAGTAGCAGACCAAAGGAGAATAATTGTAAGTAATGGTATGCTACCATTTAATCTATTGAACGTAATAAGACATGAAGTAGAGGAAGAACTACAAATGGATCAAGAAAATGAAGAGGATTTGGCGAACGAGGAGCACATCATGGAAGCATCAAGAAACGATGACCATCTACGACAAGAATTAATGGAACAAGTAAATCTACCAGAAGGTCAGAACACACAAGAGGTACATCATCAACATCCACCTATAAATAACCTTGAACAAGAAGAGAATACAAGAGGGAACACACAAGAAATAGACGAGTTAAAGAACATATTACATTTAGCTTTTGAAAATGCTTTGTCAGAATTTGCACATATAGAACCGAACAAGAGACCTAGAATTCCTAAACCTAAACAGTCTAAGCAAATGGACATAGTAATGCACGTAATGAACGCACATATATTGTTAGATTACGCGAAGAAAGAATTGTCGTTTGAGGAAGTACATGCAGCAATATATTGTGGAGCCGTAGCAGTGGTCAGACAATTAGGATTAAAAATAAAGTTGGTACATTCTCAGAACATAAAAACAAATAAGACTCCAAAATGGGAACGAAGATTAGTTAAACGCATCAACGAGTTAAGGAGAGATATTGGGAGATTAGAACAATTCAGGATGGGTAATAGATCTAAAAAGATATTAAAATATTGCCAGCACATATTTGAAAGGTTTAAAATCCATACTATACATGAAACACCGAACGAGGCTACAAACGAATATTTGGATACTCTAAAGCAAAAAGTAAGTGCATTAGCCAAACGACTACGAAGATATAAAGAGTGTAGTGATAGAAAAGAACAAAACGAAATGTCTAAAGAAAAAGAAAAAGAATTCTATCAGCAAATTAACAATAAAGAAGAAATAGTAGGAAATGGTATACCATCGAAGACAGAGATAGAGCAGTTTTGGGGTGGGATATGGAGTAACCCATTAATCCACAATCACAATGCAACATGGATTCAAGATGAAATTGAGGCAATGAGTGATATCGAAGAAATGACATTTGATGGCATCAGTGTAAATGATATAAAATCAACGATACGAAATACTCATAATTGGAAAGCACCCGGTAACGATAACATTCAAAATTTTTGGTACAAGAAGTTTTCAAACATGCACACCCAGATTGCTAAATGTCTTAATGAATTTATATTAGGAGACAAAGATTTACCAGATTTCTTTACTGAAGGAATAACATTTCTTAAACCAAAAGATAATGACACCAAAAATCCAAGTAAATATAGACCAATTACATGCTTACCTACTATATACAAAATCTTGACGTCGTGCATAACAAATAAAATATATAGTCACTGCGAAGAACACAATATATTAGCTGAAGAACAAAAGGGATGTCGTAAATTGTCGCAAGGGTGTAAGGAACAATTAATTATCGATTCTGTTGTAATGAACCAAGCTTTCAACAAGAAGAGAAACATTCACGTTAGCTATATTGATTACAAGAAAGCATATGATTCGTCACCACATTCGTGGCTAATACAGATACTGGAAATTTATAAAGTAAACCCATTGATAGTAAACTTTTTGCGGACAGCGATGACGAGTTGGAAAACAACATTAAAGTTAAACGTAGGCAAAGAGCAGATAAGTACTGAACCAGTTAACATCCGACGAGGTATTTTTCAAGGTGACTCGTTTAGTGCGTTATGGTTTTGTCTTTCATTAAACCCATTATCTCATATACTAAACAAATCTACACATGGTTTCAAGATAAAGGACGGAAATACGGTTTGCCACACACTTTCACATCTATTCTACATGGACGATCTCAAGCTATATGCTTTAAATGCGACACACATGACGAATCTTCTTAACTCAACGTTAGAATTCAGTAGAGATATATGTATGGATTTTGGAATTGATAAATGTAAGTCACTTCATGTCATCAAAGGAAAGATTACGAAATTAGAAGAGTTTGAAATTGACGAAGACAACCGGATTGGAGTAATGGACGAAGAAGACATATACAAATATCTAGGATTTGCGCAGGCTAAACGAATTGATCATAAACTGATGAAAAGTAAACTTATTTCTGCATACAAGAAACGAATAGGATCTATTTTAAAAACACAACTAAATGGTAAAAACAAGATCAAAGCAATTAACACTTATGCTTTACCGGTACTAACATATTCATTTGGAATTATTAAATGGACACAGACAGAACTTCATGCCATAGAAATTCTCACCCGCACAACATTCACCAAATACAGAAGTCATCACCCTAAGTCAGCAATAGAACGAGTGACTCTACCTAGAGAAAAAGGGGGAAGAGGCTTGATTGATTTAAACAATTTATATTATAAACAAATTGAAATTCTAAGAAAGTACTTTTATACAAAATGCCCACATTCACAACTTCATAGAGCTATAGTATCGGCAGACAAGTCGCTTTCTCCCCTCAATCTAAATGACGGAAATTTAAACTTGCTTCAAAAACTTAATTCTGACACAGCAAAAGAGATCAGAATATCAGAAAAGACGTTACATAGCAGACATTATAAGGAACTTCTTAAGGATAGCGTCGATAGGATAGCATCGAACAAATGGTTAACGTCCGGGGACATTTTCAGCGAAACAGAGGGATTTATGATCGCTATTCAAGATAAAGTAATCAAGACTAACAATTACAAAAAATACATACTGAAAGACGTCACAGTGGAAGATAAATGTAGAAAATGTAATATGAACGGCGAAACAATTGAACATATCGTATCTGGGTGCAAAATGCTTTGTCAAACAGATTATCTTCATAGGCATAACCAAGTTGCAAACATTGTACATCAAAAATTAGCCATGAAGTATAAACTTATAAACACAACCACTGCGTATTACAAATACAAGCCTGAAAAGGTATTAGATAGTAAAGACTACAAATTATATTACGACCGGGCAGTTATTACAGACCAAACCATACATCACAATAGACCGGATATTATATTTATTGACAAGAAGAAACAAGAAACGATTTTAATTGATGTTGCCGTCCCTTTATGCCACAATGTAGAGACAACTTGGCGGGAAAAGATAAACAGATATAAGGAATTATCAATTGAAATAAAAAGGTTGTGGAAGCAGAATAATGTAACTGTTATACCGTTAATTATATCAGCAAATGGCATTGTTCCACGTAAACTCCATGACAGTATTAAACTAATTGGTCTCCAACCGAACATATACATCGAGATGCAAAAAGCAATTATTTTGAACACGTGTAGGATAGTGCGAAAATTTTTGAACTAAGAAGAATGAAGACTTCAAGAAGTTCTCCATCCCGATGGTGGTTTTCGTGGTTTCCACCGTACAAAGAGCGAATGCTGGGATGAGTACAAATCGGCCACGACCGTACATAGCATCCACAGTTCGGTTTGGAAAAAATAATGTGGACAATGATATATTAAGTAGTATAGCCAAATGTGGGCATTTGAGAAGCAGAAGAAGAAGAAGAAGAACAAGAAGAAGAAGATATATTAAGTAGTTCTAAGTAGATTTTAATAAGGTAAACACATGGAAATACTTGACATTTGTGTCCGTACAACATGTTTATGCCGGTTTTGACCGAGTTTGTATGTATTGCAACAATAAAACAATAATAATAATAATAATAATAATAATAATAATAATAATTATAATAACAATGTATTATGGTGGATGTAGCGGTGCCC
Source organism: Isoperla grammatica (assembly GCA_945910005.1). Classification (NCBI taxonomy): domain Eukaryota; kingdom Metazoa; phylum Arthropoda; class Insecta; order Plecoptera; family Perlodidae; genus Isoperla; species Isoperla grammatica. The sequence continues at coordinate 23,771,297 of OX246750.1, read as the reverse complement.
TCTGACAATAACATCACAACTAAGGAGGCGCAAAAGAAAACCAAATACAAAGACTTACAAATTGAAACCCAGAGAATGTGGGGGATGCGGACAAAGGTAATCCCGATCATAATTGGAGCGACAGGTGCCATCAGCAAAACATTTCAAAATTATTTAGAAGATATACCAGGACAACATAACACAAGGGAACTACAGAAGACAGCCATTCTGGGTACTGCTCGCATTTTGAGAAAGGTTCTATAATATTTTGATATCAGTTTTTATATTGAAGTCTTTATGTTATGTTTATATAATTGTTTTATGTAGAATTTATGACATTGCGTGGTCCTGTGATGCGGTGCGGGTGTTTTGGGTTGGCCCGGGTTCGTACCGCGTCGCACCGCAGGGCCACGCGGTGTCATGAATTCAACTATATTTGATTTATGTGTAATATAATAATCTTTGTGATATGTAAAATCTTTTTAAAATGTAATTATCTTTGTAATGTGTAAAATCTTTGTAATGACATATTTTGTAATGTGTGGTTGCAGCACCTAAGAGGTGAGGATCACCTTTGGTGCTGTAGACTAATAATGTACCTGCCATCTGGTGATGTGATAAATAAAGATAATAATAATAATAATAATAATAATAATAATAATAATAATAATAATAATCAAACAATTCACACACGTTCAACGTGTCTTAGCTCAGTGGTCAGAATGCTTCGACCGACAAGTGGGAGACTTGGGTTCGATTCCCAGCGAGGTCGTTTTTTTTACACACTGTCTTGTATATGTAATATATTTGATGTGAAAATGTGCAATACGGGTTTCATATTATTAAATGTTTACACATTCCTTATACAGGCTACACGCCCACACAACCATATTGTATAAACTCAAGTGTAGCGCACTAATTAATTTCATTTATGTAATAAGAACTGAAACCAATATGATATTGCAATATCGGGGGCACAATAACAGTCTACAGATGTGGACTCGTACATTCATTACATTTTTATTTGAGCGGTTTTATTTTATTTCTTGAGTTTTTCATTTTACTATGGTTGGATGGTAATTAGCCTTGTTGTACAATATTGACAGAGTCAATTATTTGATGGCAGATGGTTGCCTTAGTACGGTACATACTTATATCCTGACATAAGTGAACCCTGAAGTACTTTGTCACGTTTATTGCGTGCGTGCAATAATCCTAAAGGTAGATTAGCCCCTCATTTATTTCTTTTCTTCGATTTGAAAAGCAACTTTTAAAGTATACATCCTCCCTCCCCGCGCAGGCCGAACCAACCCTCAAGGCTAGGCAACTTGTTTTGAATGGAATATGGCTCCGGCTTATCTACCATATTATTATTAAGCCTTTATTCACATCAGAAAAATACATTTCCACAAGTGCGAATATAATAGTTATATGTTAATAGTTAATGGTTAAAAGTAATAGTTAATAAAACAATTATAAAGCTATGTCTGTCTCTGTCTCTCCAAGTCAGGAAAATCGCAGCGGCAAAAATGGGCGTAGTTACCCCTCCAACAACCAAACTTAAACTGAAGAGAAACCCAATGAATCTTTGGAGAAACCCGTTCAAGAGCAGGTATATATCGGGTGCGTTTAGCGGCCGACTACGGGTCGCAATTTTGGAATGTTGCGAAATCACCATTTCCATTTTCCTTTTCTTGTACATTGGACAAAATTCTTGTACACCTCAACATACACACAAGTAGCATACAGAAAAATTTGAGTCAACTTCCTTGGTTAAAATATGTATATTTATTTGTAACGATTTAATGGAAAGCGAGGCCCTTAGTCCCGCCTGAATATAAAGCCATGTAGCCATGTATCTAAGTAACTTACCTTCGAGGGCCAACGCGCCGTGCTATCCTACATCCTGTTGTCTGGTCTACCCTCACAACGTGTGCTACCTGTTGCTCTAGGGCTCGGCACAGGTATGATGGAAGACAAGGCCCTTAGTCCTGCCTGAATATAAAGCCATGTAGCCATGTATCTGAGTAACTTACCTTCAAGGACCAACGCGCTGTGTTATCCTACATCCTGTTGTCTGGTCTACCCTCACAACGTGTGCTAGGCCTACCTGTTGCTCTAGGGCTCGGCACAGGTATGATGGAAGACAAGGCCGTTAATCCCGCCTGAATATAAAGCCTTGTAGCCATGTATCTGAGTAACTTACCTTCGAGGGCCAACGCGCTGTGTTATCCTACATCCTGTTGTCTGGTCTACCCTCACAACGTGTGCTACCCGTTGCTCTAGGGCGCGGCACAGGTATGATGGAAGACAAGGCCCTTAGTCCCGCCTGGATATAAAGCCATGTAGCCATGTATCTGAGTAACTTACCTTCGAGGACCAACGCGCTGTGTTATCCTACATCCTGTTGTCTGGTCTACCCTCACAACGTGTGCTAGGCCTACCTGTTGCTCTAGGGCTCGGCACAGGTATGATAGACAAGGCCCTTAGTCCCGCCTGAATATAAAGCCATGTAGCCATGTATCTGAGTAACTTACCTTCGAGGGCCAACGCGCTGTGTTATCCTACATCCTGTTGTCTGGTCTACCCTCACAACGTGTGCTACCTGTTGCTCTAGGGCTCGGCACAGGTATGATGGAAGACAAGGCCCTTAGTCCCGCCTGAATATAAAGCCATGTAGCCATGTATCTGAGTAACTTACCTTCGAGGGCCAACGCGCTGTGTTATCCTACATCCTGTTGTCTGGTCTACCCTCACAACGTGTGCTACCTGTTGCTCTAGGGCTCGGCACAGGTATGATCAATCTGTAACTGGCGATAACACATTTATTAACCACATTCTCAATTTGAAGAAAATGTTTCGAACGTAAAACATGATAGTTTATGTCGGAGAAAATGTTTGTGTTATGAAAGTGTTTGTGATCTAGATAAGATACTAAATACTTAAAATTAAAGACAACGCACGTCCGGTTCATTTAAAGCCTGGCTCAGCCATCTTTTATTTGACAACCTTCTTCTCCTCTACTCCACCGCCGTTATAAGGGCGTACCTCAATGCTCTACTCCACCACCGTTGTAAGGGCGTACCTCAATGCTCTACTCCACCGCCGTTGTAAGGGCGTACCTCAATGCTCTACTCCACCGCCGTTGTAAGGGCGTACCTCAATGCTCTACTCCACCGCCGTTGTAAGGGCGTACCTCAATGCTCTACTCCACCGCCGTTGTAAGGGCGTACCTCAATGCTCTACTCCACCGCCGTTGTAAGGGCGTACCTCAATGCTCTACTCCACCGCCGTTGTAAGGGCGTACCTCAATGCTCTACTCCACCGCCGTTGTAAGGGCGTACCTCAATGCTCTACTCCACCGCCGTTGTAAGGGCGTACCTCAATGCTCTACTCCACCACCGTTGTAAGGGCGTACCTCAATGCTCTACTCCACCGCCGTTGTAAGGGCGTACCTCAATGCTCTACTCCACCGCCGTTGTAAGGGCGTACCTCAATGCTCTACTCCACCGCCGTTGTAAGGGCGTACCTCAATGCTCTACTCCACCGCCGTTGTAAGGGCGTACCTCAATGCTCTACTCCACCGCCGTTGTAAGGGCGTACCTCAATGCTCTACTCCACCGCCGTTGTAAGGGCGTACCTCAATGCTCTACTCCACCGCCGTTGTAAGGGCGTACCTCAATGCTCTACTCCACCGCCGTTGTAAGGGCGTACCTCAATGCTCTACTCCACCGCCGTTGTAAGGGCGTACCTCAATGCTCTACTTCACCGCCGTTGTAAGGGCGTACCTCAATGCTCTATGCCAACGCACGACACGCTAGTCAACTAGCCTAGTGGACTTATGTAACAATTAGTGGCAATTAATTACAACAATCATTGACTGTTGTATTAGTGCACTAGGCTAGTCGACTAGCGTCAAAATAGAGCATTGAGATACGCCCACAGGGCGTAGGCCTCCCACACATATGAATGCACAAAAGAAAAGATAAGATAAGATATTTATTCTTCAAGACATAGATGGTAATCATACAAAGTCTAAATCTCTGACGAGATGTGCGAGAGAGGCAAGGCAAGAGAGTTTACATTGCAATTTCTCAATATACCTTAAGGGCCTAGTTGAACAATCTACAGATATCAATACCTTTATAATAATATTAATAATAATAATAATAATAATAATAATAATAATAATAATAATAATAATAATAATAATAATAATAATAATAATAAATGGTCTTTATTTGTAAAATAGTGTACATTTTACAAAACGGCGAGGTTCGAGCATGTTGCTCGCTCTTCCACCTAACCTTGCACGGTATATGGTATGGCTTCCGTGATTAGTTACAAAATACAAAAAATGACAATTAGTCTAATGTTTATAATAACTATTCTAGATTAACACTAAAAAACCTCAAAATGAAATTACTAATATAAAAAAAAAAACAATCAACACGATTGGCTCAGATGTATTACAGAAATAAAACAAAACAAGTAATATATATATAATAGACATACAAACTAAAAACATTGTCAGCTGGTTTACAATCAAATTACTTGAAACCAATTTGGTAACACTTATCATTTACTTACTCACATACTTAAAAACCACGCTGATGCATTAGAAAAAAAGGAAAGATATACAAAATGTTAAAGGTAAACAAAACATGCCACACGAATGGCGGCGGCAAGATGGCGGTGTAAGTGTGTGCAACAGTGAAGTGGCTGCAAATAAAGTAAGATTTTACCAGTAAGTAGATCGCGTTGAAGTGGAGTCTCGTCACTAACTGTAAGTAATTGCACAGTTCCTTCTGAATACCTTGTAATAACATCATGTCACAAACGAAGAAAGAGAAGCTGGCTGAGCAAATAAGTGAAGCAATCCTTGAGACTTTCCAAAACTCTGGCACTCTGCAGGCGATTGCAGACGCACTGTTGCCGATTTTACTACCAGCCATTATTAATCATGTCACAGAAGCAATGATGGATCTAGTCACTGAAAAGATACAAGCAGACCGCAAAGAAAACGAGGAAAAATTGCAATCGGTTAAAGCAGAAGTACAGGAATTGAGTGTAGAACTTAAATTGCGTACGGATGAATTAGAGCAATACCAACGCAGGGAAAACCTACGCGTATTCGGTATCAAGGAGTATGAAGGAGAAAACACGGACAACCAAGTCATCAAGCTCTTCAAAGAGAAAATGAACATACACATCACAGAGAAGGACATATCTCGGTCACACCGGCTAGGAACACGACGCACTGACAAAGCAAACACGAGACCCATAATCGTTAAGTTTAACAGCTACCGTACCCGCCAAGCAGTGTTTGAAAACAAACGATACCTTAGAAACACTGGTGTAGTTATTAGAGAAGATCTGACATCAGCAAGAAGACAGGTACTACAAGCCGCTGTCGATAAGTTTGGCGTGAGAAATGTCTGGACCAGGGATGGTGTCATATACTGGAATACAAACAACCGGCGACATTCGGCAACAGCGCTCGAACACGTGCAAAAGTTTCAAGACGATGGCAAGCGAAGCAAGGACGGGAGGGGAAGTGCAGGGGCTACTGACCACCATCCCTCAACGAGCCATCCACGCGATCTACCAGTCACCACGCCAACCTAGGGTCAGCGACGCCAACAGATGTCGCGACCTGCTGGACGAGTGACTGAAAGGCGCCAGGACAACATGCCGCTTCAACCTACTACCACTGAGGCCAGCCCACAATTTCTTTTAAATTTTCTTTGTAAAATTAATATTTGACTTTTTAGTAAATCCATAGATAAGTTAGTTTTAGGTACAAACTGCACTAGTTGTACAAGTCTTATAGTTATTGTAGGATTAGATTATCAATCCTAGAATTATTTTCTTATAGTAGGTTTAACATTAAGACTGAACTATATATAGATAGATATTATATTCTTTAGTACACTATATTCAAATATTCTTCTTTATAGTAAATTAGATATGGCACACAGCGTTGGCCTACACCATAATGTAACCCTAAATAAGTGTGCCACAATAGCAGATATCACAGAAACTCATGCAAGAAATCTAAAAATGTTGTACCTCAATGCAAGAAGCATCCGTGGTAACAAGCTAGACAATTTAAATGCTCTCATCTCATCTTCAAATATACAGTATCATATTATCATTGTAACCGAAGTATGGTTGTCAACCGAAGAAACCCCTTTTTTCAATATCCCTGGCTATAGAGCTGAATTCTCATGTAGGCCATCAAGACAAGGAGGTGGTGTATGTGTGTTCATCAAAGAAGAGCTAAGCTACATAACCATAGATAGAGGCAGTGATAATGATAACAGCTATGTTCACATTGAATTAACTAACTTACCATGGATAACCAAGTTTTCAATTGGTGCAATATACCGATCAAACAACCCTACTAATTCAACTCCAGATGATTTCATACAACTACTGGATGCTATTCTTGCCAACTTTACGACTATAGGTATCTTGGCTGGAGACATAAATATTGATATATCCTCCAAAAAACATGACATCTTAAAAAAAAATTACAACAGTACTATTAAAAGTAATGGGTGTTACATTGCCAACACCAAGCACCCTACCCGTATAACCGCAGGCTCTTCTACTCTAATATACCATATTATCTGCAACTCGCACACTCACCCCCTAACTATTTCTAATGTTTCTACAAGCATATCTGATCATGAGATGCTAGTTACAGAGATCTCCAAGAGATCTACTCATGAAAAAATAAAAGGGAAAAAGCTAATACCAGTTCTAGACTATGACCAACTTGTAGACAATCTTTCAAATTCTCCAATCCTCCTTCATGACCACATGACAGCCGATGAGATGTCAACAATAATTCAGAATAGACTTAACGACCACGTACTCAATTGTACCCGAGTAAAGAAGGTAACCCCTCTTGACCATAACACCAGCCCATGGATAGATGGCCGACTAATAAACCTAATAAAACAAAGGGAAAGGTTATATAGAAGAGTAAAGAATAATAATTTTGCCGAGCCATTACTTGGAGATTACAAACGCTTAAAAAATATGGTGACTAAAGAGATCAGGGCAAGAAAGGCAGTTTACTTTAATGATAAACTTAATAATAACCTTAAAGACCCACGAAAAATGTGGCGAACTGTCAATGAAATAATATACAATAAACCTACATTAGATAAAAAAATCGACATAACCATTATTAAAAATGATGTAGAAATAACTAATCCGCTGGCTGTTGCTAATGAGTTTAACAGCTACTTTGCAAATATTGGTGATAAACTGGCAAAAGATATACCTTCATACCCTAATGATACTCCTACTTATACTCACCTACCTAAGGGCAATGCCCACTCATTCTTCCTGTCCCCTACTAATGAATCTGAAATCGCAAAACTCATAATGGGTCTTAAAAACAGCAGGGCATCAGGTACTGATGGATTTACTACAAAAATTATAACTCACTGCAGAACACAACTTGTAGCACCCCTTACCACTATGATCAACAAATCAATGTCTTCTGGTATAGTTCCAGGTAATCTTAAAGTGGCAAAGGTTATTCCGATATTTAAAAGTGGCAACCCAAAAGAAGTTAACAATTACCGACCAATCTCAATCTTACCTGTTATATCCAAATTACTAGAAAAAGCTGTAAAAAACAGACTAAATGAATACCTTAACAAAATTAATTTCTTCTATAAACGTCAATACGGCTTCCGCGATTCCTCTGGTACAGAATCAGCAATTGTTGATCTTGTCTCCAAAATCCAAGAAAAACTTGATAATAGAGAACATGTAAGCGGGCTATTTGTCGACCTACGCAAAGCTTTCGATACCGTAAACCATAATATTCTCTGCCATAAACTCGAACGTGTCGGTGTAAGAGGTTTAACCCTAGACTGGTTCAGAAGCTATCTTCAAGATAGAACACAATTTGTAATGATAGGCAATAGTAAAGGGACAGAGGAGATATTTAACTGTGGCGTACCTCAGGGTTCCATACTTGGCCCGCTACTATTTCTAATATACATAAATGATCTCAGCCAGTCTGGAATAAATGGACTGTTGCAATCATTTGCAGATGACACTAACTTATTTTATTTTTCTCAAAGTCTTGAAGACCTAGCTGTCATGATGCAAGACGACCTAAAAATATTAGCAGAATGGCTACGCATAAATAAACTGTCTCTCAACATAATGAAAACAAATTACATAGTCTTCAACTCACGTAATCACTCTCAGAATAATCATATTATCCAACTAACTATTAACAACAAACAAATCTTAGAGGTTCCATCAGTTATATACCTGGGTGTAATAATAGATAAAAGTCTGTCGTGGAAGGAGCATATTGAACATGTAGCCAAGAAGATCTCTCCCATTACGGGTATCCTAAAACGTATCTCAGTACTAATAAAGGTATCTGTCCTCAAATCAGTTTACTACTCATACATACACAGCCATCTTTCTTATTTAAATATAGTTTGGGGGACGTCTTGCAAATCCAATGTTAACCGCTTGGCTATTATTCAAAATCGAGCTATTCGTAACATCTTTAACTACCCAAGGGAAATGCATCGCGTTAACATGTACTGTAAAAATAAAATACTGCCACTCCTTATCATTCACAAATACCAAACCTTAACTTTTATACATAACATGCTTCATAGCTATTGTAGGACGAATCTAACCTTCCAACTGAACAGGGACACACATTCCCATTATACCCGTTCTAGAAACAACCTTCACATTAGACATGTCAATACACAAAAGTTTGGAAAATCCAACATTAAACATCAGGGATTTGTCCTCTATAATAAACTACCAACCAAAACTAAAGAACTTGGCAAACTTGCTTTCAAACGGGAAATAAAAAGTACTCTTCTAAAGGATATTGAAGGAGGCATTTAGGTTTCTAGCTTGACTTCACTACATACTTGCTTGTTGTTATTATGTAAATTTTATTATAAGATGGAATAGGTTAGGCCCAGGCCTATGCCTAAACGTGCATTGTATTGTATTGTGTGTATCTATACTTGGATTTAATTTGATGTGTATTGCTGTGTGTTATTATTGTTATGTCTATTTTATTTTTATTATGTTTACTATTATGTATATTTATCACGCTTTATTAATATTAGTATTATATCTTATTATGATAATGTATTGTGATACCACGTACAGTTTTTTATGTATTAGTTTAATATTATTATTATTACGTTGAGGTGTATTCTTACTCTAAGCCTAGGTTTATATATCTTGTTTTTATAATATATAACTATGTGAATCTGTGCATATCACAAGTGTATTATGTATGATACTTGCCATTGTAAAGAGCGAAAGCTCATTTTGGTCAATAAAAATACTACTACTACTACTACAATTGACACCCGCTTCACTTTAAGAGCGGTAATTTTTTAGCAAACATAATACAGTAAACGCGATTCACAGTTTCTTTATAATGAAATTACTAATGAAGAAAATAGACAAACCAATCAACACGATTGACTCAGCTGTATTACAGAAATAAAACATAACATGTAACATATACTAAACATACAAACTAACAACATTGTCAGCTGGTTTACAATCAAATTACTTGAAACCAATTTGGTAACACTTATCATTTACTTACTCACATACTTAAAAACCACGCTGATGCATTAGAAAAAAAGGAAAGATATACAAAATGTTAAAGGTAAACAAAACATGCCACACAATTGACACCCGCTTCACTTTAAGAGCGGTAATTTTTTAGCAAACATAATACAGTAAACGCGATTCACAGTTTCTTTATAATGAAATTACTAATGAAGAAAATAGACAAACCAATCAACACGATTGACTCAGCTGTATTACAGAAATAAAACATAACATGTAACATATACTAAACATACAAGCAAACAACATTGTCAGCTGGTTGACAATCAAATTACTTGAAACCAATTAGGTACCTAGTTACAATCTACATACCAAGTTAGGTGGGCGGCTTTACTTCTTGTAGTATACGGTCGCCCCCCCTGGCTCTGCCGCCAATGGTGGTGTGTACTGTGTTGAACGCTTCTTCCAGACGAGGCGATCGCTGGTTATCAACTTATTTCCCTGCGGAAGTGGTTTTTTGACCTTTCATCTTCGATTCTTGTGACGCATGGAGATAGAATTAGATGCTATCTATTACGAGAGACCTTGTTAACATTGGTTTGGAGTTCGTATGATCTTGGCCGTGTCGCCTTGCGCTCAATACGTCCGTATCGCTGGAGATCAATGGTCCAGGCGAGCTCTCCCGCTTGCATTTCTGGAAGGCTTAAGACTCCATGATGTGCATCGTCACAGACAACCAACTCTGGTATCAAATACCTTACCATAATGTATTTGGTGGTATCGTAGTTCAGTTTTTGTCGCGCGATTCTCCCATTTTGTTTTGTCAAGAGGTCTTGTTTAAGTGGCATAGCAGGTCCGATTTGAGGTGCACATTATTAGTTTGGATATTATATGGTCCCCTTGAAGATGAAGCATGGACCTAGGATAGGGTGACAAGATTTGGTTGAGAGTAAGCCTATGAAACCCAATAGAAAAATGTTAAGACGGCTGCACACGACTGATTTGCGTTGGGCAACCAGTTGGCCAACTTAGGTCAGTCGTGTGCACCCGCCTTTAGAAAGATGGAGAAGTTTTTCTATTGGTCTACTAAGTACTAACCTGTATTTGTATTAAGAATTTCAGGTTTGTTTTCTTTTGGTGGTCTGTGGTCAAGTGTCCTAATTTTACTTAGCATGGTGTAGGCCTACACATCAAAGATCTAGGCCTACTCGTCATGAATTATGAACTCATATTGGTTATATCTACATTGATCTGACAGGTGACTCTGTGACTGCCTATGTCTTTGGATTTGAAGTACAGTGGAGACACCTCGGACAACGAACCAGAATTTCTGGCGAAAACCGGTTCTGAGCGATGACCATATTTTGTACAACCCTTGGGAATGCATCGCATTCATGTCAATATTCAAAGCTAGAAGATCGTTAAATCAGATTGCGGATTATTTTTGCTTCTGGTTTTACGTCATTTTCAATTATCACAATCGTTTTCTAAATACATTTATGCATTTTGTCATCTTTTGATCGTCTTTGTAGTAGGATTATGAAGAAACATATTATGTAATTCATGTGTCCAGTATGCAAATCGTTTGATTCGCATTCATCTAATAATAACGCTACAAGAAAAAATAAAAAAGTTTCAAGCTCGTGGTGCTCTGATCTATATTAAGGAATAAGTTTCCGAAACGTTAATTCAAATAAAACATTAATTTATATTTGGAATTTAGCTTTTACAGTTGTTTGTGTAGCCAATTATGAAATTCTAGGAAATCAGTGAATGGAATGTAGCGCGGACGACCAGGTAAATATAAGCTCGACGCGGTGGATCGACTGGTTCGTTGTCCGAGGTGTCTCCACTATAGGTCCACGCTAGGAGCTATCTATAACGGTGTGATTTTTGAGCACTTTCTACTGCCAGACAAAACTCGCCCTCTTATCTCGCCTTGTCTGTCTTTAAATCTATAGTCTGCAAATCTATTACGTGATTGATTGCTCTCGAAAGTAACTTTCCACGGCTGAAACGCTAACAAGATAATGTTAGTAATCGAAAATCCACAACTGATGACAGTTCTGAATTCCATGCATTTAGACACAGATAAATTAGTTATCTGTGATTTAGATAGGCGAAGTTTTCGCGCGGTTTCAAATTACACACTCGTTAGGACGCGACTTTGCCGGTAGGAGAAAACGGTAGCGCTGCCATCAGCTACTTCGGATTCATGTGAAGTGGATATGTGAGACCGTACCGTATGACAGCAGCGGTGTGAGCGTTTCTGTTCACACAAATTTCAGTTCGACAAACTACAACAAACACAACAGTCGGTGTTGTTGTTGTTGTTGTTGTTATTTCTAGCGGTAGTGGAAACCCTTCCGCTGAACAGTCGGTGGTTCGAGTAAGTTTTCGTTGGTTCGAGTAAGTTTTCGTACGTATCCGCGCGCTGTCTGTGTCCGAACAGCGGAACTCGCAAGGAATCATATTGATTGTACTACCAAATAAGAAAACATTCATTACTCGCCACCAAATTCGTTGGCGCAAGATTTGAATGAATGACTGAATTTATTATTGATAGAATTTCAAAAGGTGTCATAATTTTATTTATTAATTATATAGGCCTAAGTATTATGTTTATTATTATTTTATATTATTTATTTTCAATTTCAAGGGAATTTTCTCTTTTTTTGGCCATGCTATTTATCAAAGTATTTATATTGGTATTTAATTTGTATACATAATGAGGAGTTTGTATAATATACTCCTAATCTCATCTTTGACATAATTATTACCTGGGACTCTCTCCATGATTTTAGACCCTAATGAAGTTAGTGAGATTGAACTATAATTCCCCATCTTTCTCCTCTCATCCCCCCTTATGTATTGGCATTACCAGAGTTTCTTTCCAGTTTTCGGCCACCACCCCTGTTTTGAGGGACTCCTCCATCATCACCTTTAGAAAACCCGCCACATCTCCAATAGCCAGCTTCAGGAAGTCAGCATCGATACCATCCCCACCAGATGCCTTCCCTTTCTTTAGATTTGTTACACTCTCGCTACCATGTCAACTGAGATTTTGAGCGGTGGTTTGGCTTCCATCTCATCTGTGAAATTGTCTCGGGCGGCAGGGGCTTCGTCCCTCGCCTCAGCAATATCACCCACCTCGTTGCGAGTACAAACTGAACTATGCGAGTGGATAACTAGTGGATTTGTGGAGGGTTGATACAATATTTAAACCAACTTTTTTCACCCGTGTTGCTTACCTTTACCATTACCATCTATATTGAGTCTGGAATTGTCCACCCTTATATCAGAAACGTTCCGACGCGACTGAGATGTCCTATATTTATTTAAGGCCTTCTTAACCTTCCTCTTTTCTATTTTAATGTAATATGGGGGGTCCTGATTTATGCCTTTTAACTTGTTAACTTTATGTTTTGTTTGTGTTTTAACTTGTTTTTGTCTTGTTAGGGATCCATCTTTCTCAAGTGTCTCTAAGCAGATTTTTACGTAAACCCTTCCAGAGATCGTTTGCGCCCCCCCCCCCCCCCCTCCCCCCTCCACAATTTTCCAAATTTGGTTCTCAGTTGTTCTTGAATCATATTTTCGTGTCTGCTTTTGCATACTTCCACAACATTTTCCCCTCCATACTTGTTTCAGTGATTTTTTTTCTTGCCCCCTGTTCTCCCTCCTTCATCCAATGTAGCAGTGACGGCTTTCTGATTATACCCCATCCCCTATGTTGCAGTCAAACCAGCTTTCCTCCCTTTTCACTAAAATGCGTTCCAGCTCCTTCTTTATATTTCTTAGTATTTCCCCTCACCATTTGCGCTATCCCCCCATTGATGTTACCATTGACCAGTCTCTGTTTTGTACTCCCACTGTCCTCAGAGCCTCCCTTACAGCTTATACTTGGAAGGTTAAGATCCCTTGCTACTACGATCTTCCTCTTCTCCTCTGGCCTCTTTCTTTGCCTCCTCAGTATCTCTAGGTCCCCATTATCTATGTCCCTATATACTGCTACCACCTTGATTTCCTCATCGTCATTAACTACCTGCACCCCTATCATCTCGCAAATGTCATCGCTCCATTAGATCCTACCTTCAAGTTCCTTTTTGCAGCCTATAATTATCTCACTCACCCCTTTATCCCCTGAAAGAGATTATACTCCGAGTTACCTATCTCTTCATCCGTCTACTCTCTAACCATATTACAGTGGCTATGAGCAACTATGTCGAGCTCCAGAAGGGAATGATTTTATTCATTAAGCTTCTGCAATTAAATTAGACGGACCCTCGAGGTTCATTGGCACTTTTTCCCCACTTAAACAATTATTTCTCTTATTTGCCAACCATTATCTCGGCCTGTAACCATTCTCCCTCCACCATTTACCGATCCTGGACTTTTTTTGTTCTTCACTTCCTACCTCCTGCGCCCTCCTCTCGACCACTTTACTGCCTCCCTCGATCTTCTAGACTTTACGTTGCTTTCTTCTTTCCTCTTTTCTCTTCCAACTCCTTCCCACCTATCCCTCTCTCTCATCCTACTACGTCCTAGACCACTTTTTCCACATCCTAAATCCTTTGACCTTCTTCCCTTTCATACTTCCCCCCTCTTCCTTTTCCCTATTCCTTACTCCACTTCCATCAGCCCCTCCCATCCCGTTTGGGCCCGGGGAAGAATAGGACCGAATGACTTTGCTCGTCTTAAGAGGTGACGAAAGGAGACCCCGTCCCTTTCCTCCCCTGTCCCATTGATGATTTCTCCTCCCAGTTGGCCCTGTCCTCCCTTGCTGGACTCCCCTTATGACGACCCCCGCGATGTGCAATGGATCTGCTTCGGACACGTGACGATTTTTCATCTTAATCTTCATATATCACCCATTCATCGTCTCGACTCAAAAAAGTTGCAAACATATGGGACGTAAAAACCAAACATCATCATCATCATCATTAGCTATTCCCCCTAGTGACCCACTTTCTTCACACCTTTCCCCCTCCCCCGCCCTCGAGGTCCACTTTACTGCTTTCCACAACTCCCGTCTCCAGTGCCGTCCTTAGTTCACACCACTCCTCTTCTCCCACCCCCCTAGTCCCTCTTCCTTTACCTCCTTCCTCCGGTCCTCTTTTCTTCCCACCATCTCCCCTCTCAATTATATCTCCTCTTCCTTCACCTCCTGCCTCCTGTGACCACCTTTCTTGCCTCATACCCCCCTCTCTCCTGCATCTTATCTACTCTCCTTTTCCTACCCATCTTTTCCCTTCTCCTTTCCTCCACCTCTCTTCCCCACTTCCTCACCTCCCTCCTCCTGTGAAATCATTTCTTTCCACCAACCCCCTTCAACAAGTACGATTTCCTATCTTCCCTCGCCTCGTGCATTTGAGACCTCGTTTCCTCCCACCCCCTCCTTTTCTCTCTCCCAAGTCCCTTATCATCTTTTCCCTCCCTCTACGGCCCTGTACGCCTCTCCGGCCACTGATAGTACTTTAGTTCCCCAAGTTTCGGGCCACCCTCCATTGCTTGATAGGTGAAGTCCATCATTCCTGAGGTATTTGACCTCCCTGGTGTCCCACGAACCTCACCCCCTCATCCCTACATGCCAGCATTGCTCCCCTGCTTACGTCAGGTCAGATTCAGATTGAGCTCTGGGAGCAACCCCTAGTACAACGATGGCGGCATCATCGAGAGTTGCGGCCCGAAGAGACCTTATCAATTCAGTAGTGTCACTGCGTCTACGTACACGCCTTATGCCGTTGTGCCGACCATCGGTCCACAACTGCACTAATGTGCTTCTCTTTAGCTACCGATTCTGGTCGTGATACCCGTGAAACAGACTTCCGGGAGCAGAGGCAGATGGGGAAGTGGTTGGGGATGTGGTTGGTCTGGCCTGGCCTGGTTAGTCATCAACAAAGATGTTAGACAACGAAACGGAGTAGCACGCTGCTCCCCTCAACCCGACTGTAAAGTTGAATAGGAGGCCAATGTGTATATATATAAGACTTTATTGTTAATAATTAAATTATATAATTTATTACAGAACTGTATTAAAATTTCTATTGTAATATTACTGTATCTAAAATTAATGTAGCTAAAACTACTCATGTTGAAATGAAAAGTTTAAATGCTGAATATTTGTAAGAAAGATCTGTGATGAAAATTTTAGAATATACAACTTTTTTACGTTGCTAAGTGCGAATGTTATTACTTATCAACTAGTAATAAACAGTATGTAATTTATGTATTGTATTGTTTTGAAATTACAAAATATATATTATTGATTGGGTGTGTGTACATTGGGTTTGAAAGTGTATGTGATTGATATAAAACGAACCGACAGAGGACGTGGCTCATGCGCACGGGACTCTGAATCAGGAGGTCACCTGTTCGATACCTGTCACCGGTAATCGTAAAGTTTGTTTGTGTGTATTTTATGTATGTATGTATGTATGTATGTATGTATGTATGTATGTATGTATGTATGTATGTATGTATGTATGTATGTATGTATGTATGTATGTATGTATGTATGTATGTATGTATGTATATGTGTATGTATGTATGTATGTATGTGTGTGTGTGTGTGTGTGTGTGTGTGTGTGTGTGTGTGTGTGTGTGTGTGTGTGTGTGTGTGTGTGTGTGTGTGTGTGTGTGTGTGTGTGTGTGTGTGTGTGTGTGTGTGTGTGTGTGTGTGTGTGTGTGTGTGTGTGTGTGTGTGTGTGTGTGTGTGTGTGTGTGTGTGTGTGTGTGTGTGTGTGTGTGTGTGTGTGTGTGTGTGTGTGTGTGTGTGTGTGTGTGTGTGTGTGTGTGTGTGTGTGTGTGTGTGTGTGTGTGTGTGTGTGTGTATGTGTGTGTGTGTGTGCCTTCTACGGTGTCTGGATAAACACACTTATTTGTGTTATATGTGACTACCTGGGACTGTGGATACATACGCAGTTTTCAGGAAATACAAATATAAATAAAGGCATTTATTTAAATTTATAGTCTGGATTTACAACAAATAAACTAGACATTCCCATATTAATAAGTATTCCAGTGGTATCATTTCACTTGGTTTTACTTCTAGGTCTAAGATAAATACAATGTAACATGTTACTAAAATATAAAATACTCTATACAAACATCATTATACATAATACAATATAAGAGGGAACAAAATACAATATATGTACAACATGCAACAGACTTGTATACAACATAGGCCAGAGAGCCATGTTTTGATATTGACATTTTTTATCAGAACATCAGCTTACAACAAAGTACAAACATGAACCTTTAATGGTCTCTGTATCCAAAGTGTTGCTTGTTGACACAGAATAACAATAACAACGAAAATCGGAACAATTTAAACTGAATAAAACTTATATAAAAACAAAACAAAATTAAGAGTGCAACTGTAAAATCACTTCAAACCTACATTTAATAAAAGTAAAATCGAGAAATCAGTTTAAACTTAGACCATAGATCACATTATGTATTATTCGTTCAATAAGAAAACGTGACAATCTGCAAAGGAACTCTCTGAATATCTCAAGAACACTGAGGTGAGAGCTATCAAAATTGCTATAATAATACAGGAATTACCTTAATCCACTTATTAAACAAACATAACATCAAAATTACCGAGATGAACTTCTAGAAGCTCAAGGGGACAGTTACAATACGGGACATATTGAAAGATATCTCAAACAAAAGCAGGAAGCAGCCAGTGATAACAAAGATAACAAGTGCTTGTTATAACGGGATCTTGACAGATAATCCACAAGAAAACACAGCCACTTTCGTGAATTACTTTAGTGATATAGAGACAAAATGGCTGATAATATACATAGATAAGGTAATGCTGCTATCATCAGCTGATCCTGATATTATCATTCATCCAAATTCTATCTTTCTAGAACCAGCCCCACAGTAAAACCAAACACGGCAACTAACTGGTCCTGAACTTATAAGTGTACAAGTAATACCACTATTAACTACCCCTACCACACATTATAAATAAAACCTTTGTTACGGGAATCTACCCTGACGTGTTTAAATTACTCCACTATATAACACGTTTATTTATTTATAAATATATTTATTTGTTTATTTATTTATATATAAGGGTTACATTAAAGCAAAACATTTTAAATAGAAACAATACATAAGTGCAGGTGCAATGCTTAATGCCCTTCTTCTAAAGCTAAGAAACAAATAGCAAAATAATATAACTAAAATAAATTTATATTTAAAACTACTACTGATACATAACTACTACTACTTTTATCATTATAATTATAACTACTATATTATGACAATATGATTACAAAAAAAACCTTTATATTATATAATACATAGCAGGAACATGGTAATGACAATAGTAATACACAGTGAACACATCATTGATACTAATTATGTCAAGTAATCTATTACTTTATGTTACTAGGAACATAAGAACATACAACAGGAAAATAAAACCACATACTTTTATATCTTCAATCTGTAGAATATCTCGACAATACAAGCAAAGTGCATTAAACACAGGCTGTATATAACTTAGAAACAAACACATTAATATCGCCTCATCAATTCAGGTTCCAGGCGAACAGGAGCGCTGATGATGCAATACTAAATCGGTGACTACGAACATTCATTGACACAATGAAAAAGCGCTCGCACTTTTCTTAGACCTATCGAAAGACTTTGTCACGGTTTCTCACCCTATTCTGTTCCCTTAGGCGTTCACGTAAAACAAAAAACAAATGCGTAAAAACAAAATGCCAACCACTTCATGTGTTGTTTTTTTGATTAATCTTCTAAACCGTCCGTTTTATGACAAAACATAATAACTTATGAGAAAAATGATTCCTCCCTCGTAAAATAATATATAGGTACACATGATAGTAAGCTATTGTTTACAATAACCAATTAATATTCGTGTAGGTTAATTTGTACTCAAATGTAATTTTATATTTTACTTGTACCTCTTGAATGCCTAAAATTTATGTGTAGCACCTACAAAATTATTATTCTATAAGCTGTAAGGAAGAGATTGAGCCCACTCCTATAATCCATAGTTGCTTCATCAAGTAGCTCAGGGGAGCCAATATTCGTACATTAAAGTACAGCTTAGGATACAAACTTAATTTGTGCTTGAATTTCAACTGCTAGGAAAATAACTGAATATCATTTATGTGTAGAATTTATTAGTTTTTGTCATCTTACATTTCCCCATAAAACGTACGGTTGTGAAGATAAATTGGAAAATCACTTGGAGGACCGGCCCTTTTGTCTTTAACGTATAACTTGTGAACATTGTTATTTAAGCTTAGCACTATAAGCTGAAACGAAGAGATTGAGCCCACTCACATGTTTGCTTCATCGAAAAACATACGGAAGCCATATTTTGTACATTTAAGAACAGATTATAACTGATAGTGCCTCTGTTTCGTTTTTCCATGTTTAAATATGGACAACCTACTTTTGCTAATTCAACTTTTCATACTTACATTAAGATAAGCTAATGTACAACAACCATTGCCCTGCAATGCGATGGTGCATTTACAACTTGTGCACACTATTTTACATTTTGGAAAATATTTCCTTGGTATTTAGGATTTAATGCGTAACAATAATGCCCATTAAATACACCCGTGTCCAACTCAGTCTTCTTACATTGTGCGTTCCGGCACTTATGGTATTAGGAATAAACCACTGGTATAGAGGAAGTCGAAGAGTTCAGGGTTAGTAGGCCTATATGAATAGGGATAATAAAAGCCCGACCGACCCTCGAAGTCTTTCGTGTTAGTGTATTCAGCTAATGTTCTTTCCCAGCCTTACTATGAGGGTCCTAACGGCATCCACAGTGCTGTGGTAAATCTCACACTATAGACCGGAACACACCATTAGTGAGACCCTCCCCCCCCCTGCGGAATTTTGGACACCTATATATTATGATAGAGTGATGAATTTGGAGTAGAATTTGACTTGTTGGCCACATGGCCAGTGGTGGGTGTGGCACCCAGGGGTGTCCAAAGGGTGAATTTTGCTGATTTTGTGACCACAAATTATTTTTTTACAGCCAAACAAATAAACAAATTACAAATGTGATTTCAGATTCGTGTTTATAATCACAAAGTTAGTTTTATTCATATTTTTTGATTTCCAATTTTGCCCGGAAATCAAAATTTTGATTTTGGGGCCATGTCCCTAAAATGGTCAAAAATATCGTTTTTCAAAACATTCTTCAATAATTAAATAGTGTTGTATATTGTAAGTAAAAATTAGTTTGTTGGCTACTTCTCAAGTCCTGGGTGTGGCACCCAGGGGTGCCCAGAAGTTGCATTTTTCTGTTGATTAAATTATTACAATATTTTTTTACAGCTAAACTAATAAACATATTGCCTATATGATTTCAGATTCATATTTAAAATTACAAAGTTAGTTTAATCCATGTTTTTTAAACTCCCATATTGCCCGGAAATCAAAATTTTGAATTTGAGGTTATGTTTCTAAAATGGTAAAATATTACCGTTGTACAAGAAATCTTCAATAATTAAATACTGTTGTATATTTTAAGTAAAAATAAGGTTGTTGGCCACTTTTAAAGTCGTGGGTGTGGCATCCAGGGGTGCCCAGATTTTGCCGTTTTCTGTTTATTTTCTTTCCTATAAACTATTTTTTTTAGAGCCTCACGGATAAATAAAACAGGGTTTTGATTCCATATCAGTGTTCAGAATGTCAAATCCACCTAATCCGTATTTTTATAATTTTGAAATGTGCCCGGAAATCAAAATATTGATAATGAGGTACTTGTCTCCAAAATGAAAACCAATGGCCGTTTGTACCATAAATCTACAATAAATTGTATACAGTGCCCCCAATTGGTATTTATAAATAAATAAACTTGTTAAATTGTCGGTGTGGTTCTTATGGGTGGCTGAAGTGTGAATTTGGCTGATTTTTTTCTACTGGAAAGTTTTTATTTTGTAACCAAACTTATAAGAGTATTTTAATTCTGACTTCATATTCGTCTTTAGAAGGACAACTGAGTTTTAAGCAAATTTCATTGTCGAAATTTTGGCAAAATATTGATTATCCCAAGATCAAAATCTAAATTTTGGAATAATTTCCCCCAGACCTAGTCAAAAAGTGATATGTTTCCTTAGATCTGGCTCGTATAGTTGGTATAAAGTACACTTAATTTATAAAAATAATTACAAGTATGTTAATTGATCTGTTACGAGAGGGTGCAGGCGGGGGATGGGGCAAATGTGATTTTGTAGATATTTATTTATTATTTGATAAATTTGATTTTGTAGATATATTTGTTTGATTATATTTGTTTGATTTTGTAGTGTATTTGCTTTTATGTAGATAGTCTACGTAAAGTCAAAGGTTGCTTCATGTGTTCAAGACGCTATTTTACAACGCTTATATTAACTTGCCTTGTTTGTCTGGACGAAATCTTTGAATCGATATTCCACCTACTTCTAGATGTTCGATCAAGCTGAAATTTTTTACACAGACGTATTCCTGATGACAATACATGAATCAACTGTTATATTTACTAACTTGTCAATTAGTTCATCATAATTAATTAATTAATGTTTTACATGGAAATCGATGAATCTTTGAATCGATATTTCACCCACTTTTAAATGTCCGATCAAACTGAATTTTTTTACACAGACGTATTCCTGATGACAATACATGAATCAACTGTCATATTTACTAAATTGTCAATTAATTCATCATAATTAATTAATTCATGTTTTATATAAAAATCGATGTTTAACCCACTTTCCAACGTTAAATCGAATTGAAAGTTTTAACACAGACGTATTTCTAATGCCAATACACGAATCAATTGTCATATTTACTAAATAATCAATTAATTCACCATAATTAATTAATTAATGTTTTATATGAAAATCGATGTACAGCCCACTTTCCAACGTCAAATCGAGTTGAAAGTTTTTACACAGACGTATTTTTAATGACTTCACACGAATCAATTGTCATATTAACTAAATAATCAATTAATTCATCATGATTAATTAATTGATGTTTTATATGGGAATCGATGTTAAGCCACTTTCCAACGTCAAATCGAGTTGAAAGTTTTTACACAGACGTATTCTTAATGGCTTCACACGAATCAATTGTCATATTAACTAAATAATTAATTAATTCATCATAATTAATTAATTGATGTTTTATATGGGAATCGATGTTTAACCCACTTTCCAACGTCAAATCAAGTTAAAAGTTTTCACAAAGACGTGTTCTTAATGACAATACACGAATCAATTGTCATATTGAGTAAATAATCAATTAATTCATCAAAATTAATTAATTAATGTTTTATATGGGAATCGATGTTTCACCCACTTCCCAACGTCGAATCGAGTTGAAAGTTTTCACACAGACGTATTCTTAATGACAATACATGAATCAATTGTCATATTTACTAAATATTCAATGAAGCCATCATAATTAATTAATTGATGTTTTATATGGGAATCGATATTTCACCCACTTCCGAACGTCAAATTGAGCTCAAAGTTTTCACACAGACGTATTCTTTCTTAATAACAATACACGAATCAATTGTCATATTTATTAAATAATTAATTAAACCATCATAATTAATTAATCGATATTTCACCCACTTCCCAACGTCCGATCGAGCTGAAATTTTAACACAGTCGTATTTTCTAAATGATAATATAT
Source organism: Isoperla grammatica (assembly GCA_945910005.1). NCBI lineage: Eukaryota > Metazoa > Arthropoda > Insecta > Plecoptera > Perlodidae > Isoperla > Isoperla grammatica. Next base: position 23,749,016 of record OX246750.1, on the reverse strand, counting down.
GAATCAATGATCAGATTCACTTATTAATTAATCCACCATGATTAAATTATTAAACAATAAGCTTCATATGGGAAATTAGTCACAGCTAGTGAGGATGGGCCAACCACATGCAGGCATGGTTCGGGACTCAAATATCCGTGACGAAAGCATCGGATATGTTTCTTTGCAGCAAGAATGTCAACACGCTCCACTTGTAAGTATGGTACAACCCCGTGCGGTGAGTCATTCACCATGTACGCATAGGTGCATTCCCTTCGCGTGATTCGACCTCACAGTAGATCGTTGGTGTTAGTTGGTGGTAGTTGGTGCTAGCGCAACTGCTGTTTTCTATCACAGTAGGAATTGATTGTTTTAATATAATATAATATAATATAATATAATATAATATAATATAATATAATATAATATAATATAATATAATATAATATAATATAATATAATATAATATAATATAATATAATATAATATAATATAATATAATATAATATAATATAATATAATATATTATAATATAATATAATATAATATAATATAATATAATATAATATAATATAATATAATATAATATAATATAATATAATATAATATAATATAATATAATATAATATAATATAATATAATATAATATAATATAATATAATATAATATAATATAATATAATATAATATAATATAATATAATATAATATAATATAATATAATATAATATAATATAATATAATATAATATAATATAATATAATATAATATAATATAATATAATATAATATAATATAATATAATATAATATAATATAATATAATATAATATAATATAATATAATATAATATAATATAATATAATATAATATAATATTATATAATATAATATAATATAATATAATATAATATAATATAATTCTCCCATAGCCACATAACCCCACTTTTCATAAGCATTATTGGCCAATCGCTGGATCGTGCATGAACGGAACTGTCCGAATTTCAAGTTTGCAATGCGAGCACGCTAGTTTGCGAGTGAAGTTAACAAGTACAAGTACAACAGGAATTCAGTCTTCTAAATTCGGACACGTCCAGTGAGCATATATTCGATTGCAAGATTCTTTAAAACTAAAAAGTATAAAATAATATTACATGAAAAAAATACTTTTTTTAAAAAACAACGCTTATATTAAAATGCACTAAAAAGTAAAAAATAAATTTTCGCCCAACAAATTTTTGCCTAACTCGGAAAATAAAAGCGTTGGGCGCTTTCGGTATTGACATAGATAGCAATATTCTGCTGTTTATGCAGGGAAAGCGCCCAACGCTTTTATTTTCCGAGTTAGGCAAAAATTTGTTGGGCGAAAATTTATATTTTACTTTTTAGTGCATTTTAATATAAGCGTTGTTTTTTAAAAAAAGTATTTTTTTCATGTAATATTTTTAGTCTTGTCTCTTGATTGTTCTGTCGACGATAACTTTCTTGCATACTCAAACCGACTGAGATACTCTATCAAATCTTGATTTGGGATTTTCATAAATAGAAGTTTGTATTTTGGTTCGGTTGCAGCATCATGTATACTTTTTTAATTTTACTTGTACATTGCTTTGTTACTTGTGTGTGTGGCCGTTGTAAACGTGACCAAAAAACAGGGCTTATCTTATCGCCAGAAATCTGTGAAATGTTTATGGGCGTCCGCGTTTCATTGTCAGCAACATTTCTATCACAATGTATTATGCAAAATAGGATTCTGACCAACAGTATTTTGTGCGTTTCCCGGTAATGAGTACGTGCCCAATATATTAATGGAGATAACAAGCATTTCATTTTCTCGTTTATATTCTAAACTGTTAAAATGGGCCCTTAGATGTTCACATTGTTCTATCCAACTCAATTTGTTTCGATAGTTTTTTAAGCATCGATCATGATGGCTAACACATTTTCTAGATCACAAACAATTCAATTTCGCGTGTACATTAAAAAAAGTAGGCACTCACATCACATCTGGTATCAAATCGAATTGTTTTGAATAATCCTCGCCATTGTGCTATGAGGAAAATACGCCTACTTAGTACTTAATAACATTCACGTACAATAAATTTCACTTTTTAATACTCCACACAAATTGCACACTATGTAGATAATAATATTTATTTTAGTTTACAAACAATTTTGAAACTCGCCTACTTTCGGCCTCGTTTCTTATTGTCCTCCAATACACGTTTTGTAATATGATTTCAAATGCACCAGGCATACTTTAAAATATAAATTTTCGGTCTTAATTTCATATTTTAGTTACACAAACTTACATACCAAATAAGTATACATCCCTTTCCAGATAATTATATTATATTTGTATTTTGCGTTAATTTAAAACAAGTGAACAGAAATCCAGCACTCTCTGATAAAGCAAACTAGTTTACATTATGTTACATGTTACAGTCACTTCACACCATCATGAACAAAGTTCTATAATTTATGAGAAAACATAAAGCACGAAATCTACAATGTTACTTAGTTCTCGAGTAAACCACTAGTCACTACCGACTGAAAATTGAGAGTACTCTATACCAAGTAACTAATCATCATGGCATACGCATACAATCATTCGCCTGGTAACAAGTAGGGATTTATGAAAGCGTTATGAACGCATTGTGGCATAACCTCAAAATTAAATCTTGACAACCCCCCCTCCAAAAGCTCATAACAGACAAGTTAAATGTTATAAATAAAAATATATAAATGTGAAATGTAAATGCGTTTTAAATTTTTATAAAAATTAGGTGTACTTTATGCCAACTTTTGAAGATCTTGAAAAAGTTCCACTTTTTGACCAGTTCTCGAGAAAATTATAGCAACATTAAAATTTTAATTTTGGTTTTCAAATAATCAATTTGCTTTGAGGCAAATAGTATCTAAAATACAAGTAGATTAAAACTCATGTGATTCTAAACACGAACATAAAGTCAAAATTAACAAATATTAATCAATTTGTTGGCTGTAAAAAAGGAGTTTATGGTAAAAACAAAACCATCCAAATTTACCCTTTGGGGACACCTATCAACCAAACTGATCATTTAACAAATTATTTATTTTCACACTGTATACAATTTATTGTAGATTTATGGCAATTATGACCATTGGTTTTCTTATGGAGACAGTTACCTAAAAATCAAAATTTTGATTTCCTGCCACATTTCAAAACTATAAAAATACGGATAAAGCTAGATTTGACATTCTTAACACTGATATGGAATCAAAACTCTGTTATATTTATCTGTGGGGCTCTAAAAAAATATTGTAATAATTAACACAACAGAAAAATGCAACTTCTGGGCACCCCTGGGTGCCACACCCTGACTTGAGAAGTGGCCAACAAACTAATTTTTACTTAAAATATATCGCGCTATCTAATTATTGGAGATTTTTTGTAAAACGGTAATATTTGACCATTTTAGGGACATAACCCCAAAATCAAAATTTTGATTTCCGGGCAATATGGGACTTAAAAAAATATGGATTAAACTAACTTTGTAATTTTTACTATGAATCTGAAATCATATTGGCAATATGTTTATTGGTTTAGCTGTAAAGAAATATTGTAATAATTAAATCAACAGAAAAATGCAACTTCTGGGCACCCCTGGGTGCCACACCCAGGACTTGAGAAGTAGCCAACAAACAAATTTTTACTTAAAATATACAACAGTATCTAATTATTGAAGATTTTTTTGAAAAAGGATATTTTTGACCATTTTAGGGACATGGCCCCAAAATAAAAATTTTGATTTCCGGGCAAAATTGGAGTTTAAAAAATATGAATATAACTAATTTTGTAATTTTGAACACAAATCTGAAATCACATTTGTAATTTGTTTATTGGTTTGGCTGTAAAAAAATAATTTGTGGTCACCAAATCAGCAAAATTCACCCTTTGGACACCCCTGGGTGCCACACCCACCACTGGCCATGCGGTCAACAAGTCAAATTCTACTCCAAATTCATCACTCTATCATAATATATAGGTCTCCAAAATTCCGCAGGGGGGGGGGGGGAGGGTTTCCCTATGTGTGTTCCGGTCTACTAAGTATGTAGCGGAGTTTGACCTCTGTCATCACGAGCCTGTATGTCCCCGCCCAGGGATATGAGGAAGTTGATGACCTCGCTGTTTCTATTTATACATGCATAATGTAGGGCCGAGCAGCCCTTGGAGTCTTTCGTGTTAATGTATTCCGCTAAACTGTCCCCCGCCAGCTTTACTAATAGGGCCCTAACGGCGTACACTGTTCTGTGGGCACTCTCACACAGAGTATGTAGCGGAGTTTGGCCTCTGTCATTACGAGCCTGTATGTCCCCGCCCTGAGATATGAGAAGGTTTATGGCCTTGCTGTTTCCAATTTTACATGCATAATGTAGGGCCGAGCAACCCTCGGAGTCTTTCGTGTTAATGTATTCAGCTAAATTGTTCCCCTCCAGCCTTACAGTGAGGGCCCTAACGTCATCCACAGTGCTGTGGTGACACAGAATATGTAGCGGAGTTTGGCCTCTGTCATTACGAGCCTGTATGTCCCCGCCGTGAGATATGAGAAGGTTTATGACCGCGCTGTATCGATATTTACATGCATAATGTAGGGCCGAGCAGCCCTCGGAGTCTTTCGTGTTAATGTATTTAGCTAAATTGTCCCCCTCGAGCTTTACTATGAGGGCCCTAACGGCATCCACAGTGCTGAGGTAACTCTCACACAGAGTATGTAGCGGAGTGTGGCCTCTGTCATTACGAGCCTGTATGTCCCCGCCCTGAGATATGAGGAGGTTTATGGCCTTGCTGTTTCCATATTTACATACATTATGTAGGGCCGAGCAACCCTTGGAGTCTATTGTGTTAATGTATTCAGCTAAACTGTTCCCCTCTAGCCCTATTAAAAGTGCCCTGACGTCATTCACAGTGCAGTCATAAGTACACAGAGTTAGTAGCGGAGTTTGGCATCTGTTATTACGAGCTGGTATGTCCCCGCCCTGAGATATGAGGAGGTTTATGACCTCGCTGTTTCCATATTTACAAGCATAATGTAGGGCCGAGCAACCCTTGGAGTCTTTCGTGTTAATGTATTCAGCTAAATTGTCCCCCTCCAGCCTTACTATGAGGGCCCTAACGTCATCCCCATTGCTTTTGTCACTCTTACACAGAATATGTAGCGTGGTTTGGCCATCGTCATTATGAGACTGTATGTCCCCGCTATGAGATATGAGGAGTTTTATGACCTTGCTGTTTCCATATTCACATGCATAAAATAGGGCCGAGCAACCCCAGGAGTCTTTCATGTTAATGTATTCAGCTAAATTGTCCCCCTCCAGCCTTACTATGACCGCCCTAACGGCATCCACAGTGCTGCGGTCACTCTCACACAGAGTATGTAGCGGAGTTTGGCCTCTGTCATTACGAGCCTGTATGTCCCCGCCCTGAGATAAGAGGAGGTTTATCACCTTGCTTTTTCCATATTCACATGCATGATGTAGGGCCGAGCAACCCTTGGAGTCTTTTGTGTTAATGTATTCAACAATATCGTTCTTCTCCAGGTTAACTATGAGGGCCCTAACGGCATCCACAGTGCTGCGGTCACTCCTACACAGAGTATGTAGCGGAGTGCGGCCTTTGCTATCACGAGCCTGTATGTCCCCGCCCTTGGAGACGAGTAGAGTTATGGCCGGTTTGAAGCTTTTCGTCAAGTAAGTAACGAGGTGTAGGGCGGAGTCACCACGGGAGTCGCATGCATTGACGTATTTAGCTACAGTGTCTGCAACACGCTCTAGAGTTGCAAGCCCGGTCCACGTAGAAGTCGATACCTTGTCCGGTGCTTTAAGCTGGGGTAGACATTGTGAGGTGGTGCTTGCCAGTAGTTCTTCTTGACCTTCAATGAGGATTTGAGCTTCGGCAATATTGGCGTTGCTACATGCCGTGTGCAGTAATGTACGTTGGACAGAATAATCTTCCAATACACTTTTGCCTGTAAAGATACGTGCTTTAGCTAGCAATAGTCGTTTTCTGATTGATTTCCATTTGTTGTTAACATTCTTTTTTCGCACTTTCATCTGCTCAAGTAACACTTCAAAAGCTTCCCAAGACTTACTATGGGTGGCGTACTCCAGCGCACTCAAGCCTAATACATTGTCATCATGGTCACCTACCGCCCCATGCTCCAGTAGTGTCTGGACAATGCTTGTACAGTTCTGCGATGCCAGCTTGTGTGTCTCAGTCCAAGGGCTGTTAGGGTTGACGACTGCCGCTCCCAGATGCAAGGCGGAGCGACCGCCCAGGTCTGTGGTGTTGACGTCTTCCTTGCCTGTCCACAACAATGACGTCACCGTATCTATATCCTGGTTGACAACAGCCGTGAGCAGCTCGGACTGCTTTGCAAGCATCAGATCCAACAGTCGGCGAATCACTTTGAACTCATCAGTGAACAAAATCCTTCGAAGGAACTTTTGGTTTTTTGTGTAATTCTGGGAAATCCATAGTGCTGTGAAGTACTCTGCGAAGGTCCTGTGCAAGAATATTGGCTCCCCATCTACAACTTCTGTGATAATACCGGCCTTATAGTCACATGTGTTTATGTCGTTAAGAATCCTGTCTAGTTGTTCTCTGATCTCTAAACCGTCGTGTAACTCGATAAGCCTGTCTCGTAAGATAAGCACTAGGGAAGCCCGCATATGTTTCTTAGAAAAACTGTTGTTCAGTTCTTGTTTTTCGTGGATTCTATTTTTTATGTTCCCAAATTGTTTATCGAAGTATATATTAAATTTCTTTTGAACAACCTGTTCAAACATTGTCACAATGTCAAGTTTATCGGGTACATCAGCTGCTGTTTTGTGTTCTTTGAAGTAATTCTCATAAATTTCTGCCAGCATCATTGTCAAAAGTGGTGTACCCATGAATTCTTTGTCAATGTCATTTAATAAATATTCTATTAAGTTTACAAGCTTTTCTATAAGTGCTACCAGTTGTCCATTGGTTTTGAAGTTAGATTCATCTTTTGTCAAAAACTTCTCAAAGAACATTCGCTGGTCTTTTGCATTGAACTTTCGTAAGGTGAATGTGAGTGTCTGCAAATGTGTTTCCAGGCTGCGTTGCAGTGGTGGCCTCGATGTGATGTAAATCTTGCTAGCTTTAGTCTTCAACAAGCTAGTCAATAAGCGAAGACCCTTCTCGGTGTAATGCGGTGCAACCTCATCCAGGCCATCAATGAGCACAACGCATTTCCCGTTCCCCATCATGAAGCGAAACAAACCATCAACTGTGTCAGAGTCCCTGATACCAACAGCCAGAGACAAAAACTTGACAGCGTCATCACTAAACTTGTCCAGCTTGTCGATGTGATCCTTCAGGTCGACTCGGATGACCCAGAGCGAGGGATGGGCCTTCTTGGTCTCCCAGGCGAGGTGAGTGACGAATGTACTCTTCCCCATTCCGGCCTCGGCACAGATGACGATCACTCTACCCTCCAGGTCGAGTGCGGTGCCGGGGTTGTACGGGGTAGCTTGGCTTTGCTGTATGAACTTGTTGATACTAACAACGCTGCCTTGTGTGTAAGACCACACTAGATTCCCATCAGAGCACATCCTCAGCTCATGCACGATCTCTTCCTGTTGAAACACTTGCCTGATATTATCTGCGGTACTTTCCGGTCCTACTACCAGATAACGACAAGAGTCGTTACTAGGGTCTCCTAAGTTACCGACGTTTTCACCTTTAGAAACAAGCTTCTGCATCTCCTGCTTTGTCATGTTATGAACAACATACACATCATTATTCGTTTCATGGAAAATGTCTTTGTTCAAAACGTCGCGCCTTTCCAGGGTCCGAGGGATGTAGTAAGAAACTGTCTTGCCGAGTGCAGAACCAACCAGTATGAGCTCTTTGGTGAACTCTTTGGTGAAGAATTTCTGAATGAAATCATCATTGAAAACATCAGGTATCAAGTCAATTCCATAAGTCATGAGTTCTCTCATTTTAACTAATTCGCCCTGGAATAAAATGTTCCTGTTTTCCATCCAACAAATACCTTCAGTCTCCAGTTGTGATATTGTAAACCTGTCTTGAATCTCGACACTCTTTACAGGTAAGCTTCTCTTTAGGTTTAAGGTGAATGCATCATCTTGAGCAGAGACAACAATAATGCTTATTCGTGTACAATTCTGATCATCGTATTTCTCGAAGTGTTGACTTAAAGTGTTGCACGTTGCTTGCTGGTCGCCATTAGATTCACTGACGATCACCAGCCTGTTGTTTTTGCATCCACCCTGCAATGACACCACAACATGGGGCTCTTCTAGTAAGGAATCCAAACCAAGCAAAGTGTAACCGTCTTTTACTTTCTCCAAAGACTGTACGAGTTTTGTGCAACACAGTTTTATACACATCGGGGAGGGACTTAGATGTATAAGGCAATGTTTATCAATGGTATTTATGTCGAAAAGTTGTTCACTCCGAAATTGCATGTTTTTAAAAGATAATTGTTTCGAATCTTGCGATGATAGTGTGGTTATTTTAAAATCATTTAAGGTTTGATCCAATATGTTACTGCCTTCTGTTAAACTGGTCTCACCCTTACCCCACCATTGACTGATTGAGTCTATGTAACACTTATATAATTGGTCAATATCGGGGTTTCCTACGAGTGTAGCTATGGATAGTTCACTTTTGACCAGATCTTTCATTTCGTCCAATGAGGGTTGCCCAGAAAACAATACGAGAGCATCGAGAAATTCTTTTACCTGATCAATGTCTTTGTGCTTAATCTGAAGGAACTCAACGATATCTTTGTCGCAATCTTCTTGGTGACTGAAACTAAATATCAATCCTGTTTCCAGGTTTGTTTTGAACAACGTGTCTATTTTACTACGGTTGATAGTTTTCTTGCGCTCCTTTGCTCTGTCGGACAAGTCTGCTCGAGTTGTTGCATTAGTGTACAAAACAAGAGTACAGTTTTGTATAGTACAGCCCTCGAATAAAGACTGAGTGGAAGTTGATTGTACAAAGTTCTTTATTTCCAAGTAAGATTCTAAGTACTTCATTAATGAGAAGTCTTTTGCTCCCTTGAGATGGGCCTGACCAAGCGTAGCAGATTCTTTATGCTTAAGCTGGACGAAACAGGTGTGCCAGATATCCGGATTGTCCTGGGTCTTATACTTCACCATCACGTCGTCCCAGGCCCCAATCTTGTCCACATTTGAAGCCAGGTGGAACTCGGTGACGATCCCGCTGTTCTTGAGACGCAAGAAGAGTAGACCTATGAACAACACTTCAAACGTCTGGCCCGATGTTGTCGCGTGGCCCTTCGTCTTATTGTAGCGGATCGGGGATGAGGCAGCGACGCTGGAAAGTGAGAGCATAACATTCAATAGAGAGTCTATCATAGATTACTTGAGAAGCCAATCATTCATTAAATAGTGTATAATTATTTAGTAGGTTTTCCCAACTACAATCGCACGATTGTAACGTTTGAAAGCTTATAACCCAAATTTTAATTTTTGTAGGAACATTACTTTTTCAATTTTATTTAGTGTTTACAAAGATCTATTGGCTTCGCTCGCTTAATAAGTTTTCAATATCAAGCGTAAAAAATGGCAATGTCAATCAAATTATGGTGTCGAAAGCTTTTATGTTAACTGTTTCTGCAAAGAACTTTTTTTATTCCTATTTGAATCAATTATTTTGCTTGAATTGAATTAAATTGAATTTATTGAGGTTTTCTCGCCCGGAGGCGAGAAGGCCGATATAGGGCCACAACAGGGCCCTCTGCAGCCTATTTTGCTTGGCACTGTATTCATAGGTTGCACGTACGTCACATCTTTGCCCGTGGCGGCCACATTTGTGATCAAACTTTGACGTTGCCATGGAGAAACAATTGAAGGCGGTTGTGGCAGAACACAGAAATTCTTAGTTCTTTAAAATTAAGCGTGTTTTTTTAAATACGATTGGTAAGGGTCGTAATTTTTAATTTTTTTAATTACTTATGGTTACATTAAAATTCTAAATTAGGCTTATTTATCGAATTTGAATAGTATTTGCCAATGATACAGGATTGGTCCTCATCAATTGTGTCGCAATCATGGCCGCTGTGACGTCACGTGGGAACTATGAATTGGTCCATAGGCTATTTACTCCCTGAATTAAAACCAACCTGACATTTAAGTTTTATAGACACAGATGGACAAGAATCATGAACCCATAAAAAAGAGTAAGAAAGCATATCCGATATCCCGTAAGTTTAATAAATACCAAAAAGTGTACGATTAATACTTATGATATAATGTAATCAGAATGGTTATCGTTTGGTTCATGAAATAGATTGTTATTCAGTGAGCGAAACGAGCATCTACATTATACCTTCATGGCACTTCGTTCTGTTTTTTCATTTTTTATTTACTCGTCGATAGCGGTCAAACGGAAAGTCCGGCCAATTTAACATTTGACCATCCAGAAGCCTCGATATGGATTTAGGGTGTTCAGTTTTGGGACAAAATCGCTCGAGAAGTAACAAAGATAAACTAGCTTATAGTTACTATAAAATATTTTTCTGAAACACGTTGGTGGCAAAATGTGAGGTGGATAATTTATAGTATTTTTGTCTGGTCCCGAATCTTCTAATTTAAATACAATCTGATACGTATCAGAGGATAAAATTACATTTCTATTGCTGGCAATAAGTGTAAGTAACGGTGGCGGACCGTGTTGAAGACACTGTACGACATTACAACGAAAATTTTTAGCAACGCACATTGCTAAGCATTCAGCAATGTTGGGAAGTAGTTTGAGCTTTAAAAATTAGAAAAACGTTTGCAATGCGCATTTTGTTGTAAATTGTTAATTTTATTAACTTTGAAAACTTTCGCGAGAAAGTTCGAGGGTTTAGACACTCTCGCTTATCAACGTGTCAAACAGAGCGTTTTCCTAGTGAATTAAATAACAAAAGCCCACCTAATAAAACTATTTGAGACATTGATTATACAGATGTATTCTTGCAAAGCCACGGATGTTTGGTCTCACTGCTTTGTTGCGGTGCAGCTTGTCAAGGGGTGTTAATATTGGATGAGGTCGTGAGGGAAGCGAAACAACAACAACCACCACAACTCACCCCTGTGTTGTGGCCGCCATGTTGGGGAACAACTTTCGGCTCTCGATCTTCCGTCCACCCCTGCGGCTGCTGCTTCCTGTAACCAGGGTGCAACGCGGTTAGTGGGGGCTTCTCGCAAGCCAACTACTGCGGCTGCTTCCTGAAAACAGGGTGCAACGCGGTTTAGTGGGGGCTCCTCGCAAGCCAACCACTGCGGCTGCTTCCTGTAACCAGGGTGCAACGCGGTTAGTGGGGGCTTCTCGCAAGCCAACCACTGCGGCTGCTTCCTGTAACCAGGGTGCAACGCGGTTAGTGGGGGCTTCTCGCAAGCCAACTACTGCGGCTGCTTCCTGTAACCAGGGTGCAACGCGGTTAGTGGGGGCTTCTCGCAAGCCAACTACTGCGGCTGCTTCCTGTAACCAGGGTGCAACGCGGTTTAGTGGGGGCTCCTCGCAAGCCAACCACTGCGGCTGCTTCCTGTAACCAGGGTGCAACGCGGTTAGTGGGGGCTTCTCGCAAGCCAACTACTGCGGCTGCTTCCTGTAACCAGGGTGCAACGCGGTTAGTGGGGGCTTCTCGCAAGCCAACTACTGCGGCTGCTTCCTGTAACCAGGGTGCAACGCGGTTAGTGGGGGCTCCTCGCAAGCCGACTACTGCGGCTGCTTCCTGTAACCAGGGTGCAACGCGGTTAGTGGGGGCTTCTCGCAAGCCAACTACTGCGGCTGCTTCCTGTAACCAGGGTGCAACGCGGTTAGTGGGGGCTTCTCGCAAGCCAACTACTGCGGCTGCTTCCTGTAACCAGGGTGCAACGCGGTTAGTGGGGGCTTCTCGCAAGCCAACTACTGCGGCTGCTTCCTGTAACCAGGGTGCAACGCGGTTAGTGGGGGCTCCTCGCAAGCCAACCACTGCGGCTGCTTCCTGTAACCTGGGTGCAACGCGGTTAGTGAGGGCTTCTCGCAAGCCAACCACTGCGGCTGCTTCCTGTAACCAGGGTGCAACACGGTTAGTAGGGGCTCCTCGCAAGCCAACCACTGCGGCTGCTTCCTGTAACCAGGGTGCAACGCGGTTAGTGGGGGCTCCTTGCAAGCCAACCACTGCGGCTGCTTCCTGTAACCAGGGTGCAACGCGGTTTAGTGGGGGCTCCTCGCAAGCCAACCACTGCGGCTGCTTCCTGTAACCAGGGTGCAACGCGGTTAGTGGGGGCTTCTCGCCAGCCAACCACTGCGGCTGCTTCCTGTTACCAGGGTGCAACGCGGTTAGTGGGAGCTTCTCGCAAGCCAACCACTGCGGCTGCTTCCTGTAACCAGGGTGCAACACGGTTAGTGGGGGCTTCTCGCAAGCCAACTACTGCGGCTGCTTCCTGTAACCAGGGTGCAACGCGGTTAGTGGGGGCTTCTCGCAAGCAAACCACTGCAGCTGCATCCTGTAACCAGGGTGCAACGCGGTTAGTGGGGGCTTCTCGCCAGCCAACCACTGCGGCTGCTTCCTGTAACCAGGGTGCAACACGGTTAGTGGGGGCTTCTCGCAAGCAAACCACTGCGGCTGCTTCCTGTAACCAGGGTGCAACACGGTTAGTGGGGGCTTCTCGCAAGCCAACTACTGCGGCTGCTTCCTGTAACCAGGGTGCAACACGGTTAGTGGGGGCTTCTCGCAAGCCAACTACTGCGGCTGCTTCCTGTAACCAGGGTGCAACGCGGTTAGTGGGGGCTTCTCGCAAGCAAACCACTGCAGCTGCATCCTGTAACCAGGGTGCAACGCGGTTAGTGGGGGCTTCTCGCAAGCAAACCACTGCAGCTGCTTCCTGTAACCAGGGTGCAACGCGGTTAGTGGGGGCTTCTCGCCAGCCAACCACTGCGGCTGCTTCCTGTAACCAGGGTGCAACACGGTTAGTGGGGGCTTCTCGCAAGCCAACCACTGCGGCTGCTTCCTGTAACCAGGGTGCAACACGGTTAGTGGGGGCTTCTCGCCAGCCAACTACTGCGGCTGCTTCCTGTAACCAGGGTGCAACGCGGTTAGTGGGGGCTTCTCGCAAGCTAACCACTGCGGCTGCTTCCTGTAACCAGGGTGCAACTCGGTAAGTGAGGGCTTCTCGCAAGCTAACCACTGCGGCTGCTTCCTGTAACCAGGGTGCAACGCGGTTAGTGGGGGCTCCTCGCAAGCCAACCACTACGGCTGCTTCCTGTAACCAGGGTGCAACGCGGTTAGTGGGGGCTTCTCGCCAGCCAACCACTGCGGATGCTTCCTGTAACCAGGGTGCATAGCAGTTAGTGGAGGCTTCTCGCAAGTCAACCACTGCGGCTGCTTCCTGTAACCTGGGTGCAACGCGGTTAGTGGGGGCTTCTCGCCAGCCAACCACTGCGGCTGCTTCCTGTAACCAGGGTGCAACACGGTTAGTGGGGGCTTCTCGCAAGCCAACCACTGCGGCTGCTTCCTGTAACCAGGGTGCAACACGGTTAGTGGGGGCTTCTCGCCAGCCAACTACTGCGGCTGCTTCCTGTAACCAGGGTGCAACGCGGTTAGTGGGGGCTTCTCGCAAGCTAACCACTGCGGCTGCTTCCTGTAACCAGGGTGCAACTCGGTAAGTGAGGGCTTCTCGCAAGCTAACCACTGCGGCTGCTTCCTGTAACCAGGGTGCAACGCGGTTAGTGGGGGCTCCTCGCAAGCCAACCACTACGGCTGCTTCCTGTAACCAGGGTGCAACGCGGTTAGTGGGGGCTTCTCGCCAGCCAACCACTGCGGATGCTTCCTGTAACCAGGGTGCATAGCAGTTAGTGGAGGCTTCTCGCAAGTCAACCACTGCGGCTGCTTCCTGTAACCTGGGTGCAACGCGGTTAGTGGGGACTTTTCGCCAGCCAACCTCTGCGGCTGCTGACTGTAACCAGGGTGCAACGCGGTTAGTGGGGGCTTTTCGCCAGCCAACCACTGCGGCTGCTTTCTTTCACCAGGGTGCAACGCTGTTAGTGGGGGCTTCTTGCCAGCCAACCACTGCGGCCGCTTTCTGTAACCAGGGTGCAACACGGTTATTGGGGGCTCCTAGCAAGCCAACCACTACAGCTGCTTCCTGTAACCAGGGTGCAACGCGGTTAGTGGGGGCTTCTCGCAAGCCAACCACTGCGGCTGCTTCCTGTAACCAGGGTGCAACACGGTTAGTGGGGGCTTCTCGCAAGCCAACCACTGCGGCTGCTTCCTGTAACCAGGGTGCAACACGGTTAGTGGGGGCTTCTCGCAAGCCAACCACTGCAGCTGCTTCCTGTAACCAGGGTGCAACACGGTTAGTGGGGGCTTCTCGCAAGCCAACCACTGCGGCTGCTTCCTGTAACCAGGGTGCAACGCGGTTAGTGGGGGCTCCTCGCAAGCCAACCACTGCGGCTGCTTCCTGTAACCAGGGTGCAACGCGGTTAGTGGGGGCTCCTCGCAAACCATTGCTCATCAAGAACGGTTCACAATATTGAAATGAGGTTTGGTTTAGTGAAATAGCCCTAAGGTTTAAGTGAATTGGAACATGCAATAACAATGCTGTGGTTCACAACCGTCACAGTGGATTGAAATAGTCACTAGAAATCAATCAATTCCATTCCTTATTTCAGCATCTTATAACGCACCTTATGATGAACCAATCTAAATGCAGAAGAGCCATACGAGAAGGTCTACCTACTATGGAAATCAAAACGAAACAACACAAGACCAAACAAAAACATTTATTTGATAAGTGAAACATTTAGGCCTATAAGAAAAAGCATTAATGTCGCTAGCAAACATGAATGATTTTAGTTTACTTCTTGATAATTTAATATTAAGTATTTTAAAGTGCAATTTTATCTGAATGCTTAAAATTTTTAGGTATGTTGCAAAATCATCGTATTCCTTGTCTTGAAGACTGGACAAAATTCTTGTACACCTCTTGACATACTTACAAGTAGCATAAAGTAAGATTTGAGTCAAACTCCTCGGTTAAATATGTTTATTTATTTACAACTGTTTGATCTTATCTTCTTATCTTACTAGATGCAATAGTTCAACATTAAACTTTGCTGGAGCGCTCTCCCGGGCTGGGCCCTCTAGAGCAGATGATGAAGGAAACAGAAGTAAAAACGCATAAGCCCGAGGGCTGGGGTGATAGTAAGAATTAGTGTGGGAATGAATGGGGGTAGAACCTGCTACAGAAGTCAGTGGGAAAACGAGAAGAAAACTGAATTGGTGCAGTTCGGATGGCGCCGTTGGCGTTCCAGGCTATGATGCGAGCTTGAGATCTAGCCATTTTGGGGGATGGAGATTAGTTTGCGGAGGAGCGCTGCAAGTGCGGCTACCATCGGATCCTGTGAATAGCCCAATAGGGCTTCAGCAATGTATCCGATAACGATTGGTATGGGAGTTTTTCCGTTCACGTAGTCGTGTTGGGTTTGAGTGGGGGGTTCAGACACTGCCTTGCGTTTACGCGGAGGGGGAGGCTGAGGGGGCTGGGCGTAGAGCGGAATGAGTGGCGGGCACGACGGATGTTGGTATGGGTCTGGTGGGTTATTTGCTGTAGACGGGGCCATGTTCGTGACGAAGGGTTGCCCTTGGGCGACTTGTGCGTAGGTGGAGAGCGGCGGGAAGGCAGTCGACCAGGGAGTTGGCGGTAGGTTGCGTACAGTGGGTGATGAGAGTGGTTGGGGTACCACCTGTTTCTGGTTGCGACGTTTGTCAGCGGATAGCACGGCGTTTGACTTGGGCTCACAGGCTTGAAAGTAGGCTGGACAACGTCTGTACGAGGCGGGATGATCCTGGTTGCAGTTTACACACGTAGCAGGGGTATCCGGAGTCTTTAAACAATCCTTGGAGCGATGGTGCTTAGCGCATTTGAAGCAAGTGGGCGGGAGGTTGCAAAATACCGAGGAATGGCCAAACTGCTGGCAGTTGTAACACTGGCGGGGGCCAGACTGGCCACGGTATTTCTCGATGCTGATGTTGTGGTAACACACTGATTTTATGGTATGCACCGGCGTTCCAGGTGCATAGATATTAGTCGTGACGACGAAGAGGGGCATGGGCCAGCGTTCATCGGGCGAATGCCCTCGGCTCATCAGCTGGCGGACGTCCTGGACCCTCACGCCTTGGTTGGTGAGGTCGGCTAGGATATCGTCCGTTGGGACGGTTGAAGAGAGACCTCGTAGAACAACCTTCTGCTGCCGGACCTCCTCTGTTGGATATGTATGGAACATAAGGTCGTTGGTGATGAGGTAGGCGTGAATCTCGTCGTAAGTTTGTCGAGTTGTGGGCTTAAGACGGAAGGCTTCACCGGCGCCCGCGATGGTAAAGTGGCCGTTGGTGGCTTTGCGGATGAGCGTCACTACGTCAGTGTAGGTGCGTACTCCATATAGTATGATGGGTGGAGGTTTTTTAGTGGTGTTCGGGGCCACTGGTGGAGCCTGGGATCCAGGGATCTGGCTGCTCGGAGGCGGGCCAGTGGTACGAGGGCTGTTAACAACGGTGTAAACAGAGCTAACTGGAGAGAGTGATCGGGATGAGTAGCGGGCGGATGATGTACTGTGCTCAGAATCGGAGGTCAGAGAAGAGCAGGAATCGGACGGAGACATGGAGTGCACACGAGATCTCTTTTTCCTCGGTGGCGACAGCTTTGGCGAGCCTGGCGGTAGTAGAGTGTCCATGGGCGTAGCGATGACGTTGTCAGAGGTCTGGTCGGGCGAGAGGTCCATTGAATCTTGGGGTCCAGAAGAGGTAGTCGAACGGAGGGCGTCAAATCGATTGGTTGTAATAAGAGGAGGCGGGCGATCAGTCATAGCAGACTTGGAGGTGCTTGGTTGGCATTCGTCTTCAGACTGGGCTGGTCGAGAGCTGAATGATGCTTTTGTCTCCACTTGCCCTGGTTTCAAGGGAGTGTAAGACACGAAGCGACGCTGTCGGGTCCTGACAGGGATCGTCGTCCAAGATGGAGGAGGGAGTGGCTCTGTTGGAGCGTAATGGTACGCCAGCAATTGCTGGAGGACAACTGGGAGGTTTGTCTGTGACAGTTCAGACTTACGGACGCTGGAGGGTGTCGGCGCGAGAGGAGCATTTAGCTGCTGGTTGCTAGGCGGAGGCAGGGGGTTTGGTGGCTTGTTAGACCCTCTAAGCATGGTAGCTTGAAGTCAGTGCGTCGGGTTGGGGGATGAATCGCTTGTAGATGGGGGGAGGGGGGTCAACCGTGGGGTGGGGTAAGAGTTTGGTCGCAGAGAACCAGGGTGGGAATTTTTCCCTACCTGCCTCAGTGCAGGGCACTGGGCCGGAAAGTGGAGAAGGAGATGTGAAATGCACTATACCGGTGGTGGATTGAATGGAATAAGGACACAAGTACAGCCACGCTATTGCGTCCCGAGAATGACGCGGCGAGAACCGCCCCCCAGACTGCACGTAGGCCACAAGCAGGTGATGCTCGACACGGCTCTCACGTGCTAGGTCGGGAACCGGCAAACCAATGTGTTGGTAATGGTTTTAGCCAGTGGTGGTCGTACACTGTGTTAACCAATAAATAAAATAAAAACTCACTTCGTTGAAGCGCAGCCAGCCTCGACCTTGCTCTAAGAAGGGAAAATCCAGTCTCTGAAGTTTTATAATAAATTTGTTATTACTGTGGATGAGTTATGTGCCTATGGCACAGACTTAATTGTCCTAGTAATTACACAAGAGTGTCAATCACGCCTAGTATTTAACGGCGCTGAGCGCCTGGCTTACTGCGGGAACTGCGTAGCTAGCTATGCTAGCCGGCACCAGCGGTAAACACGTCCATACGCGGCAACGAATGCGACTCGGAACTGTTTGATGGACGAAAGGCTCTTAGTCCCGCCTGAGTATAAAGCCTTGTAGCCATGTATCTGAGGAACTTACCTTCGAGGGCCAACGCGCTGAGTTATCCTACATCCTGTTGTCCGGTCCACCCTCACAACGTATGCTACCTGTTGCTCTAGGGCTCGGCACAGGTATGATGGAAGACAAGGCCCTTAGTCCCGCCTTAATATAAAGCCATGTAGCCATGTATCTGAGTAACTTACCTTTGAGGGCCAACGCGCTGTGTTATCCTACATCCTGTTGTCTGGTCCACCCTCACAACGTGAGCTAGGCCTGCCTGTTCGCTCGGCTCGGCACAGGTATGATCAATCTGTAACTGGCGATAACACTTTTATTAACCACATTCTAAATTTGAAGAAAATGTATCGAACATAAAACATGTTAGTTTATATATACATCAGAGAAATATACTCGGTTATTTTCTTTTTTAAGGCCTAAGGATCCTGATAAGGAACTACTTCAATAAAAGACAGCGCACGTCCGATTCATTTTAATCCTGGCTCAGCCATGTTTCAACAAAGCAACAACAACAAAGCATCTAGGTGGGGGGTTTGCGTGCGATCGTAGGCGCACCCCCTTGAATGCGTCGGTGCCTGACACGAAGTGCCAATAATCCAACCAAAATTGCGAGTGTTATTAGGGTGTGTTCTTTGAAACGATCTGTTGATCGAGTGGAGCGTGCGCGGTCACGTGACCGAATTGTCAGAGCATTGCAAGATAAAAGAACGTTGGAATGAACACACCGCTTGTGTGTTTGGTTTGGAACATTTAGAGATGAGGAATAACTTTATTTAGAACTTGATCCGACCACTTTATATGAAGTTTCTCAACCATCAAGCGGTGTCTGCCCTAGGATAGCTAAATAAAAGGTGGTAAACATTTAATATCAAGACATATGCCTGGCTTCTACTATGGCCTAGGCCTAGCCTAGGCATCGTAACCTCAAAACATAGGCCTTCCCGCCAAAATCATTAATGAATGTTTTAAATTATGACTAAATTTGTTTATTAATCACTTACCTTTTACTGCATGTCGGTCGAGTAATCTTGACTCACATATCCCCAATATTTACATTTAAAAAAAAAAAAATAAGAAGTATCAAGTATGCACATTGCACAAAAAGTGCATCAAGAAGGTTATGCATCTGTGAAATCTCATCCCCAGATCCGATTATGTGGAGCGCGCTCTGAGCGCTCCACTCGGGATTACAAGAACGATGCGGAGCGTGCTCTGATCAAATAAGAGATCGAGTATAGAGCACTCAGATTGCTCAGATCGTTTCAAAGAACACACCCTTAGAAGCGGCTAATAGGGCGAAGGCAACTAGGAGTTGCGAAAATATGAGGCGACTGACAAGACCGCAGGACAGTAACAGTAGTAACAGTAGGCCAGTGAACAGCTTATATCTTGTGCTTGGTATTCATCATTATGTATATTATGTAACAGTAGGCCAGTGAACAGCTTATATCTTGTGCTTGGTGTTCATCATTATGTATATTATGTAACAGTAGGCCAGTGAACAGCTTATATCTTGTGCTTGGTATTCATCATTATGTATATTATGTAACAGTAGGCCAGTGAACAGCTTATATCTTGTGCTTGGTATTCATCATTATGTATATTATGTAACAGTAGGCCAGTGAACAGCTTATATCTTGTGCTTAGTATTCATCATCATGTATATTATGTTACAGTAGGCCAGTGAACAGCTTATATCTTGTGCTTGGTATTCATCATTATGTATATTATGTAACAGTAGGCCAGTGAACAGCTTATATCTTGTGCTTGGTATTCATCATTATGTATATTATGTAACAGTAGGCCAGTGAACAGCTTATATCTTGTGCTTGGTATTCATCATTATGTATATTATGTAGCA
This sequence comes from Isoperla grammatica, assembly GCA_945910005.1. NCBI lineage: Eukaryota > Metazoa > Arthropoda > Insecta > Plecoptera > Perlodidae > Isoperla > Isoperla grammatica. The sequence goes on along the minus strand of OX246750.1, from coordinate 23,729,221 downwards.
GTAGGCCAGTGAACAGCTTATATCTTGTGCTTGGTATTCATCATTATGTATATTATGTAGCAGTAGGCCAGTGAACAGCTTATATCTTGTGCTTGGTATTCATCATTATGTATATTATGTAGCAGTAGGCCAGTGAACAGCTTATATCTTGTGCTTGGTATTCATCATTATGTATATTATGTAACAGTAGGCCAGTGAATAGCTTATATCTTGTGCTTGGTATTCATCATTATGTATATTATGTAACAGTAGGCCAGTGAACAGCTTATATCTTGTGCTTGGTGTTCATCATTATGTATATTATGTTACAGTAGGCCAGTGAACAGCTTATATCTTGTGCTTGGTATTCATCATTATGTATATTATGTAACAGTAGGCCAGTGAACAGCTTATATCTTGTGCTTGGTATTCATCATTATGTATATTATGTTACAGTAGGCCAGTGAACAGCTTATATCTTGTGCTTGGTGTTCATCATTATGTATATTATGTTACAGTAGGCCAGTGAACAGCTTATATCTTGTGCTTGGTGTTCTTCATTATGTATATTATGTTACAGTAGGCCAGTGAACAGCTTATATCTTGTGCTTAGTATTCATCATCATGTATATTATGTTACAGTAGGCCAGTGAACAGCTTATATCTTGTGCTTGGTGTTCATCATTATGTATATTATGTAACAGTAGGCCAGTGAACAGCTTATATCTTGTGCTTGGTATTCATCATTATGTATATTATGTTACAGTTGGCCAGTGAACAGCTTATATCTTGTGCTTGGTGTTCATCATTATGTATATTATGTAACAGTAGGCCAGTGAACAGCTTATATCTTGTGCTTGGTATTCATCATTATGTATATTATGTAACAGTAGGCCAGTGAACAGCTTATATCTTGTGCTTGGTGTTCATCATTATGTATATTATGTAACAGTATCCCAGTGAACAGCTTATATCTTGTGCTTGGTGTTCATTATTATGTATATTATGTAACAGTAGGCCAGTGAACAGCTTATATCTTGTGCTTGGTGTTCATCATTATGTATATTATGTAACAGTAGGCCAGTGAACAGCTTATATCTTGTGCTTGGTATTCATCGTTATGTATATTATGTTACAGTAGGCGTGCTCTTACGTGTCATTCTGATAAAAAAATAATGTTACTTCTTATACTTCAATAACATATTATGTAATGTTGCAATGACATATGTTATACATGTTATCTAGTTATATGTTATCTATCACCACAGATAAAGTATTGTACTTGTACTTATATTTAGACCAAGATGTTAAGCACGTAAATACTGATAGCCAATTGCTGCCGATACCAACGTTTGAAGTAGGTGAAAGTCTACAGGCAAATAAGTTATCTTATCTTGAACCTTGCTCTGGGCCGACCCTACTCACAGATGTAGAACGGCCACTTCTGAGTACCGTGTGTGTTTATGAATACTCGTAATGTGCTTCAGAGCTTCTTTGTAACCTAGTGTTGGCCAAATGAATGTTGATTAAACAAGTATATAAGTACAAGAAGGTGTATGTGGAACATCTGGTTGGTGATTAATTCTTGTATTTCCTAAAAAGTAAAAATTGCACTTTTTAAAGGTATGAAGTATGGAAAGCTTGTCAGATACACTTATGTTATACTCTTATACTAGCCACAGTGGTGGCTCGTGGGGTTTGAAATAGGTAGGGCACAAATCAGTTAACATTTAAAAAGGGTAGTTAGTCGCATTTTAGAGTTACATTTAGACACTGACACTGATACAGACGATAGGCCTAATAAAATAACAGCACATGCAAACTTACCTAATATTTTAACGTCTGTGTCATTGTGTTTACGAACAGAAATTCTATACCCGACAGCTATAATTGTTGTCTGTTATTATTCCTACCTATCAACGGTAGACTCATTTCATTGTCCAAATGTCTTTGGATAGTCCATGTTTTTTGGTTTTATCACTCAAGTGTTTCAAATGTTTGACACCAATCCTGTTATGTCTAATCTTAAATAAGTACACAATACTTCGGCATGAATATAGATTTATTGAATACTTTTAATAACACGTAAAGAAACCTACCATGTTTGAAATTTGGACACCCGACACCCGCGTCGAGTCATGGCTAGATTTAAACAGTGACCAACTTAAGAACTAAACTACCTACTTATGACACCTGGGCTAGTTGATAAATACAACAACCACAACAGCAGCAGCTGTGTTAATGTGAGGTTATGTTGGCTATATGTGACAAATCCCTACGCATGTATAATCACCGCCAAACAAAAGGCATGTAAAACAGAAGAATGCATTATGCACCTGTAGCTAACAGAACAGCCTGACTAATGCACAAGTCTGCTCCTGGTGGACCTAAATGTATTCGCTAACAGTCGATCTTCGTAACTCAAGTATTTCTTTTTTAAGTATACTACCTCATTCATTTTGTTTTGGTGTAACACGGAACATTATAACTGTCCATAATTATTTGACGAGGCAACACTACTGTCACTCACACACTACAAAGTCAACTCCACATAAATCACGTACTGCAGTAATGTAGGCCTACACAAAGACGACCACCTGTCAGCACACAATCGGCACACAATCACACACACTCGGATCGCGTGGTAACAGCATTGAGTTTGTTAACTAACAAACTCAATGATAACAGCAGTCCAACCAACTGTCTATAATCACTTGAGCCAGTGAAATACAGGCTCTACCTTGCCTAACGTTAAGCTTTACTTTTGGGGGTTCCCCTCACAATTTCTTGGATATATGAAAGTGCGCATGCGCCAGGTAGTTGACTCTTCTGCAAGCCACACGAAAGTTCGTTGTTGACTGTTGTTGGTGCTGTTCGCTTGCTTGGCACTCTCCGCACTGGAAAAGCGCCCAGCGTGCTTTTATTTGAATGTTCATTTTGAAAATACAAACTTTGATTCTATGTAAATATATCACAAGTCCACAACTCGGAATTTAATGTGAGTTATTGTTGGCCGGAGGAAAGGGAGGGCACGTGCCCGTGTGCCCTTATGCGCGAGCCACCACCGACTAGCCATGCAGGTAAAGTAGACACAAGTAAAGTATGAATATTGGTAAACTTGCAAGATAAACATATGTTAACCTAGCAAGGTAAACAAGACACACGTTAAAAATGAATATTGGGAAACTTGCAAGAAAAACTTAGGTTAACCCAGCAAGGTAAACTAGACACAAGTTAAGAATGAAAATTGGTAAACTTGCAAGATAAACAAATGTTAACCTAGCGAGGTAAACTAAACACAAGTTAAGAATGAATATTGAGAAACTCGCAATATAAACTTAGGTTATCCCAGCAGGTTAAACTAGCCACAAATTAAGATTAATATTAAAAAACTTGCAAGATAAACTTAGTTTCATCCAGCAAGGTAAACTAGACAAGTTGAGAGTAAATATTGAGAAACTTTTAAGATAAACTTAGTTTCACCCAGCAAGGTAAACTAGACACACAAGTAAAGAGTTAATATAAGGAAACTTGCAAGATAAACTTAGTTTCACCATCAATGTAAAGTAGCCACAAGTTAAGAATTATATTGAGAAACATTCAAGATAAACTAAGTTTCACCCAGCCAGGTAAACTAGACACAAGTTACGAATGAATAATGAAAAACTTGCAAGATAAACTTAGGTTAACCCACCAGGTACACTAGACACAAGTAACGAATGAATATTGAGAAACATGCAAGATTAACTTAGTTTTACTCAGCGAGGTAAACTAGACACAAGTTCAGAGTTAATATTAGAAAACTTGCAAGATAAACTTAGTTTCACCCAGCAAGGTAAACTAGACACAAGTTCAGAGTTAATATTAGGAAACTTGCAAGATAATCTTAATTTCACCATTAAGGTAAAGTAGCCACGAACTTACAATTATATTGAAAAACTTTCAAGATAATCTTAGTTTCACTCAGCAAGGTAAACTAGACACAAGCTATGAATGGATATTGAGAAACTTGCAAGATAAACTTAGTTTCACTCAGCAAGGTAAACTAGACACAAGCTACGAATGAATAATGAGAAACTTTCAAGATAAACTTAGTTTCACTCAGCAAGGTAAACTAGACACACGCTATGAATGGATATTGAGAAACTTGCAAGATAAACTTAGTTTCAGTCAGCAAGGTAAACTAGACACAAGTAAGGAATTATATTGAAAAACTTTCAAGATGATTTTAGTTTCACCCAGCAAGGTAAACTAGACACAAGTAACGAATGGATATTGAGAAACTTGCAAGATAAACTTAGTTTCAGTCAGCAAGGTAATAGACACAAGTAAGGAATTATTTTGAAAAACTTTCAAGATGATTTTAGTTTCACCCAGCAAGGTAAACTAGACACAAGCTACGAATGAATAATGAGAAACTTTCAAGATAAACTTAGTTTCACTCAGCAGGGTAAACTAGACACAAGCTACGAATGAATAATGAGAAACTTTCAAGATAAACTTAGTTTCACTCAGCAAGGTAAACTAGACACAAGCTACGAATGAATAATGAGAAACTTACAAGATAAACTTAATTTTTCCCAGCAAGGGAAACTTGATTACAGTTACTAATGAATATTGTGAAACTAACATGATAAACGTAGTTTTACCAAGCAAGGTAAACTTAACACAAGTAACGGATGAATATTGGGATACTTACAAGATGAACTTAGTCTAACCCAGCAAAGTAAACTTGACACAAGCTTCGAATGAATATTGGAAAACTTACAAGGTAAACTTAGTTTAACCCAGCAAGATAAACTGGACACAAGTGTGGATAAATATTGAAAAAATTACAAGATAAACTTAGCTTCACCCAGCAAGGTAAAGTAGACACAAGTTTGGATAAATTTTGAGAAACTTACAAGATAAACTTAGTTTCACCCAGCATGGTAAACTAGACACAAGTTTTAAATGAATATTGGGAAACTTACAAGATGAACTTAGTTTATTCCAGCAAGGTATAGTAGTAGTTGCCTATCAGAACAGCGTTTTCACTAATTTCTGTTTCTTTGAATATCTAATCTGGTGAGAAACAAGTTCGTTGAGTCAGGATTTTGGAGATTTCTTGTTATCTTCTTCTTATTATTATTAAATGTCCACATTTGGCTACTATGCCATCATTCTTGTTATTAGGTCTAGCATTTACAATACAATGTTAACTCATTTATATGGACAGGCGCGGACTGGCTAGGGATGCCGGGATGCGATCGCATCCCGGGCCCCTGGGCAGATCCGGGCCCTTCGGCAGTCCGGGCCTCGGGCTGCCACCAGAAAGTTCCCATGATGTAAATACTTCTCTCTACAGATATTAATAAAAAAATCTTTACCCCACTCTAAAGGCCTAAGTATTATTTTGAAATTATGATTGAATTTATTGTAATGTTTATTGTAAATATTCAATGTCAATAATTGATTATAATTGAAAATATTTTGCTACTGGAAGGGTGGCCTCTGTTAATCGCGCCCTAAAATCGCATTTTAGGCCATAAAGTAGTCTCAAGATTGGATAAATATTGAGCAACTTACAAGATAAACTTAGTTTACCGCAGCAAGGTAAACTAGACACAAATTTGGATAAATATTGAGAAACTTACAAGATAAATTTAGTTTAACCCAGCAAAGGAAAACTACACACAAATTAACAATGAATATTGAGAAACTTGCAAGATAATCTGGGGTTATCTTAGCAAGGTAAACTAGACACAAGTTACGAATGAATATTGGGAAATTTACAAGATGAACTAAGTGTAACCCAGCAAGGTAAAGTAGACACAAGTTTGGATAAATATTGAGAAACTTACAAGTTAAACTCAATTTCACCCAGCAAGGTAAACTCGACACAAGTAACGAATGATTATTGGGAAAGTTGCAAGAGAAACTTAGGTTAACCAAGCAAGGTAAACTAGACATAAGTGAAGAGTTAATATTGAGAAACTTGTAAGGTAAACTAAGTTTTACCCAGCAAGGTTAACAAGACACAAGTTACGAATGAATATTGGGAAACTAACATGTTAAATTTAGTTTTACCGAGCAAAGTAAACTTAACACAAGTAACGAATGATTATGGTTGCCACGAAATCTGCTCGGTTTCGGTTCTCAAAATAACCATCCTTTCCTTTCCTCTTTAGATATTAGTGTTTGCACTTAAATTATATACTCTTTTATCTTATCGATATCAATAAAATAAATAATTGGTGTCAACTAGTTTTTTTTTTCTGGAAAAGGACTCTCTTTTTGTTATTGACGTGGTTTCTGTATCGCATATATTTTGTAAGACTATAATCGGGGCTCTTTTACCCACGTATAAAAATGAACTAAATTGTCTAGTAAATAACATCAAACCGTATCCAACACTATTGTAGGTTTTCCCTTTTGGTCGTTGTGTATAATGCGTGTAGGTATCATATTCAGCCTCTAACAAGTTGTTATAATTTAAATATAATAACAACATTCATTTTGCCAACTAATGTTGTTTTCATCTGTTTACCTTTCCTCGCGTCGTGATAAGCGGATGGCTGCTTATTTTACACTCCACTGCCATCTAAAGCCAATTTAGTAATAATTCGCACATCACCCCAAGAAACTCAACATCCACCAATCCAGCTCAAAACAGAGTCCATTTTTACAACGCTTATATTAGCTTGCCTTGTTTGTCTGGACGGAATCTTTGAATCGATATTCCACCTACTTCTAAATGTCCGATCAAGCTGAAATTTTTTATACAGACGTATTCATAATAACAATACATGAATCAACTGTCATATGTACTAAATTGTCAATCGATTCATCATAATTAATTAATTAATGTTTTATATGGAAATCGATGTTTATATTCCACCTACTTCTAAATGTCCGATCAAGCTGAAATGTTTTACACAGACGTATTACTAATGACAATACATGAATCAACTGTCATATGTACTAAATTGTCAATCAATTCATCATAATTAATTAATTAATGTTTTATATGGAAATCGATGTTTATATTCCACCTACTTCTAAATGTCCGATCAAGCTGAAATGTTTTACACAGACGTATTACTAATGACAATACATGAACCAACTGTCATATTTACTAAATAAATAATTGATTCATCATAATTAATTAATTGATGTTTTATATGGGAATCGATATTCCACCCACTTTCCAACATTGAATTGAGCTGAAAGTTTTCACATAGACGTATTCTTAATGACAATACATGAATCAATTGTCATGTTTACTAAATAATTAATTGATTCATCATAATTAATTAATTAATGTTTTATATGGAAATCGATATTTCACCCACTTCCGAACGTCAAATTGAGCTAAACGTTTTCACACATACGTATTCTTAATGACAATACACGAATCAATTGTCATATTTACTAAACATTCAATTAATTCATCATAATTAATTAATGTTTCATATGAGAATCGATGTTTAACCCACTTCCGAACGTCGAATTGAGCTGAAAGTTTTTACACAGACGTATTCTTAATCACAATACACGAATCAATTGTCATATTTACTAAAAATAGTCAATTAATTCATCATAATTAATCAATGTTTTATATGGGAATCGATGTTTCACCCACTTTCCAACGTCGAATCGAGTTGAAAGTTCTCACACAGACGTATTCTTAATGCCAATACATGAATCATTTGTCATATTTACTAAATAATCAATTAAGCCATCATAATTAATTAATTGATATTTTATATGGGAATCGATAAAACACCCACTTTCAAACGTCGAATTGAACTGAAAGTTTTCACACAGACGTATTCTTAATGACAATACATGAATCAATTGTCATATTTACTAAATAATCAATTCAACCATCTTAATTAATTAATCGATAGTCGATATATATTCGCTTGCAAGATTCTTAGAGACTAAAAAGTATAAAATAATATTACAATTACATGAAAAAAATAATTTAAAAAAAAAAAACGCTTATATTTAAATGCACTAAAAAGTAAAAACTAAATTTTCGCCCAGCAAATTTTTTCCTCACTCGGTAAATAAAAGCGTTGGGTGCTTTTGGTATTGACATAGATTGCAGTATATTCTGCTGTTTATGCAGGGAAAGCGCCCAACGCTTTTATTTACCGAGTGAGGCAAAAATTTGTTGGGCGAAAATTTATTTTTTACTTTTAAGTGCATTTAAATATAAGCGTTGTTTTTTTTAAAAAATATTTTTTTCATGTAATAGGCTATTATTTATTGTTGATTTCAAGAATGGCAACTTGGACCAAAACGATAACGACTTTGTTGATTTTAACTCACCTCCCGCGTTGGTCTCTAGCCAGGCTCGTCGCTTCTACTGCAGGATGTGGGAATTACTTGCAAGATTTGTTTTAACTCGACTCCCGCGTTGGTCTCCAGCCAGGCTCGTTGGATCTGCTGCAGATGTGGCAATTATTTGCAAGTATTCGTCTCTTATATCAATGTGTTATCTGTTTTGCTACGTGATATCAATGAACGACTCAGCTCGACACTTATCATGTTTGTCTCCTTCAAGTGACATTGCCACACCTTGGCTTCACCTGTAACTAAGTCGATTAGAACCAATCTTTAGAGACCAGTTTTGTGCTTTTATTTGTGCTTGGGGAAGCTTTCTGAAAGCTCAGGTATAGTCCAAGCAACGAACAGCTTGACCCGGAACTAATTGGTACAGAATTTGTTTGATCAGAAGTTCTTACTTGTGTATACCCACGCGCTTAAGAAACTTTACCGCTGTCCGACACCCCTAATTAGCGAAATTAATTAAAATGCTAAAACTAATTAATGCTCATAATTATTATGGTTATTTTTGAAGACTGTTGAGAATCTCTATTTTTACCACATCAAACAACCCATTTTTAATAAAATCAAATAACTTACATCAATATAAGTATTCCGGTGGTAATTAATAAATTACTATTAATTATAATAACCATTTCAATTAAATGCTTTCCGTGTGAAATTGGTACAATTGAATATTGTTTTGACAGTTGTAAATATAATAATAGTAACATACAAAATTTGTGTAGATACTTTACTGCAATGCAAATTCTATTTAAATGATGAATCAGCATAATTATTAATTAATTACCACTTAAATAACTGATATAGGTACATATTTGAACATAGGCAATATGGGTATCAAAAGAAAGCTGCTGATACGTTGATTTTAATACTGGTACTCTCAGGTTCATTCGAATAAATTTCCCAGGTTCTTTAGGCGGGTGTAAAGAAGGGGAAGAGGGCGGATAAATGAGGAATTTCGTCAAATGTATCAAACAAAAGCTAAATACGTTGTTATTAGTAAAAATACTTTTTAAGTGATAACATACTATATACTCTAATGTTTGGCTAAAAAGAGGGGGGATGGGGGCGGTAAAAAGCGTCCTCATAAGTAAATTTAGCGTCTGATTTTACACTCATCGAGTCATTGATGTTAATAAGTTTAACACAATTGTTTTGTGATTGATAGATAGCATTTACTGCATCATATGTATTGGTTTAGCCTTTAGACTCTATAGTCTAGTTTTAAAAACCATTGTGTAATATATGCATAATAATGTGGAGCACATCATAAGCAAATATCATAAGACCACTGTAGCATTTGATAGCTACAATAGTGAGCCATCACCAAAAGACATCACATATTTGAAACGGAATGGTGGTAACAGATGACTACACACAATCCAGAACGAGTCAATTGTATCATTGTCAGTCAACATAGAACATAGAACAACTCTCAACAGAATTAACAAAATGAAGATTCACTAAGCTTTTTACATCGAGACTTTAAGCCAAGCCAATAACGTCACAGTACTTTAAGCACAAGACGACGCTGATATGTTAATTGTAATTACAGAAGTAGAGTCAACTAACCATGTGAACATCACCCTCACTAGTGATGATTCAGATTTGCTAGTAATTGTATGTATTTCAATCACGAAGATCCTGTCTATGTTCTTATCTTGAAATCAGAGTTGAAAGCTGGAGCCACCAAACAGAAAATATGGAATATGTGTTTTTATTATTATTAGGCCGTTATTTGCAACAGAATTTACTTACATTCCACAAGCGGTAATGAAATAGACGCACAATTGACATAAACAACAAAGAAATACTTATAAATTAGCACTTACATATCAGAAACTAGTTTATGTGTGTGCGTTTTTGTTTGCGTCTGTGCGTGTGCGTGTGCGTGTGCGTGTGTTTGTGTTTGTGTATTACATTTTGATGGTTACAATGATGATAGTACAATTTTGAGATTATTTTTGAAGTTACAAAGCTATTAAAGTTAAGATGTATGGTTTTGTTTTTGGAGGACAATTCATTGAATGTAGCTTGAAGGCTGTTAATACACGAGTACCTATGTACGCCAATCCTGCTCTTTTGTGGTTTAAATAACTGTTGCTTTCTTGTAAAACGAGTCCCCCACTCGAATGAAAAATTAAGCTGTGCAAGTAAATTGGAATCTATGTTGCTGTGAGTGAGTTTATATAAAAATACTATGTCAATGAACGTCCTCCTGTTACATAATAACCAAGCTAGGTCAGAATTGGGTTATTCTTTGCCCTTCATTCGCGAATGTGACACTACTTCAAGAATGTTTAAGACATGTGCATAAGATTTTGTTTTAATTCATATTTTTCCAACAATCCCACATCTCCTAACACAGAGATATTTGAGTGCAGTGAAAAAGCAGTCGGTCTATTGTAAAATGGTAAGCCACATCGAAGCCTAGTGACTTGCGAAGAGAGAAGTTTACACATAATTACTAACTGCTAAAACAGTATTAAGCATGCGACTCTACCACGCATCAGCAGCGCTTCTCCACCACATTATTATCAGGTACGAGTTTGGCTTTATAATAACTTTTGGCCTGTTGAAGTTAAGATGTGCTCTGCTCTATCAAAAAACAATCTTTCCCTGTACCAACTGACCAAACCATCAGCCCCACTACATATTTTTTAAATTCTACGACGTAATTGTAAAGATGTCTGCTCTAACTTACGCTGCAACTTCAAGAAGCTGCATCCGTTCTAAATGCCAGTCCGAATTGTGTTGTTGTTTGAAAATTATTAATGTGTGAGGTCTTTAGTTGATGACCCATTATCGTAGCCATCAAATACTACAGTGGTAATAAGATATTTGCTTTTCATGCACTTCATATACTACATAAGTCTTCCTAAGATTTGTCTCTAGACCAAGGTATGCGATGCATCAAAATGCCCTTCATCAATCACAAAGCGTTACTTTTCATATACCTTCCCTTTCATATTAATCAATAATATTTACCATTTTCTTTGTGTATTTGCAAACATAGTATCCCAAAGAGCCGACTTTTCAGCTTGCCTTGGAATGCCCGAATATTCAAATACATCTGGTGGTAATGTGCTTAATTTGAAAGTTAACGTGTCCCTATACCTCCGTCTAGTACCAAGCAAATCCGCTAGTTAGGCGCCACTGGTCAAAATTACGCGGGGTTTGAATTTGGAGTGGTCCCTTGTATGCCGACAACTTATCAGACGTCTATAGGTTCGTTCATTTGTCCGTTCCGAACAGTCTCGAACCGTCCGAACAGGTTGTTCGTTGTTCATCTGTAAACAAACATATGTTCTGGTGGTGTTCAGTTGTCCGCCGGCAACTGTTTGCAAACAGCCCGAACATGTTCGAACTGTCCGGAATGAAAAAGAGGAGTGTGATGTATGAACATTTAAATCATCCCGCCTAACGCGCTGCAGTGGATGAGCTGTGACGCTGTATGGGCGGCGGTGTTGTTGTCGTCTAAAGATGGCTGTCGAGTGTTGTAACTTGTACTGAACTAACCGAATTGCATCTCTATTAAACTAACCTCGTACTTGATTAACTGTCTAATGATTTCCAACCTCAACACTTCCAACGATATAACACTGGCGACGAAGGGAACGAACGAGAAACATAAAGTAAGTTGATTACCTTATCGTTGGATCTAGGCCTAGGCCTAGGCCCGCGCAAGCATGGCGTCGGTTGGGAAAATTGACGAATTTAACCCTGAAATCGACAACTGGGAGGAATACATGGAACGGGTGGAGTTTTACTACATTGCTAACAGCATAGAAGAGGAACCCAGAAAACTAGCTGTTCTTCGGAGTGTTGTGGGACAACGTGCCTACACGCTAATCAGGTCGGTCGTAGCACCAAGGAGGCCTAATGAATTGACATTAGCGCAATTAACAGCGGCTATAAAGGACCATCTACACCCAAAACCCTCCGAAATCGTGATGAGATACAACTTCCATCGCAGAACCCAGAGAAGAGGGGAAACAATCGCCCAATATGTATCAGAACTGAGGAAGTTAACTGAAAACTGTAACTTCACTGCAGATTTAAACAATCGACTGCGAGACCAGCTAGTTGTAGGCATTTGCAACGAAGCCTTACAACGTAGGCTCTTGGAAATGAGCGATCTAACCTTCGACAAAGCCCTGCAAATGGCTGTAGCAGCAGAGGCAGCAGACAACAACATGACTGCAATGAGAGCTCCTGCCAACAATGGAGTCATCAAAGAGGTCAACAATCTATCACACAAGCAAGGCAAGGGTGGTCATCACAACAAGGTAAACCCTTGGCCTACATCGCAGCAAAAGGGAAACTGCTACCGTTGTGGCTATGATCACCAAGGACAATCATGCAAGTTCGCCAACGAAACTTGTCATTATTGCAAAAGGGTTGGACACCTTGAGCGAGTCTGTTTAACAAAACAGCATCAAGAAAGGCGTGAAAATACAAACAAAAACCAAGCCAGCAAGACTTCCAAACAAACAGCAGCTAAGGGAACTCATAGTACACATGCAATTGAACTACAACAGTCAGAACAGCTGTACGAAATTAACCAGGTAGGCCAATGTTTAAAGGTAGCAACATCTACAGATAAGCCTAGCCTAGCACTAAAATTAAATGGGTGCATGCATAGAATGGAAGTAGACTCTGGATCGGCATGTTCTATAATCAATGACATAACATATAATCAGTTAATGTCAAAGTCAGTTATGCCCAAACCAAGCATTAAACAGACAGGTATAGGCCTAAAAACGTGGTCACAAGAATTGCTGTCGGTGGTTGGTGAGGTCATAATCAACGTAGCCCATAACGAAAAGCAACATACATTACCATTAGTAGTTGTAAGAGGTGCGGGAAGCAGCCTGATAGGACGCAACTGGTTCAATGCCCTGGGAATCCACATTAGTGGCATAAACACAGTTGTCGAACAGAGGCCTAAATGGGAAGAAGAATTCAGCTCTGTGTTTAACGGTGAATTAGGCTCGTATACTGGTCCTGAAATCTCTGTACCTTTAAGGGAAAACGTGACGCCTAAATTCGTTCGAGCACGACCAGTACCTTTTCCGTTACAAAACAAAATTAGTAAGGAACTGGACAGGTTGACCGAGATCGGTGTTATAGAACCGGTGAAACATTCGGAATGGGCATCACCTATTGTGGCAGTCTTAAAGAAAGACAAATCATTAAGGATTTGTTGTGACTATCGAAGCACCATAAATCCGGCACTATTAACAGACATTTACCCATTGCCTACAACGAGTAGTATCTTGGCTACGGTTGGGGGCGGGGTGAGATTCACTAAGCTTGATCTTGCCCAAGCGTACCAACAAATGTCTGTAAATGAGGAAGCAAGCTTGGTTCTGACAATCAACACGTTGAAAGGGTTATTCAAAATGAAGAGGCTTCCTTACGGAGTATCGAGCGCACCGGCAATTTTCCAACGTGAAATGGAGAAATTGTTAGCAGGCATACCAGGGGTGGCGGTATTTCTCGACGATATTCTTATATCGGGAAAAACGCAAGAAGAACATGACGAACGGTTGAGAGAAGTCTTGAAGCGGATTGACTCTAAGGGGCTGCGCTTGCAAAAATCGAAATGCCAATTTAACCTTGAACAAGTAGAATTTCTTGGGTTTAAAATTGACAGCTCTGGGGTTTGGCCAACACAAGACAAGGTGAATGCTATCGTACAAGCACCGAATCCAACGAACAAGTCAGAACTGCGAGCATTCCTCGGGTTGTACAACTTTTACAACAAGTTCGTGAAGAACCGAGCATCGCTTCTGGAACCACTTCACAGACTGCTAGACGATGCCAGTTCCTGGAAGTGGGAAGAACAAGAAGAAAAAGCTTTCCTAGAAGCCAAAAGAAGATTACAATCGGCTGATGTATTGACTCATTACGATGAAGATAAGCCAATCGAGCTAACATGTGATGCATCGCCTGTGGGAGTCGGGGCGGTTTTGTCTCATATCAACGATCTGGGTCAAGGGCAACCGATTGCTTTTGCATCAAGAACACTAACAAGCACAGAGCGTAACTACTCACAGACGGACCGAGAGGCTCTAAGCATAATCTATGGAGTTAAACACTTTCATCAATACTTATACGGTCGCAAATTCAAGATTGTAACCGACCATCAACCCCTGTTAGGATTGTTTAACCCGATAAAGTCGATTCCACAGATCATTTCACCGAGAATGCTACGTTGGAGCATACTGCTTTCGTCGTACGAGTACGAATTAGTTTATCGCCCTGGTAAACAAATTTGTAATGCAGATGGACTCAGCAGGTTACCAGTCCAACATCAAGATACAGAAACTCCAGCTCCATATGAAGTATTGCTCCTGGAAGCACTGGACAAACCACCGATCACAGCAGTTGAGATAGAAAAGGTTTCCAAACAAGACCCTGTGATTGTCAAGGTCATGGAATGCGTACTGTCAAAATGGCCGCATGACCTCAACAATGGGAAATTTACACCATACTTCCGACGACGACAAGAATTGTCTATTCATCTTGGTTGTTTGCTGTGGGGAACTAGAGTCGTTATACCGGAAGAACTTCGTGAACGTGTCTTGAAATTGTTGCATGGGGCTCATCCAGGCATTGTGGTGATGAAGAAACTTTCTCGCGCATATGTGTGGTGGCCGGGATTAGACAACGATATTGAATCCTACGTCAAGCAATGTAACAATTGTCAAATACAACGACATGAACCAGCGAAAGCACCTCCGTGTCCTTGGAAGTGGCCGACAAGTCCTTGGTCGAGATTACACATCGACTTCATGGGTCCATTCATGGGGAACACATTTCTCATCTTGGTAGATGCCTACTCCAAGTGGACGGAAGTGGTCATAATGAACAATCTGACATCATCAGCGGTAATAAAGGAACTACGAAGAATCTTTGCAACTCATGGGTTACCGGACAAATTGGTTTCCGATAATGGAACTGCCTTTGTTTCGGCTGAAATGAAGGATTTTCTACAAAGTAATGGAATTCAGCATGTTGCAGTACCACCATTTCATCCAGCATCGAATGGACAAGCTGAAAGAACTGTTCAGACGGTGAAGGAAGCCCTCAAGAAGATGAACAAGGGGAACATTCAAGTCA
Organism: Isoperla grammatica; assembly: GCA_945910005.1. Lineage (NCBI taxonomy): Eukaryota > Metazoa > Arthropoda > Insecta > Plecoptera > Perlodidae > Isoperla > Isoperla grammatica. Next base: position 23,713,774 of record OX246750.1, on the reverse strand, counting down.
TGGTATCAAGATTCTTATTAAACCAACATAACACTCCAAGTACAGTGACCAACAAGAGTCCTGCGGAACTTCTAATGGGTCGGCGTATCCGGACTGCCTTGGATCGGTTGAAACCAGACTTGAGCAAGAAGATGCGCCAACATCAGGAGGAAGAATGGGAACATCAAAAGCTACCCGAGCGAACGTTTGAAGAAGGTGCGGCAGTATTTGTACGGAACTATGCTGACGGAAACAAGTGGATGCCAGCGACTGTCACTAACATCGGCGGCCCACGAACCTTCGAAACGCAGCTAGATGATGGACGCACCTGGAAACGACACCTAGACCAAATGAGGGGGCGAGACTCGAAGTCGACAGAAGACTTTGAAGTGGCAGTGAACCAACCTGATCCTACTTCAGAACCATCTCTAGTAGATATTGCTAATGCAACCGCTTCCACTCCATGTCCTTCTCCCCATCAAAGGGTATCCTCACGTCCGCGCTGTAGACCGGCCTATCTGAAAGATTTTGTTACTGCTTAATAACTAGAATCCACTATCCTTAAATAATTCTAATTTAATGATTAAAAAATCCCACAAGGGAGGGATGTGATGTATGAACATTTAAATCATCCCGCCTAACGCGCTGCAGTGGATGAGCTGTGACGCTGTATGGGCGGCGGTGTTGTTGTCGTCTAAAGATGGCTGTCGAGTGTTGTAACTTGTACTGAACTAACCGAATTGCATCTCTATTAAACTAACCTCGTACTTGATTAACTGTCTAATGATTTCCAACCTCAACACTTCCAACGATATAACAAGGAGTGAGTTGAGTAGAACAAGATGTAGAGCGGGAATACAAATTAGACATAGCGGTAACGTGTTAATTAATGTACATTCTAATGCAGATTACAACATGTCCGTCGTCTAATTGAATAGGGTCGTTATGTTTGTTACATTAAGGTAAGAAAATTATGATTTCACGTTCATTTAGTCCAATAGGCTTACCTAACCTCATTTAAGCCTAGACACCCGTACTCTCGTTGCTTATCCCGTACGTTTAATTGAACCATCACAAATTGGCTTAGACCCTACCAATAATTAATTCAGTGATCTTACGCCCTATTTAATTTAAAGACAGTTTTAACCTAAAATTAACAGGTGTCTCTGACTAGATTGGCGTTCATTTGTGTGAAGGCAGAACACATGTTTTTTCGTACTAGACTCGGCCAACTTCCTGTTCGATGACGCGTTTCCGCTGTGTTTTAACTTGTTACCGAACAGTTTTTGAACTCGACAAATGAACGAACCTTATGAATGGAAGGCGTCTTCTGTTCATGTGCATAGAGGAATGCGGGCGGAAGACTGGGGTCGGTTATCGCTCCTAAGTGGCCGGTCGACTGCATGGTCTCAGATAACAGGAAAGTGTTTTCAGCTTGATATGACTTGACACAATGAAGCAAGAACGCATTTTATTTACAGCTGCACTGCTAATTACGCTACAACTTCCATTCAAATTGCATTGTTATTATAAAAGTGTCCTTTAAATTAAAATGTGCATTTTAATTTTTTTATCATTTCACGACAGAAAGTAGTTTTCTTGACTAGCGTAAGCGTCCCCCCCCCCCCCCCCCTCGGTGTCAGTTATCTTATCGCTACAAAGTGGTTGGGCGAGTGCATGGTCTCGGATAACAGGGACCTTGTCCTCACCTCCCTTCATCTAGCATTGAACATATCGAGTGTTTTGTTTTCTGTTGGCTGAAATCATTACATAGTTTTGTCCGATCAAGTACTGTTTTTTGTTTTTAATAAAGCAATATGCTTGGGTCTGTACTCTTCAATAGACTATTAGCTAGGTTGTAGCTTTGGAAAAATCCGTCCATCTCGTTTCTAATTTCCCCCATAACTGGCCAAACTTTGGTCTAATTATGGTTAAAAATATATTTTAATTCATATTTTTGTGAGTTTTTTATCGGAACGGAATTGTTTTGTTTTTTTATATTCACAGAGTAAAAATTTGAGAATGTTGCTATTGTTAAACTGTGCACCTGCATTGGCGGTGAAACGCCCGCAAATGTGGGTCTGGTAAATGCTCTTCAGTTGGACTGTGTCTTTGTAGATTTGAAGCTCAATGAAAATTGAAAACACTCCTAGCTGTGCTCCTAGTGTCCTGTGTCTTACGAGGAACATCCGTACCAAAACAAAGTTGAGATTTGTATTAGACCGATGTTGAAGCGTTTTAAATTACAGAGCCACGGGTACATGACGGTGGGGGGGGGGGGGGGGGGGGTATTACGGGTTATGTACGTATGGCTTTTATGTTATAGACTTATAAGCCTACTGTGGTTTCTTTTGTGTTTGGTGATTTCTTGTAGATATTAATTTGTTTGCGTTGTGTTATTACGTTGTGTCTATAGGTTGCCTACTACACAGTTTACTTCATACCTGTATTCGATCATTCAAAATTGTGAAAGTAACGAATTATTGGCAATCATTGTCAGTTGCATTTCACAATTGTACTTGGGTCCACGGATAACCACACGCACACCTGTTGGCGACGCTGTCACTAGTGAAGAGTGCGTATTTTTTATACCTAATCCCATGTTATATAATATATAGCTTTATTTAGCTACAAAACCAGTGTACTGTTTAATTGTATGTATATTGAGCAATCGTCATAAGTTTTCCCCGACTGGGATCGAACCAGCGCACTCCGACATAACGTACCAATGCTCTGGCATAAGAGCTCATCTAATTGCTGAACGTAGCAATTTACACGTTTATGGTTCTTGTGGCCCACGACTATTTCAGATCGTAAGATCATAATTAGACCGCCAAGCTGGCGTACACGGGTTCTATTCTAGTTCGGGGCAAATATCATTCATTACTCATTAGTCTCTTGTTACAATCGTACAGTAAATAAGAAGTGATTCAACGGCAACTTTGAACACTGTCTTGTATTATTTATTATCGAAGATTGTATACAGCAATTCAGATTTCCAGTTTGTTTTCTTTAGTCTTCAAACAAGTGTAGATCGGTCAGTTTTTACAATAGAATCGAGATTCGAAATTTGGTATCTATAAAATAATGAAAATAAACACATACAATAAAATATGAATAAATAAAAAAAAAATAATATAATAAATATGAATGTCGATGAATTGTACTGGCGGTCATTTCTGGTGTGTTGTGAGTCAGCCGTCGACCTACGAGTGTGATAAGATATGTTCTGAAATATGATCCGACGCAGGTGCAGAACGAAAGATAACAGCGGACTCGAGCAACCTTTCCTCTCAATCGAGTTGTGGGGAGGGTAACACATACACACGCCTGATAAGACCAAGCCCGTCTATTATGTTGTTCCCATAAATCACAATAAAAATTAGTATTTGATAAAAATATAAGTGGATATACATTCGATAGATAGCGTACGAAGGTTTCAGTCAGGATATTTTTTATAGTGGTAACATATATTTACTGCGAAACATTATTACGTGTATTTGTTGAATCTACGCACTATTGTTGCGTCAAACTTGAATGGATTATGCAAATACAACAGTTGCATAGCAGTGAATTACCAATTATTATAAAAGGTTTGTTACATTATTGTTGTATACATCTTTTATACGATATATATATATGTATACGTTGTACTTGTGAATGTCATTTGGCGTTGTAATAAATAAATAAATAAAATCAATAAACATAACAATAACAAGTGATCACGAAACCATCATACCACATATTACTAATCAACCCATATTTAATATTATTATGTGACATACAAACAACGAATTTTCGTCCTCTAATAAATAATTAGGTCTGGTTGCCTATGCAGCTCCCCAAAACACATTCATGGATTCTCATCTCAATAGGCCTACTGGTGATACAGGTTGAGAGTTTGCCTAAAATGGTGTAAATTGATAATCTTTACAACCTACAAAGTGTATGTTTAGTAGATTTCTTGTGGATTAGACCGATATTAACACAAGTGAAATTTCGAAATAATTGTAAGCGTAGGTGCAGGCGAGCATCGTTGAGTTGCATTTCAGTATCGAACTATCCATGCGGTACGACCACATAATTATAGTGTAATTAGGTATGTGACAGGTGACAAGCTTCAATCTGTTCCAAAGTTGCATTTTGTCCTTCCCGCGAATGAATGGTCAACTTACTACCGAGTTCCAAACACTGCCACTCTAAGCGCTCCTTGTCGAACAAAATAATTCTTAAAATTTTCAAAACTAACTTAATTGATAGTTTGAGAACGGTGTAAGATATCTTAAAAAATTAAAAAGCATTCAAGTTTTAGAACCAAATGCAAGGTCTAACCGTCGGCCTTTTGTTAATATCATATCATATTCACAAACAATGGGTAATTTAATTAAGTTTCATTAATTATTTTTTTCATTGAAGTCGAGTTTGAAAATTGAAAATATACCTGCGGTTTGACCTTAGAACTTATGCGTTTTATGCAAAAACGTTAAAATGTCGTTGCTGGATTAATATTTGGTCTAAATATCGATCTAGAACTCAATTTTACAGATGTTAATTAAAAGAGCATTAACATTATGTAATTAGAGAGATTAGTAATCAATTTATAGATACAATTGAAGCTGATGATTTAAGCTTTCTAAAAAGTCCACGATCATCTTCATAGCTTTATTAGTTCCGAAGATATGGGTACTTTACTCCAATGTACGGCAAACTATGTTGCATTCCCCCTTACCCCTCTAGCGGGCCCTAGTGCTAGCGATATCGTAACCTTAATACAAATGCTCTCGTAAAAACATAAACAAAGATATCATAATGCAACTCATAAAAGAACTAAATTAGCTGTTGCTAAATCATCCTCTGCTCAAATCTCCGACACTCAAGAGTTGTTGGAAAAGCAACAAGAATCAACTTCGATTGAATGTCAATCAACTTCGCGGTTTTAATTGTGGTATGTGGTGATAAGAGGTGAAACTTACAAATATCGATAACATAGGATTTAAGGTGAGTTCATAATTTGTTGTTATTATATTTACGATCACTGTATTTGACAAGTAGTCATAATTATCAACAACTGACACTTTGTTTGGTTACTCGGGCAAAATCTTTGATTATCCTGTTTTACTTAGGTACAAGAAACTACCCGGTAATCACATTCCCCATTTTGTTAAATTCTGATATTTGAGTCTGGCGTTTTGTATCAGAGTAGGCTAATCGGACCTCATATCTATGAAGTGAAATCAAATAGTGTCAAAAATCAGACGCAAAATTGGGAATTGAGGACACTTTTTACCACCTCCCCCCCCCCCCCCCTCCTCCCTCTATTAGCCAAACACTAGGGTATAAAGTATTTTATCACCCTTAAAGTATGTTTACTATTAACATCGTATAATAGCTTTCGTTTTATACGTTTGACGAACCATATTGCCCATGTTCAAAAATGTACCTTATCAGTTATAAAAGTGATAATTAATTAATAATTACGCTGATTTTTCATGTAAATATTATTTTGTGTGCAGTAAAGTTTATACACAAGTTTGGTGTTATTATTCTTATATTTACAACTGTCAAAACAATATTCAATTGTACCAACTTTACACAGGAAGCATTTAATCGAAATTGTTATTAAGCAAGCGAAGCGAGCGTGTCCATTAGAGCTTTATGGCACTTCATTCTGTTTTTTGATTGTTTGTTTGTATCTTTTTTTATATGTCTTGTCGATAGCAGTCGAACGGAAAGTCTGATCAACTTGATATTTGGACCATCTACAAGGCTCGATGTGGATTGAAGGTGTATAGTTTTGTGGCAAAATCGGTCGAAAAGTTAAAAAGTTACACCACAGTTACTGTTTAATATTTTTCTGATACAAAATGGCGGCAAAATGTAAGATAGCCATATTTTTATTAACATATTTCCGGTCTCGAATATGTTCGTGTTATGGCGATATAATAAGTATAGGCAAAGAGTTACACAAAAGTGACTCGAAAACATTTTTCTAAAACACAGTAACAGAAAAACGTGAGGTGGCTATATTTTAGTAAATTTTTGTCCGGTCACGAATATACTAGTATGAAGATAGTTTTGAGAACTTCTCGCCAGAAAGTTCGTGGACATGGACGCGCTCGCTTATCAACGCGTCACACAGAGCGTTTTCCTAAATACTATACTAGGAAAACGCTCTGGTTGACGCGTTGATAAGCGAGCGCGTCCATATCTACTAACTTTCTGGCGAAAAGATCTCGAATCGAATACAAACAACATTTAAAAACAATTCAAGAATGCGCATTGCAAAATTTTGTCTAATTTCCATAGCTATTATTTTTTTTTTGTTAATTGTTGTTAATTGTTCCCGAAATTGTTGAATGCAGTGCAATGTGCGTTGCTAAGAATTTTCCTTGTCATTCTGTTTAGTGTTTTCAACACGGTCCGCCACCGTTACTATCAGTTATTGACAGCAATATAAATGTTATTTTTGTCTCTAATAGGTATTAGATCGCGTTTACATTAGTATATTCGTAACCAGACGAAACTTTACTATAATATAGCCACCTCACATTTTGCTGTTACTGAGTTTGAGAAAAATATTTTCGAGTAACTTTTGTGTAACTTTGCCAATACTTATCAGATAACCATAAAATGAACATATTCGTGACCGGAAAAATTTGTAGAAAAATGGCTATCACACATTTTGTCGCCATCTTGTTTCAGAAAAGTATTTTTCAGTAACTATGGTGTAACTTTGTAACTTTTCGAACGATTATGCCTCAAAACTATACACTTTCAATCCACATCGAGGCTTGTGGATGGTCTAAATTTCAAGTTGATCGGATTTTTCGTTCAACCGCTATCGACATAAAAACAAAACAAAAACAGACAAAAAACAGAACGAAGTGCCATAAAGGTCTAATGGAGACGCTCGCTTCGCTCGCTTGATTAATTTATTGTAAACAAAATAATGGGGTTGGCCACAATTTAAGATATTACCATTTTAAATGTTGAGCCACTTGTGAAAGAGGCGTTTTTGTAAGTGTGCCCTTGTTTGGTTTAATGCGGATCTTCTACGTTTTGGGCTTGGCCGTTTTTTTTTTGTTGCAATTCTTTGTAAACTAGGAACACGTTCTGTTTGACGCGTTGATAAGCGAGCGCGTCCATATATACGAACGTTCTGGCAAAAAGATCTCAAAGCTAATAAAAACAACAATTAACAACAATTCAAGAATGCGCATTACAAACATATTTCCATAGCTATTATACTTCTCCATATTGTTGAATGCAGTGCAATGTGCGTTGCTAAGAATTTTCGTTGTCATTCTGTCTAGTGTTTTCGCCGCGGTCCGCCACCGTTACTAAAAGTTATTGACAGCAATAGAAATGTAATTTCTGCCCATAATACGTATCGGATCGCGTTTAGATTAGTATATTCGTAACCGGACAAAAATTTACTATAAGAAAGCCAACTCACATTTTGCCGTTACTGTGTTTAGAAATATATTTTCGAGTAACTTTCGTGTAACTTTGCCAATACTTATTAGATCGCCATTAGATTAACATATTCGTGACCGGTCAAATCTATAGAAAAATCTGGCTATCTCACATTTTGCCGCCATTTTTTTTCAGACAAATATTTTGCAGTAGGCTCCTAACTGTGGTGTAACTTTGTAACTTTTCGAACAATTTGCCTCAAAACTATACACCTTCAATCCATATCAAGGCTTGTGGATGGTCTAAATTTCAAGTTGATCGGATTTTATGTTCGACCGCTATCGACAGACATAAAAAAAAATAAAAAAATAAAATAAAAATAAATAATAAAATAAATAAACAGAACGAAGTGCCATAAAAGAGTAGTGGAGACGCTCGCTTCGCTCGCTTAATAAAATACGAAAATCTATTCTCAGAATACAGAACAAAGTATTTAGCTACTTATGTCTTAGCCTATATGTAAATGTAATGCAATTTTAATTCTCCATTCAGTGTCACTGTCAATCTATAACTTTCACACAATACCTGCATTCATATAACGTTACATAATCGACGAAAAAACATTTATCTGAATGATTGATTGATACTGCGCCAGCCAGACCGATACAGTAGAAGATAAGAGGAAGGTTTTATTACCTTGGCCTGGGCTGGCCTACATGACAGGTAGGCCTAGATAAGATTTAAAAGTGCAAATGGAGTAGAGTTGGAAGTAAACTGTCCCCCCCCCCTCACGTGAACTCAATCAATCAATCAAAGATTCAAAGAGTGTGTTACGTCAAATACCCTGTTGAGGTAGAGTTGTTGACGACAGTAAGGTCGACAAAACAGTGTAGTCTCGTTCGGCGCAACGGATGGTACGTCAATTTGCTCATAGATAGCGCTAAAGTCGGTATTGGCGGCAACGCGCGTTCCTTGTTCAAATCTTGACTTGTCGATAGGAATGTTGAGGCCGTTTTCATAATATTTTGACACACTACACACAAACACATAGTTTGATTGACACCGCTGCCGAAAATGCGAAGTTGATTCCAAGAATCATCAACATTAGCTACGAGATACTTTCAAAATGACTGTGCTAATAAGAAGCAATGATCGATCAGCGGTCGACGCTTTGTTCGGAAAGAACGTGGTTCGATTACCGTCATTGACAGTTATAAATAGAGGTAATTAAAATAACATAGTGGGAAACGTACATGCACGAGTACACGCCAGACAGACAGACAGACAGACAGACAGACAGACAGAAAGACAGACAGACAGACAGACAGACAGACAGACAGACAGACAGACAGACAGACAGACAGACAGACAGACAGACAGACAGACAGACAGACAGACAGACAGACAGACAGACAGACAGACAGACAGACAGACAGACAGAAAGACAGACAGACGACAGACAGACAGACAGACACAGAAACTCTTCCACAATGAGAGACATTTCTGCACTTACTAAGTAGAACTTTCTACAAGGTAGTTTTGCTAATACAAATTGTACACTTATTAACTGAATTTGAATTTGAATTTATTGGATTTAAGGGCGCTTCAACCAGTTAGGTCATTTTGCGCCACCAAGATAGTGTTTTGCAAGCTAAGTAATTAAGTAACTATGAAAGTAGTAATTATGTTTTAATTTTATATGAATTTAATTTATATTATTTTACATTTATAATTGGTTGTATTTAGAATTGTTGGAAAAACTGTGTGCGGACAAGAAATTTTAAAAGTTTATCACAATTCTCGTATGACAACAACGTACTAGCCCGCCCTCCCCCACGCGCCCGGTATATATAGCCGAGCTCGGTGGTAGGGGAGAGCGTGCCGCACTGTCGGAGACACGGGGGAGGCATATTGCCGGGTGAAGCCCTTTATTGTATTTTGAATATCATTACAAGTACAGGTTTACATGTTATAGCCTTATAGTTAAATCTTCTTCCATGTCGCCCGGTGCCTCGGCTTGGAAATGAGCAATCTCCAGGACCTCCCGGCTGGGTCTGTCCGCCACGTTGAGGGAGGTTGGCACCCAGTGGGTGCTATATGTGGAGTCTGGGAATCCTTTGAAGATTTTCCACAAGAGTTTTCTAGCGATGTGGTTCCAGAAGAGTCTTCCAGTGCCTCGCCGGATTGCGTATGCCGCTGACGTATTATCTACACATAGCAAAACATGGCACGGCATGTCCGCGTTCTCCAGTGTCCATAGTATGGCCAGTAGGCCCGCAATCCCTTCTGCTAGGTTGATCTCGGTGGTGGTCCTAAAGGGTTGCGCGAATGCTTGTTGGGTGGTAATGCAGACGGCCGCCACGCTGTGGGGGGTAGCGTCGCTAAATGTCGTGAATACAGCGGGGGACGGTCGCATGGGCCGTGGAGCGCTGGGGTCTGCATTTTTCCAAGAATTCCAGGAGGTAATCGGTGTTGACTTGGAGTATTTGTGCCGCCATAAAGCCCGGCCAACGCAAATTATAGGCTAACCAGGAAACATAACCCGCCATGCGTTCTCTATCTTTAGTGTTGTATGCATCTGCATGCGAGGCCCATTCCCGTAACTTGGAAAGAGCACCTTCAGTTGCCCTTAACGTCCCGTCAGGGATGCACAGATGGAGTCCCAAGTACTGAAGGCGCTGCTTGGGGGTTCTAATGGATTTTTCGCTGAGCGAAAGACCCGTGTCAATAAGGAAGGCGATAACCAAGGGCAAACGGTCCTGGTCCTGGCTGGCTATCAACCAATCGTCCAGGTATGAGACCGTAAATACATTAAATCTGCGCTGGACCTCCTCCAAAATACAAGTCGCGAATTTTTGCATGATGTATGGTGAAAGAGCGTGCCCCATGGGCAAACGGGTAAAGCAATAAGTCCTACCTCTGTAATATAATCCGTGGAAATGTTGTGTATCCTTGGAGATCTTGATTTGGTAGAATCCGGATTTGAGGTCTAACTTGATCGCCCACCAGTGTGGCCGTAGGGCGCGCAGGGCCTTGCCTGCCGACAGGAGACTGAAAGCCGGGGCCCGGATATAGTCTGTCCATGGGCTGTAGTCCATGATCAATCTCATGGATCCTCCAGCTTTGGGTACCACTATCCACTTGAACGCGCAGACGCACTTTTGTTCTATCAGTAATCCCGACGCGAGCATATCACTGACCATGCGTGTCATGGGTTCAGACGCACTTGTTTTGACAAAGACGTTGGGCGCGTCCGTTGGACGCGGAAGTGACACACCCGTCGTTGTTACCCGGTGTAACCAGTCATTAGTAGGATTACGTGTCCAGTTAATTTGTGGTACCGCAGGTACCGATACGTCTCTGTACACCAAATCGCGTATGTCGACGTTGTCTCGCAGAAGTAGGTCTGGGAGAACTCCTTGCTGTCTGGCGAGAAAGAAGCCCGACGGGGGCTCGTCTTCTTCCTCGTCCTGATCGGATTCGTGGTCTGGAGAGTCGGGACGGTCGTCGTCTGGTGGGTCTTCTCCTGCTTCTTGTGCCTCGTCGCCCATTTCATCATATCCTGATCGGTCTCGCATCACCCCTCGGACCAGGGGATGAGGTGGTACTTGCACCTTGAAGAGTCGGCCGTGGGTATCGAAGGCCGAGTAGTCCTGAAAGTCTACGCGACTTTCTACCGCCTGCTGGATATCGTCCATTTGGGGGAAGAACAGGTATTCTTCTAGTTCACTGTAGATGGCGTCGAAGTCCTCGATAGGTAGGGCGGCGATAGCCGCCTCCACTTCAGCGGAGACCATGCTGTCCAGGTCAACAGGCTCCGGGGTTGCGCCCCCGGGGCCCGCGGCGGGCGCCAGGTCATCAGCCCCGGCAGATGAGATGCCCGCGAGAGCCCGCCGCAGGTCCCGGCGGCGGTGACGTGATAATAATAATAATAATAATAATAATAATAATAATAATAATAATAATAATAATAATAATAATAATAATAATAATAATAATAAAAATAATAATAATGATGGCCATGACCTCCGACGACCTTAGCTCTATGCACTCCGCAAATCACTAACACTCCCGAGAGACTTAAATCGCACTAACTCGAGTTGTTGCATCAATTAATAGAAGCCACATTGTTGCAGTTTTTTAACAAACTGTTTTCGATTCGCTTTTGTACATTACACGGTTCAATACTCTCGTCAAACTTATTGAATTCAAGGACAAAAAATCATCAATTAATAGAAGCTACATTGTTGCAGTTTTTTAACAAACTGTTTTCGATTCGCTTTTGTTCTTGAATTCAATAAGTTTGACGAAAGTATTGAGTCGCGTGTAATGTCGGCATGAATGGACTTCGAAATCGAAAATCTGAATCAACAAGCTCACTGTGGTTTGGTAAGCCCTACATACTTCAGGCTCTAAGTTATGTCTTGCATTATAACCAATATGGTTTTAATACCTAATTCATTTTATTACTAATTAGTAATTATCGAATTAATAATCAAAATAACTATGCTAATGGTTATAATATTTTATTCGTCTGTAGGGCTTACCAAAACACAGTACGCTGTTGATTCAGATTTTCGATTATGAGTTGCAATCTTGAGATATAATAAAAAAATTACAATTTTCTGTGGTTTTCAACGTAGAGGCCCCCTTCGTATTTGCAATTTTTCATTTTTTTTTACCATTAATATTTAGGGTAGATTTTTGTACTCTCATAAAGAATTTGATACCTGAAAGTTGTGTAGTTGAAATCTAAATAAAGGTGTCGATACATGATGTACCTTTCGATAAAATGTTAGAACTTCTGGCTATATCACAATAATTTTTGCTGTGGTTCTTAGTTCTTACTATTGATTAAGCAGGACATAAACACAATTGCTTGCAACGCATGCAACTATGGTGTCGTGTAAATACAGATGGATGGCTGCATGTGGGACTGCTTAACGTTACCCACGAGTCAAGTCTCATTTCATCAGCAGTTGTACTAGGTTTCATGTGTTTTTTGGATTCTTCAGTTCATTGTTATTTTCGTTTTCCTAGTTTTAAATACATAACACTTAGTTATTAATAATTTATTTTCAAGTGCCTTAGTATGTATATAATCAAAATTACTATAAATAATGTGCTATCATATAAGATTTGTAGCACTCAACTGAAGTTAAGCAAGATATAATAACTAAACTGAACGTCATATCACGCACAGCGCACTCTACCTGTCATATGATCAACTAAATGTATTTTACGAAAGTGTAGCACAGGTTTTAACTTTTAAACATATGCCTCAAAGGGTAGTTAGTGGTTTCGAATCGCACTTGTGGAGACGTGTAAATTAAATTTATATTTAATAATATGTGTATTGTTTTATAATGAATTAATGATACCACTAAATATTTGACTTACATGTTACATATATTTGTTCACTCCTCTATAGCATGTTTTATTTTGTAATGTCCTTTATCTTCATCATAACCCCTCATCAGGGGCGTAACCAGGGTACTAATATTACCCGGGTAAGATGCGGGGATAGGGACTTCAGGCAAAAATAGCAGGAGAGTTTGGGGGGCAAGCCCCCCAACAACAGCGCCACAGGCAATTTTTTTTAAATTTGGGTTTTAAGAGTGATTTCTGAGCGTTTCAGAAAAATTACCTGACTAAATGCAAAACTGAAATACTCTCGTTTGTTTAGTGCAAAAACCAGAAAACTTAAACACAAATGGAAAAATGGACGAGAATGATTAAGTACTATTGAGTAGGGCTGCCCAACGATATCGATAATTCGATACGATATCGATAATGGAAAAATAATTCGATATTGATATAGAATTATTATATCGAAGATATCGCGATATCGAACTTGCGCCCAATAAGCTAATTGTTTAGAAAGAAAACGATTACGTCACGTCACGCCAATCACAATATCGCTGTTTTGTGTGGATATTTTAAATTTTGAATAGTATACACACAAATTTACACACATTATAAGACATTTCAAAGTTCAAACATTTATTTACGTATTACGGTAATGTTGTTTATAATAAGTGGCCTCTGGCTGGTCTGGAAATCCTAAAAACACACGAGAAAAGTTTTGATATCGCCGATATCGATACGTTTCTTGATAAGTTCGATATCGCGACACGATATCGATAATTCTTCCCGCGATATCGATATGATTTTTTTTATCGTTGGGCAGCCCTACTATTGAGTTTTGGGGCTAGGTTTGGGCGGTTGGTCCTAGTGGAATTGTAATAGCTGTAGGCATGCAAGGAACTTATACTTAGGGAATTTTTACCCGGGTATCTACCCGGGTAACCGATGCCTAGTTAACCGCCTGCCCCTCATCATAAAGTATGATTGCAGTGACGTAAATCAACAAGAATCATCGAAGTGTTGCAAGTGACAACTCTCACACAAGACAACAGACAATTACCTTCCTTGTATTGCGTAGCTGCCAGCTCAACTTGCTCCGTGATCTCTAGCAGAGTCTCCTGGCAGGGAAAGGTTGCAGGTTTCACAAGAATGACACCCATTAAGAATACGAACACTCCATTGTATTTACGAAACATATATATATTTGATTCATGTACAATAAAACAGTTTGTTACATACAAAATACATATATAGGTAGATTTACTTTTAAGAGGTTATAATAATATATTTATTGGGTATATTTTTCAGTACCGGTAAGTTACTTTAATTACAGTAAAATACACAATAAGTTCAGCTAACAATTCCGCAGTGCAATTGAACACGTGTTTAGCTGTCAAATTGAACAACGTTCGATAAATTCGTCTAGATATCCCATTACACAACACATTTTCTACATTAAAATAAGATTAATGATAAAATCACACGAATGATTACATTAAGATTTCAGTACAATGTGTCAGTTAGAAAAGTGTTTACTGTAATAGCTAATGTTAATGTATGTAAATGGACAACACCAACTTGCTTATTGGCAATTGATCTAATGTTCACGTCCAGGGGTCGAGATTAACGATCGCCCTAGGCTATAGTGAAACTTTGCTCGGGCTAGCAAAAATCTCGTTTCACTAGCCTGACGGGCGAGTGGGGTCAGTTGTGTATTCAAGTCAACAAATATATTAATTTTACAAAGGTGTTTCCAGATACATTTGGACAACAGTGTATTTCAGTGTATGTTTCTTATTTCATATATGTAATTTTCCAATTATTTAGTAATGTACAAAAACTAAAATCTCTTAATTTAGGCTAGCCATTAGCTAATCATTTTGTTAAAAAATTGTTTCCGGTCACCTACTAGTCCCCGCACCTATATGTACGTCAAACCGGGTGAATGTTTTCACTTAACATTCACGTACGATTGTTTCGCATCACTATAATAATCTACTTGATTGCGGGCTAGTAAAAATGCTCTCTGGTTACAAGACTATTGTCAACAAAAAAATTAATTTCGACCCCTGTTCACATTATAGAAATTTATCATTCCCCACTTATGTTGTGGGGAGTTCATGTTTTAGTATTTAAGTTACAAATTTTCATACAATGTAAACAAAGCATGTTACCATTTAAGAAACATCACTTTGACTGCACTGAGACTATGAACTCACAACTATTAGTTCATTACATTCAAACTTTAGCAAGCACCACAGAAACTCGAGTAAGGTACGTATTGAGTTGGGAAGCTTAAGTAACCAAAAGAGTGAGTTTTTGTTAGGGACGAGTACATTGGGTTTCCTGTAAACTTTAAACACGAGTAGGCTAACCTGTAAATCAGACATCACCCAAAACAATAGTTTCACCTGTGATGTTCGTAAGGAACTTCCATTGTGTCACTTATCCATGCAAACAAACAACAAAAGTAAACGTGGATTTCCATCGATAATAAGGACAGAGAGCAAGCAGAACTTTTTCACTGGTACGTTTTTTTTATTTGCGACTATACACAAATATAATGAGTATTAAACACAATTGTAATATGGTCCCAGAATTCCTTCAATACATGATTATCATACAGTACATACAATTAAAAATATACAAATTAAAATGCTGGTGCATTTTGTTGCTATCGATAAACTATCAAATGTAAAATACATAGAAATGTAAAGTGAAAGAATGGAAATAGCTGTGGGCTGCGTCGGATAAGGTCTGCACAAGTCTTTAAGCATTAGGCAACACTAAGAACATGAGGACTTGCTATTGTTACAAAATAACAAATACTTAACAAGCTCTAGCCAAGGAAGACGTGATTGTAAAACAAGTCAAGCTACAAAACACAGAAACCAATGAATGCATAAACAACACTAAGTATGCAAGACTTACGGTGGCCAGAGCAGCACATTGTTCATCTACTGATGTCGGCAACTTGTTAAATAAGTTTAATTCCTGTTCCCTCCTCAAGTCCCCATGAGTCACTTCTCTACGCAGAGCATCCAGGGTTGGATCACCGGTTCGGACAGTTAAAAAAAACAACTTTGGAACTTGACTTTAATCTATCTATGTATATGATACTGGTGTAAATGTAAACGGTGACTTTGGAGCATCGTAGCAACGAAGCACATAATAAAATGTATAATATATGTCCCCCACTAAAAATCAGTTCTTGTAACTTCTCCCACTAAACTAACTTATTCAGCAGCAGATCAAACTATCGAAACACTTTTCAATCATAGTATTTTCCACGTTGGAAAACGGAGCTGTAAACAGCGCTCTGAAAGCCACATAGTTGTCACGAGAGTTGTGTAATCTTGTGACAGAACGTCACCAGCGGTTGATGACAGGAAGGGATGAGTTATTGCTTGTCCCCCCCACCCCGGTCAGTTGTCTGCCTCATTGTAAGCAAACAGGGTGGCTAACCGAACTAACAAGTTTGAGCTTTTACGATACACGAATGTTTACTCCAAAAAGTATCAATACAATGGGATGGCGAGATCAGGGAATAAGGGTTGACTAATAAGTGGAAAATTAAACACGATAGTTAGGCCAATCAACGGTGGCCTAGTGCTGAGTAGCTTGATGTGGCTATTTGTCACTCCGTTTTTCAAGGTGAAAAATACTGTATGTTTTATTTGACCTTACTCAGTTCTTCAACGACATTTTCATGTATTGTATTAAAAATACGTACACATGATAAAAATTGTAAAAAACTACTTGTTCAGACTTTTTGTTTGTTATTTGGCATATTTGGACGTTTTTACATTGAAAAAATCAGTCAAACATGTTTAAGTTATAGTATTTAAAAAAATGTACAACTTTCATTGGTTTCTTGTGCGTGATTTTGAAATAAAAGTGGTGGTGCAAGTTTAAGAGCAACATATTGATGAACTTTGTGGTTCTTTGGTAGGTGTTAAGTAGCCTAATTACGGTACACCCTATATTCATTTATCTGTATTTCTGAATTGATGAACTTAAAGTCCTTTGTAATTTTGTAACACGTAATTTCTCAAGTGTAAGCTATGCCTAGTTGGAAGCAAAACGACAATCCTGTCCATTGCAGACCTGAACTATAGGGATGATCATGAAGGAGTAGCTAAGTGTCACTGGTAGAAATAACAACGATGTCACTACAAGACCAACATTACGTACGTATTACGCCAGAGAAAATCCACGGAAAGTAAAAGCCTACGCGCAATTGTCGCTATCGGGATCAAAATCGGGTTTGTAGAAAAAAAACGCCCACAATTGGCACCGATCACGGCCTAGTGTAGGCCCATGTACTGAGCATGGCCTACTTTAAATATCCCAGTATAGGCAAACCTTGATTACACGTAAAACTTTGTACAAAAGTCTCAATTCTATATTGTGTCGTTCATCACCTTTACCTATTAAGCGGTTGTGCTGTACCACTGCAACATGTTTATGTTTGTTTCTAGTTGGTGTTTATGATCAACTGTCTGAACTTCTTTATGCTGCCCACAAACATCAGAGCAGCCACATAGAGTGAAATAAGATAAAAGTTTCCCTTTAAAAGTGGTAGTGAGGAAACAGAAGATGATGCTTCAGAGAGGCGACGGAATGTGGCGATCAGATCACCGGTTGGCGACCAGCTTCCAGCGCAGGAAGAGGTAGGCAGCGACTCTCAGGATAATGAAGATGGCAACGAGCGCGACGATGTCAAGGGTGTAGTTTGCGTCCATCATGTCGAGCTCGGCCAAGGTAGTCTCAGGCTTCTTGAAGTGGCAGTAGATCTAGGGACAGACAGGCGTGTACATTTATATATCAATCAAACCAAGAACAATCATGATAAGCAACCAATTGATATTGCGAGTTCCAGTTGCGCCATTGCCGACGATCGATATAATTGCGAGTTTCTCGGCTGCAGTCTTGTTTGGCGCCGGATTCAAATTTTGTTCGAATACTTCGAAATGTTAAGGTTTTGGACTCTAGAGACGGAATCGAATTCGAATATTAAAAGATCTGATCTGGATTAGATATTTCAAAGCTTCGCACACCCCTAGAAAGCAGCCATAAAAAAATTATTTTCAGAAAATAAAAATGAATAATAATTAATAATCAATAAATTTGTATTTATTGTCTACTTTTTGGGGCTTGTGTTGGATTTAGTAACATTTTGAGTAGGCTTCTTTAAAAACACAAAGATATGGCAAAGTTGAGTATTTTGAAAAACAAGATACAAATACTTTGCAACACAGCACTTGAAATACGAAATACAAATAATGTACAAAAAAGCATCCCTGCTTCCAATGCAAAGGAGCCTGAATTCAAATCCCGCTACAGGCGTAAGTTTTTTTTAACTTCTATCACTTCTAGTCTTCAGAATAAGTAAACGGTGACTTTGGAGCCATCCTAGCAACAAAGCACTCAATAAATTCAAAGTTGTTCCGTCCAACAAATGTTTGCACTGTCCAACCACTGGTTCCCATATTTCATACTTAAATATCGATCTTTGGTTGGTTATCGCTCAGTCGGCGATGGTGTTTGAAGCCAACAGCCTTGGCTTCATTGCTTTAAATGTCGCTTTAAATTAAAGCCGCGTAATGAAAATCAGTTACGTGACCGAGTGGGTACACTCTAAATACGAATTTATTTTATTTATTTTTTAAGACCAAATAATACAGGATGTGGAAGGCGAGAGAAGAAAAATGGATGTGTGGGTGAGGTGGAAAGATGGTGGGAGGACAGAGATAGGTGGAGAGAACTGGCTGGAAGAAAGGAGAGTGAAGAGAACATTGAGTGACTATATATGAGAACACTGAAGAAGATAATGTACTAAGATTAGCAGACTGGTGCTGATCCAGTGTTGTAACAACGTGTTGTAACAAGCTGTTGTAACAAGGTGTTGTAACAAGGTGTTGTAACAACGTGTTGTAACAAGGTGTTGTAACAAGGTGTTGTAACAAGCTGTTGTAACAAGGTGTTGTAACAAGGTGTCGTAACAAGGTGTCGTAACAAGGTGTTGTAACAAGGTGTCGTAACAAGGTGTTGTAACAAGGTGTCGTAACAAGGTGTCGTAACAAGGTGTTGTAACAAGGTGTCGTAACAAGGTGTCGTAACAAGGTGTTGTAACAAGGTGTCGTAACAAGGTGTCGTAACAAGGTGTCGTAACAAGGTGTCGTAAAAAGGTGTTGTAACAAGGTGTTGTAACAACGTGTTGTAACAAGGTGTCGTAACAAGGTGTTGTAACAAGGTGTCGTAACAAGGTGTCGTAACAAGGTGTCGTAACAAGGTGTCGTAAACAGGTGTTGTAACAAGGTGTCGTAACAAGGTGTCGTAACAAGGTGTCGTAACAAGGTGTCGTAACAAGGTGTTGTAACAAGGTGTTGTAACAACGTGTTGTAACAAGGTGTCGTAACAAGGTGTTGTAACAAGGTGTCGTAACAAGGTGTCGTAAAAAGGTGTCGTAACAAGGTGTTGAAACAACGTGTTGTAACAAGGTGTTGTAACAAGGTGTTGTAACAAGGTGTTGTAACAAGGTGTTGTAACAAGGTGTCGTAACAAGGTGTCGTAACAAGGTGTCGTAACAAGGTGTCGTAACAAGGTGTCGTAAAAAGGTGTCGTAACAAGGTGTTGTAACAACGTGTTGTAACAAGGTGTCGTAACAAGGTGTTGTAACAAGGTGTCGTAACAAGGTGTTGTAACAAGGTGTCGTAACAAGGTGTCGTAACAAGGTGTCGTAACAAGGTGTTGTAACAAGGTGTCGTAACAAGGTGTCGTAACAAGGTGTTGTAACAAGGTGTTGTAACAACGTGTTGTAACAAGGTGTCGTAACAAGGTGTTGTAACAAGGTGTCGTAACAAGGTGTCGGAGCAAGGTGTTGTAACAAGGTGTCGTAACAAGGTGTTGTAACAAGGTGTTGTAACAACGTGTTGTAACAAGGTGTCGTAACAAGGTGTTGTAACAAGGTGTCGTAACAAGGTGTCGTAACAAGGTGTCGTAACAAGGTGTTGTAACAAGGTGTCGTAACAAGGTGTCGTAATAAGGTGTCATAACAAGGTAAGGTGTTGTAACAAGGTGTTGTAACAAGGTGTTGTACCAAACGTGTTGTAACAAGGTGTCGTAACAAGGTGTTGTAACAAGGTGTTGTAACAAGGTGTCGTAACAAGGTGTCGTAACAAGGTGTCGTAACAAGGTGTTGTAACAAGGTGTCGTAACAAGGTGTCATAATAAGGTGTCATAACAAGGTGTTGTAACAAGGTGTCGTAACAAGGTGTCGTAACAAGGTGTCGTAACAAGGTGTCGTAAAAAGGTGTCGTAACAAGGTGTTGTAACAACGTGTTGTAACAAGGTGTCGTAACAAGGTGTTGTAACAAGGTGTCGTAACAAGGTGTCGTAACAAGGTGTCGTAACAAGGTGTTGTAACAAGGTGTCGTAACAAGGTGTCGTAACAAGGTGTTGTGACAAGGTGTTGTAACAACGTGTTGTAACAAGGTGTCGTAACAAGGTGTTGTAACAAGGTGTCGTAACAAGGTGTCGTAACAAGGTGTTGTAACAAGGTGTTGTAACAAGGTGTTGTAACAACGTTAGAGGTGTGCGAGTAGCACTTTTACAAGTCGAGTCGAGTCGAGTAGTCTTCTAGATACTCGAGTATCGAGTCGAGCTCGAGCTTTTTTTACTTTTTCATTTTAAGTTAAAAAAAGGAAATCAATCACATAATAACGCACAGAAATAGATAATCAGTGTATTTTCATAGAAGCTAGATCGATGCATATTATATCTTGCGGAATATGGCGATAAGTGCAACTGAACATTCAAGACTGACGTTAATTAAACACAAATTTAATAATGTGCTGTGCTGTCTGTGCACAGTGCAGTGAAATAAAAGTTCCGAACACTACTTGTGATGCTCAAGAGTACTAGGCCTAGACTTTGGCGACGAAAAGATGAAAATAGGCTCATTACTAGGTACTTGTATAGGCCTACACTGGCCCGACATTAGGCCTATTATTGCTATTATTATTATTACTACTTCTTTATTTATTGACGCTAAACCTAGGTTAGGATACACCACAAAGTCAGGTAGGATTAATTTAAAACTGGATAGAAATCGGCGTGAGCGATGTCATTTTCATAGGTTAGGCCAAACTCGAACTTATTCGAGCCTAAACTACTACTCGACTCGACTTCGAGCTTAAAAAAGTACTCGAAGAAGCTCGAGAAATCGAGTACTCGCACATCCCTAAACAACGTGTTGTAACAAGGTGTCGTAACAAGGTTTTGTAACAAGGTGTCGTAACAAGGTGTCGTAACAAGGTGTCGTAACAAGGTGTTGTAACAAGGTGTCGTAACAAGGTGTCGTAACAAGGTGTCGTAACAAGGTGTTGTAACAAGGTGTTGTAACAACGTGTTGTAACAAGGTGTCGTAACAAGGTGTTGTAACAAGGTGTCGTAACAAGGTGTCGTAACAAGGTGTCGTAACAAGGTGTTGTAACAAGGTGTCGTAACAAGGTGTCGTAATAAGGTGTCATAACAAGGTAAGGTGTTGTAACAAGGTGTTGTAACAAGGTGTTGTACCAAACGTGTTGTAACAAGGTGTCGTAACAAGGTGTTGTAACAAGGTGTTGTAACAAGGTGTCGTAACAAGGTGTCGTAACAAGGTGTCGTAACAAGGTGTTGTAACAAGGTGTTGTAACAAGGTGTCGTAACAAGGTGTCTTACTAAGGTGTCGTTACAAGGTGTTGTAACAAGGTGTCGTAACAAGGTGTTGTAACAAGGTGTTGTAACAAGATGTCGTAACAAGGTGTTGTAACAAGGTGTTGTAACAAGGTGTTGTAACAAGGTGTCGTAACAAGGTGTTGTAACAAGGTGTCGTAACAAGGTGTTGTAACAAGGTGTTGTAACAAGGTGTTGTAACAAGGT
The DNA here is from genome assembly GCA_945910005.1 of Isoperla grammatica. Taxonomy (NCBI): domain Eukaryota; kingdom Metazoa; phylum Arthropoda; class Insecta; order Plecoptera; family Perlodidae; genus Isoperla; species Isoperla grammatica. The sequence continues at coordinate 23,692,087 of OX246750.1, read as the reverse complement.
GTTGTAACAAGGTGTTGTAACAAGGTGTCGTAACAAGGTATTGTAACAAGGTGTTGTAACAAGGTGTTGTAACAAGGTATTGTAACAAGGTGTTGTAACAAGGTGTTGTAACAAGGTATTGTAACAAGGTGTTGTAACAAGGTGTTGTAACAAGGTGTCGTAACAAGGTGTCGTAATAAGGTGTCGTAACAAGGTGTTGTAACAAGGTGTCGTATCTAGGTGTCGTAACAAGGTGTCGTAACAAGGTATTGTAACAAGGTTTTGAAACAAGGTGTTGTAACAAGGTATTGTAACAAGGTGTTGTAACAAGGTGTTGTAACAAGGTGTTGTAACAAGGTGTTGTAACAAGGTATTGTAACAAGGTGTTGAAACAAGGTGCTGTAACAATGTTGTAACAAGGTGTTGTAACAAGGTGTTGTTACAAGGTGTTGTAACAAGGTGTCGTAACAAGGTGTTGTAACAAGGTGTTGTAACAAGGTGTTGTAACAAGGTGTCGTAACAAGGTGTTGTAACAAGGTGTTGTAACAAGGAATGTAACAAGGTGTCGTAACAAGGTTTTGTAACAAGGTGTTGTAACAAGGATTCGTAATAAGGTGTTGTAACAAGGATTCGTAATAAGGTGTTGTAACAAGGTGTTGTAACAAGGTGTCGTAACAAAGGTGTTGTAACAAAGTGTTGTAACAAGGTGAAGTAACAAGGTGTTGTAACAAGGTGTTGTAACAAGGTGTTGTAACAAGGTGTCATAACAAAGGTGTTGTAACAAACTGTTGTAACAAGGTGTTGTAACAAGGTGTCGTAACAAGGTGTTGTAACAAGGTCTTGTAACAAGGTGTCGTAACAAGGTGTTGTAACAAGGTGTCGTAACAAGGTGTCGTAACAAGGTTTTGTAACAAGGTGTTGTAACAAGGTGTTGTAACAAAGGTGTTGTAACAAGGTGTTGTAACAAGGTGAAGTAACAAGGTGTTGTAACAAGGTGTTGTAACAAGGTGTCGCCACAAGGTGTTGTAACAAGGTGTTGTAACAAGGTGTCGTAACAAAGGTGTCGTAACAAACTGTTGTAACTAGGTGTCGTTACAAGGTGTTGTAACAAGGTGTCGTAACAAGGTGTCGTAACAAGGTGTTGTAACAAGGTGTTGTAACAAGGTGTCGTAACAAGGTGTCGTAACAAGGTGTCGTAACAAGGTGTTGTAACAAGGTGTTGTAACAACGTTAGAGGTGTGCGAGTAGCACTTTTACAAGTCGAGTCGAGTCGAGTAGTCTTCTAGATACTCGAGTATCGAGTCGAGCTCGAGCTTTTTTTACTTTTGCATTTTAAGTTAAAAAAAGGAAATCAATCACATAATAACGCACAGAAATAGATAATCAGTGTATTTTCATAGAAGCTAGATCGATGCATATTATATCTTGCGGAATATGGCGATAAGTGCAACTGAACATTCAAGACTGACGTTAATTAAACACAAATTTAATAATGTGCTGTGCTGTCTGTGCACAGTGCAGTGAAATAAAAGTTCCGAACACTACTTGTGATGCTCAAGAGTACTAGGCCTAGACTTTGGCGACGAAAAGATGAAAATAGGCTCATTACTAGGTACTTGTATAGGCCTACACTGGCCCGACATTAGGCCTATTATTGCTATTATTATTATTACTACTTCTTTATTTATTGACGCTAAACCTAGGTTAGGATACACCACAAAGTCAGGTAGGATTAATTTAAAACTGGATAGAAATCGGCGTGAGCGATGTCATTTTCATAGGTTAGGCCAAACTCGAACTTATTCGAGCCTAAACTACTACTCGACTCGACTTCGAGCTTAAAAAAGTACTCGAAGAAGCTCGAGAAATCGAGTACTCGCACATCCCTAAACAACGTGTTGTAACAAGGTGTCGTAACAAGGTTTTGTAACAAGGTGTCGTAACAAGGTGTCGTAACAAGGTGTCGTAACAAGGTGTTGTAACAAGGTGTCGTAACAAGGTGTCGTAACAAGGTGTCGTAACAAGGTGTTGTAACAACGTGTTGTAACAAGGTGTCGTAACAAGGTGTTGTAACAAGGTGTCGTAACAAGGTGTCGTAACAAGGTGTCGTAACAAGGTGATGTAACAAGGTGTCGTAACAAGGTGTCGTAATAAGGTGTCATAACAAGGTAAGGTGTTGTAACAAGGTGTTGTAACAAGGTGTTGTACCAAACGTGTTGTAACAAGGTGTCGTAACAAGGTGTTGTAACAAGGTGTTGTAACAAGGTGTCGTAACAAGGTGTCGTAACAAGGTGTCGTAACAAGGTGTTATAACAAGGTGTCGTAACAAGGTGTCTTACTAAGGTGTCGTTACAAGGTGTTGTAACAAGGTGTCGTAACAAGGTGTTGTAACAAGGTGTTGTAACAAGATGTCGTAACAAGGTGTTGTAACAAGGTGTTGTAACAAGGTGTCGTAACAAGGTGTTGTAACAAGGTGTCGTAACAAGGTGTTGTAACAAGGTGTTGTAACAAGGTGTTGTAACAAGGTGTTGTAACAAGGTGTTGTAACAAGGTGTTGTAACAAGGTGTCGTAACAAGGTATTGTAACAAGGTGTTGTAACAAGGTGTTGCAACAAGGTATTGTAACAAGGTGTTGTAACAAGGTGTTGTAACAAGGTATTGTAACAAGGTGTTGTAACAAGGTGTTGTAACAAGGTGTCGTAACAAGGTGTCGTAATAAGGTGTCGTAACAAGGTGTTGTAACAAGGTGTCGTATCTAGGTGTCGTAACAAGGTGTCGTAACAAGGTATTGTAACAAGGTTTTGAAACAAGGTGTTGTAACAAGGTATTGTAACAAGGTGTTGTAACAAGGTGTTGTAACAAGGTGTTGTAACAAGGTGTTGTAACAAGGTATTGTAACAAGGTGTTGAAACAAGGTGCTGTAACAATGTTGTAACAAGGTGTTGTAACAAGGTGTTGTTACAAGGTGTTGTAACAAGGTGTCGTAACAAGGTGTTGTAACAAGGTGTTGTAACAAGGTGTTGTAACAAGGTGTCGTAACAAGGTGTTGTAACAAGGTGTTGTAACAAGGAATGTAACAAGGTGTCGTAACAAGGTTTTGTAACAAGGTGTTGTAACAAGGATTCGTAATAAGGTGTTGTAACAAGGATTCGTAATAAGGTGTTGTAACAAGGTGTTGTAACAAGGTGTCGTAACAAAGGTGTTGTAACAAAGTGTTGTAACAAGGTGAAGTAACAAGGTGTTGTAACAAGGTGTTGTAACAAGGTGTTGTAACAAGGTGTCATAACAAAGGTGTTGTAACAAACTGTTGTAACAAGGTGTTGTAACAAGGTGTCGTAACAAGGTGTTGTAACAAGGTCTTGTAACAAGGTGTCGTAACAAGGTGTTGTAACAAGGTGTCGTAACAAGGTGTCGTAACAAGGTTTTGTAACAAGGTGTTGTAACAAGGTGTTGTAACAAAGGTGTTGTAACAAGGTGTTGTAACAAGGTGAAGTAACAAGGTGTTGTAACAAGGTGTTGTAACAAGGTGTCGCCACAAGGTGTTGTAACAAGGTGTTGTAACAAGGTGTCGTAACAAAGGTGTCGTAACAAACTGTTGTAACTAGGTGTCGTTACAAGGTGTTGTAACAAGGTGTCGTAACAAGGTGTCGTAACAAGGTGTTGTAACAAGGTGTTGTAACAAGGTGTCGTAACAAGGTGTCGTAACAAGGTGTCGTAACAAGGTGTTGTAACAAGGTGTTGTAACAAGGTGTCGTAACAAGGTGTCGTAACAAGGTGTGGTACAAGGTGTTGTAACAAGGTGTTGTAACAAGGTGTCGTAACAAGGTGCTGTAACAAGGTGTCGTAACAAGGTGTTGAACAAGGTGTCGTAACAAGGTGTCGTAACCAGGTGTCGTAACAAGGTTTTGTAACAAGGTGTTGTAACAAGGTGTTGTAACAAAGGTGTTGTAACAAGGTGTTGTAACAAGGTTTTGTAACAAGGTGAAGTAACAAGGTGTTGTAACAAGGTGTTGTAACAAGGTGAAGTAACAAGGTGTTGTAACAAGGTGTTGTAACAAGGTGTCGTAACAAGGTGTTGTAACAAGGTGTTGTAACAAGGTGTTGTAACAAGGTGTTGTAACAAGGTGTCGTAACAAGGTGTCGTAACAAGGTGTCGTAACAAGGTGTCGTAACAAGGTGTTGTAACAAGGTGTTGTAACAAGGTGTTGTAACAAGGTGAAGTAACAAGGTGTTGTAACAAGGTGTTGTAACAAGGTGAAGTAACAAGGTGAAGTAACAAGGTGTTGTAACAAGGTGTTGTAACAAGGTGTTGTAATAAGGTGTCGTAACAAGGTGTTGTAACAAGGTGTTGTAACAAGGTGTTGAAACAAGGTGTCGTAACAAGCTGTCGTAACAAGGTGTCGTAACAAGGTGTTGTAACAAGGTGTCGTAACAAGGTGTCGTAACAAGGTGTCGTAACAAGGTGTCGTAACAAGGTGTCGTAACAAGGTGTCGTAACAAGGTGTCGTAACAAGGTTTCGTAACAAGGTTTCGTAACAAGGTGTCGTAACAAGGTGTTGTAACAAGGTGTCGTAACAAGGTGTCGTAACAAGGTGTCGTAACAAGGTGTTGTAACAAGGTGTCGTAACAAGGTGCTGTAACAAGGTGTCGTAACAAGGTGTCGTAACAAGGTGTCGTAACAAGGTGTTGTAACAAGGTGTCGTAACAAGGTGCTGTAACAAGGTGCTGTAACAAGGTGTTGTAACAAGGTCTCGTAACAAGGTGTTGTAACAAGGTGTTGTAACAAGGCGTTGTAACAAGGCGTTGTAACAAGGTGTTGTAACAAGGTGCTGTAACAAGGTGTCGTAACAAGGTGTCGTAACAAGGTGTCGTAACAAGGTGTCGTAACAAGGTGTCGTAACAAGGTGTCGTAACAAGGTGTCGTAACAAGGTGTCGTAACAAGGTGTCGTAACAAGGTGTTGTAACAAGGTGTTGTAACAAGGTGTTGTAACAAGGTGTCGTAACAAGGTGTCGTAACAAGGTGTCGTAACAAGGTGGTGTAACAAGGTGTCTTAACAAGGTGTCGTAACAAGGTGTCGTAACAAGGTGTCGTAACAAGGTGTCGTAACAAGGTGTTGTAACAAGGTGTTGTAACAAGGTGTTGTAACAAGGTGCTGTAACAAGGTGTTGTAACAAGGTGTTGTAACAAGGTGTTGTAACAAGGTATTGTAACAAGGTGTTGTAACAAGGTGTTGTAACAAGGTGTTGTAACAAGGTGTCGTAACAAGGTGCCATAACAAGGTGTTGTAACAAGGTGTCGTAACAAGGTGTTGTAACAAGGTGTTGTAACAAGGTGTAACAAGGTGTCGTAACAAGGTGTGCATACCTGGTGACACTTAAGCTTCTCGCGGTTGAATGCGTACGTTGCCAGCGCTGTGCCCTCAAAGCCGTACCGGATGTATGACAAGTAGGTGATCCACCGCAGGTAGACCGGTATCGCGTCGAAGCTCACGAAGAAACCGGAGAACAGGAGGAACGGTACGGACATTACCGGCGCAAGGAACACGCCGTTCTGTTGGCGGGTGAGAAAACATGCCGGTTAGCGCCTTCAACACAATCGGCTTTATTTAAAACGTTCATTTTTTAAAAACATAATTACTGAAAATTTAATCTAATCGTCTGATCGTCAATTGTATATAGGCCTTATAACATATTGTATAGTGAATGTAATAAATTATTATTGTTATGCATTAATTTGAGAACTATTCTCTCTCTCTCTCTCTCTCTCTCTCTCTCTCTCTCTCTCTCTCTCTCTCTCTCTCTCTCTCTCTCTCTCTCTCTCTCTCTCTCTCTCTCTCTCTCTCTCTCTCTCTCTCTCTCTCTCCCTCTCTCCCTCCCACCCTTTGTGACTCCCTTCCCCCTGACTCCCTTTCTGAATTCTGACTGAGGCGTCTACTTTGTCACGGGAATGAATCTGATGTGCTTACAGGGGCTTAGAAATCTTGAAACGTTAGAATATATCTATATCAGCTGCCACCTGTCAGACTGCAATGTTTGTACCGTTCCCTGTGCTGCAATCTTGTGAGTAAAAACATAACTAGCATTGATGAAGTTAATAGGAACGAGCCCTCTAACTCGAGATGTAAAGCGTTAATATTACCCTAGTAAGTAATGTGTGATTAAATGTAATATTTACTTCAAGAAAATTCAGACAAAATAAAACATTGATCAATATCAAACCATGAGGTTATTATGTCTCCAACTATCCTACAACTGCCTAGTGCATACTACAAGAATGGTGTGTTATGTTTAATTTCACATTTTCAAGTAAATTTTTCAATTTTACCAATTTTACTACTTTTTGGTAATACTGAGGTATCGGTAATTTGACATCTCTCTGGCTTGAACGCATCAGAGTCGTGCATACCTGAACGTTCATGGCTGCCCCCACCACGAGACCCACGCTCTGAGCTACGAACGAGATGAGAAGACAAGCGGCGAGGAACATTGAGAAGCGGCTCTACATACCTGAACGTTCATGGCTGCCCCCACCACGAGACCCACGCTCTGAGCTACGAACGAGATGAGAAGACAAGCGGCGAGGAACATTGAGAAGCGGCTCCACTCCTGCGGCTGAGATGTCAGGAAGTAGACGATGGAGACGTAGATCACGCAGAAGATCGCCTGGGACAGACGGAGGCGATTAGTACTCGCCTACAGTTGACTGCTGGGCTTACTAGCAGTTGTACACAGTTAACCGCCGGGCTTACTGTTATGTTTCTACTAGGATACGGTAGGACTACCTATCAATGAATACTCAAATATTCCATGTATATCATGTATACAAATTAATTTTAAAGAGGCTAATAAATCTACATCTACATCTTCATATGTGTACGTGTACAAACCTGGAACGGTATGTCCGAGACGGTGATTGCCATGTAGTAAGACCGCAACGAGTACCATCGATTGAAGTTCTCTTTTATTAACACCGGCATCTCAAGGGGAACTGAAACAGACAAAATACTCTCTGTTAGACGATGGATCTTGCTTAACCCAGCAAGCCGGTTTACGGTTTGTGAAAACCTCACCGCGCTGCGGACGTCATTTTCCAATAAACATAGGCCTGGCCAACAACACACTCGGCTCATCACAAATGTGGTTCTACTCACGTGACTTACGAGTTCCCTAGAAAATAATGTAAGCAAAACTTACAAGTCCTGTCCATCTAATAATCTAGAAATACAATCAAAGCATCCATGTTACAGTTAAACTATAAATGTTTCAAATAAAATAGATAATCTGTTGAATGGCAATTCTAAGCCTAAAACTAGGCGGGAGAATACGGGCAACACTTTAGTCTTCTTACTTACTCTCACGTTTGCATGTAATCTGCATCACTATTACCAGTACTGTTAAAAACTAAGATCACTCTAGATATCATCCCCATCTAATGTATCATTGATATCCGACGTAATAAGCAGCAAAGCCACCTTTAAACTAGGGATGACGAAACCCGACTTTTTTACAACCCGGATACCCCTTCACAATACAACCCTGGGTATTGTGAACGGGTATCTGGGTTCACTGAGAATTTTGTCATGAGATTACTGGCACGTTACTGAAAAAGTTAATTTCGTTACAGTAATGCGTTACTTCCGTTACGTTACCTTCCAGGTCTGGCAATGACAAACCCTCTTTAAATATCAGTTTCAGTTTCAGTTTCTTTATTTTTCCAGTTGTTTTACAATACAAATTGATGTTTGAAGTTTTGTATGCTCCTAGAAGAAGAATCTTGAGGTGGAGCATACTGGTACATAGTATGATATTCTATTATTCTAAACATATGACAATTTTTAATTTAGCTAAAAGGTGGTTGTCTGTAATCTAGTTCTTACTACATTTTTAATATGAAATGTATAGAACATAATACTAGGTGGGTACAAAACTATTTTACTGTAAATCTTATTGTTAGCAGTATGAGAAAAGAATAATCCAATGGATTATCCAACATATTATGATATATGTATGTTTATTAAATTTATATTAATTATCATATGTAACATGGTTATTATCATTATAGAAATGAAGTTATATCATGAAGCGGTCGGCCTATGCCGTGTATAAACCATATAAAAAACATAATAAACAGTAAAAACTATTTTATAAACTATAACTATACTATGTGTTAACTTATTTTATTTTTTAAGGAACATATAACAGTAAGGAACATTTATATAACAGTTAGGAACATTAATAACCAGGCTTCATTTTTCCTGTGTTGTTAATTATGTTGTGTACAGTACACATGGGTAAAGTTTGGACCCATTTCTTTAGTTGTAGGTTGAATGAGTGTTTATTCTTGGTGCTCCTAATTTTTAGTGGTAGTTTATTGTATACTTTGGGGCCTATAAATGTAGCATGTCTCTGCTGGAATGTTTTATTGACACGATGAATAAATAACTCTTTATTAGTTTTTGAGCGGGTAGTAGTTTTACTTATGTTTGGGGCTGGATTGTAATTTAGTTTATTAGCATGAGTTATTCGCGATAATGCAAGTACATATAATTTTCGAATTTGTAGTATATTAGTGTTTCTATATAGCTCTTCAGTTGGATATCTATGTTCTTTTTTGAAAATTATTTTTAGGATAGTGTTCTGGGCAGACAGAAGTCTTTTGATGTGAGTATCGTGTGCACCGCCCCATCCTGTAATCCCGTATTGTAGGATGGATTGTACTAACGCAAAGTACACTGTTTTAATCGTATCTTGATTTAGGATATGTCGCAGATCATACATGCTGGGCATTATGCATCTTAATTTCTTTATGAGAGTGTTGATATGTATATCCCATTTTAGGTATTGATCTATCAGGATTCCTAGGTATTTTATTGATGTGGATTTGTTTAGTGTGTAACAAGTGCACGAGTGATCCATTTGTTTACAGTTATAGTTGTGCAGTTTTATTACAGATAATACAGGTTGAAATGATATTTTTGTTGAGAATGTTATATAGGATGTTTTGGTTTCATTTAATGTAAGTAAGTTTGTGTCTAACCATTGTCTAATTTTCTGAAACCCAAGTTCTGCTTTCTTGTGGACTTCATGCCAATTTTTGCCATAGAATATTACTACCGTATCATCAGCGAAAGTTATTATTTCACCATCAATTTTGATTTTGCATAGGCTGTTTATATAGACTAAGAATAATAGGGGTCCCAGGACCGTTCCTTGTGGGACTCCAAATTTAATTTTTCTTGGTTTACTTATTGTATTATTTATTTTTACATATTGGGGTCTTTCTTGTATGTAGCTTTTGATTAATTCATATGCGAGCCCTCTGATTCCTAGTGAATGCAATTTATTTAGTAGTACGGTGTGGGAAATAGTATCAAAGGCTTTAGCAAGGTCTAAAAAGATAGCTAAGGGCTTTTGGTTTTTATCGATCATTGTATTTATGTGTGATGTCAGCTTCAGTATAGCGTCTTCAGTACTTGCATTTTTACGGAAACCAAATTGATTATGAGAAATAAGGTTATTTTCTTCTAAAAAGGAATAAAATCTCACCTTGATACACTTTTCATGTATTTTAGATAGGTTGCTCAAGAGAGAGATTGGTCTATAATTTTGTGGTAAGGTTGTATTATCTTTTTTATGCAATGGTTTTATATGGGCAATTTTGAATGTTTCTGGATATGTTCCTGTCTCAAAACTTTTATTTATAATATGTAGAAGGGGTATGGCTATGGATTCTTTATTGTTGATTAATAGCTGTGTGCTGATTTGGTCAGGTCCAGTTGCTGTATCTGGTTTCATTTTGCTGATATAATTTGTTATTTCTGTGGTAGTGACTGGGGTTAGAAAGATGGATTTTAAATTTGTTTGTGTATCAGCCGAGTTATATCTACCTTCGTTTCTATTTTTATTATTATTATTATTATTTTGGTGTTTGTGTGATATATCTTGTGCCATTTTTTCTCCAATATCGCTAAAGTAGTCAATGAATGTGTCCGCTACTATCTGTGGGTTGTCTTTAACATCAATAATTCCATTTGTCGTTTGAATTTGTTTCATATTTGTTACTTTAGAGTTTTTGTTAATGATCTCATTTATAATTTTCCATGTCTTCTTTTTATCACCTTTGACTTCTTCTATTTTATCTTTATAGTAATCACTTTTTGTTTTCTTAACTAGTAGATTAATGTAGTTTCTGTATTTTTTATAATAGGTTTTTAATATGTGGTCATCGGGATTACTTTTAAGTTTTCGATGTAAAGTGTCACGTGTTTGCATGGATTTAATCAATCCCAAAGTAATCCAGGGTTTGATTTTTTTTTCTCGGGTGTTAGTTGTTGTGTTAGTGTGGGTGGTAGCGACTTCGATGTGCGCCTGAAGTGTACGAATAAGGCTGTTTGCTGCTGCATTAGGGTTGTTTTCATTTAGTATCTCATTCCATGTTTCCTGGCTAAGTCTATTTTTAAGGGAATCATGATTTAGTTTTTTTGTTTTACAAACATAGATTTCTTTTGGTTTTCGACAATTTACTGAGTCAAAGCCTACACATATTGCATAGTGGTCGGTTATTGTTGTTTGTAATATGGCACTTTTAGTTCCTGTTTGGCTATGTTGAGGTCTGACAAAAATGTGATCTATACATGTGGGTCTATTTGTTCCAATTGGAACTCTTGTTGGTTCATCTATATATTGGATGTAACCATGGTATTGCAAAACATTTAAGTAATTATTTGCTATGTTAGAGTTTTCTTCCATTAAATTTATATTTATGTCACCTATAATAATATTTCTTTGTGTGTTTATATTCTTTGTTAGTTCAAGGTTTAATTCATCTAAAAATAGTTGTTTGTCACTAGATGGGGATCTGTAGATGGCTATTATATTTGTAGATATATTTTCTTTCTCTGCTATTATCTTTATTGTGTTAGCTTGAGTAATGGACGGAATTTGTACGCAATCAATTGCGTCGAAGGAATCATTTTTTGTTAATATTGTTATCCCATCGTATGATGTTACTTTGCCTGGGAAGTTGTACGTTGTGTACCCGACGATGTTGAATTTGTTTATGTTGTGGTTTAATTGGGTTTCACTTAGTATGATAACATCAAATGAAATGTTAGTTTCTTGCAATATTATTAGTAGTTCGTCGAAATGTGTTATTATTCCTCTGATGTTAATGTGAAAGATTTTCAGTCCATTTGTGTGTTTAAACAAGGTACCTAATTGCTTGGCGTTTGTACAGATTGAGGTTATGTTTGCCTGGCTTAAAACGAAGTCAGAGTTATAATCTGTTGATTGCCTATCGCTTTCACAATTTACCATTTAAGAGAACAGTCTGAGTATAGATCTAGGCCTATTCTTAATTTTTTGTTTTTATTAGGTTAAAGATTTTAAAGTTTATGTTGGCAACTTAGATATAGGCTAGGCTTAGTAGTAGGCTAGATCCAACTGGGATTGTGTGTTTAGTAAGGGTAATAAGATATAAGGTACCTTATACGGTTAGGAACTTAACCAATGCTCTTGAGATATTATTCTATACTAATACTAATAAATACTATACTGTAGTCTAGTTGCTACTTGCTGGGGTTAGGCCTAAGCCTAGAATGCTCACTGGTGAAGCCTATTTGGAGGGTATAGCCCAACTTTGTATTTAGTTTTTATCAATCCTGTAGTCTGCTCTATTAGCTCTTTAGTCGCGATTTACTAATTATTTATGAACGATGTTTTGGAGAAATGTTTGGGAGTTAGGTTATGGTTGGCAATTAGGAAACTACCCGACTTATCATCCTGTTGAGGTCGTCTGTGGATTTGATGCGGAGACGCTGGTCGTTATTAGGGGTGTGCGAGATCTCGAAATTTCGAGAACGAGATCGAGAAATCGATTTCTCGTTCTCGATCGCGAGAATTTTTTCTTCCCGAAAATAATCGAGATAACGTAAAATCTCGGGAAATTTGAATTCCCGCCTTATTAGTTCGAAAACATTTGGCCCGATTCCCGCTAGATGGCAGCGCTACTTCAGAGTCGGTAGAAAAGTAAAACTTCTTTATCGACGATTTTGCGCACTGCATCGTGACGCACTCTGCCGGCGACTTTGCGCACCGCGTCGTGATCATTCTTGTTCAATAATAATCGATCTTTTGCGTGGCCCTCATCATCAAAATGATGTATCTACATACATATGAACATTTAACAACATTTATTTTGAATATTATCATGTGATATATAGAGATCTTTTACAAGTAAATATTTTGAACAATCATGGCTTTTAAGCTAAATTTTTGTCTTCAACTTCTAAATTAATATCATTCATTTTACTACAATACTAACTAGCTGTTAGTAATTACCCTAATTATTAGTATTAATAACCTTTATTTGCATAAATAGCAGCCCAATTTAAATCATTTAAAGGAATACAATTGTGGTCTTACTTGCATTCAAAGTCAATAAAGTTGTCTAATTAATGTGATTTCTACACATTACACAATGCAAGAATTTTATTCACCCGAAAATTTCTCGATCTCGTCTCGATTCTCGAATTTAATGTAAACAAATTCTCGTTCTCGTCTCGAGCCTGAAAAATCCCTTCTCGCACACCCCTAGTCGTTATGAATGACGATTATCTCGCCGTCCTGTGTCCAACATTGCCTGGGCCCTACGATTTTTTGGATGCTTCTTAGGAGTTCCATCCTTCGCGGGGTGAGGGACTCGGTGATGAGGGTGTTGGTGTTTTTGAGGGCTCGCTTTCGTCTCCATATCTTGTCCCTGGTTTGGTAGGAAATGAACTTGACGATCATTGGACGCTTGTTTTTTGTTTTATCACTGTGTTGGCCTAGGCGATGGCATCGGCTGATGTCACTGGTTGTGATATTAGCGCTCATCGTCTCATTCATGAATCGAACTGTCAGGGCGTAGGGGTCTTCGTCCCTTTCTTCGTGCAACCCATGCACTAAGAGACAATTCCTACGTCCATACTGTTCGAGTGAGTCGATCTGGACGTCTTGTTGTTGTGTCTTTGTCTTAATCTTGTCAATCTCGTTGTGCATGTCTGTCACGTTCTCTTCCACGAATTTAACCAGGTTGTCAAACTTGCCTACTAGATTTTCAAGTTCACCAGAGAGATTAGGATTAGGATTTTCTTGATCCTGGCATTGGTCCTGGGTAGGCAACTTTGCATTTAGTGTCCTTCTGAAGTCTTCCAATGACTCCGTTAGCCTTGCTTCAAATGCTGTCATTCGTTCTTGGAGTACATCCAGGTCCTTGTCAGGGTTAACCCTGTTGCTGTTTGCTTGGTTCTTGCTTTTCACCATTGTGTGGTTGGTTAACCTGATTTTTTTTTATGATGTCGGGAGTTCTTGTTGCTGGTTTCACTTTCTTAAACAACCTTTTGTTGGCGTATTTTATCACGCTTTATGTGCGTTCTCTATATGTAGATTTAGTGAGTTTATAGTTTATACTTAACTTGATGTTGAAGGCTAGCTGATGCACTTGATATTATAATTCTTAAGTCGAAGTCGCCGGAATAGTTGGATTTTAAGCTAGAGCATTTCTACATGTGACTTACTTTATACCTGTTTATCTTTATTGCCGATCGAGAGTCCACTCCTACTTGACAAACCCTCTTTATATATCTTTATACCTGTTAATCTTTATTGCCGATCGAGAGTCGACTCCTACTCGACAAACCCTCTTTATATATCTTTATACCTGTTAATCTTTATTGCTGATCGAGAGTCGACTCCTACTCGACATACCCTCTTTATATATCTTTATACCTGTTAATCTTTATTGTCGATCGAGAGTCGACTCCTACCCGACATACCCTCTTTATATATCTTTATACCTGTTAATCTTTATTGCCGATCGAGAGTCGACTCCTACTCGACATACTCTCTTTATATATCTTTATACCTGTTTATCTTTATAGCCGATTGAGAGTCCACGCCTACTCGACATACCCTCTTTATATATCTTTATACCTGTTAATCTTTATTGCCGATCGAGAGTCGACTCCTACTCGACATACCCTCTTTATATATCTTTATACCTGTTTATCTTTATTGCCGATCGAGAGTCGACTCCTACTCACATACCCTCTTTATATATCTTTATACCTGTTAATCTTTATCGCTGATCGAGAGTCGACTCCTACTCGTTTCCCGACTCAAAAAACAAAAATCTACCAGGCCTACTCGAAGTCATCATTAATAAACAATTCTAGTATACAAGTGCGTTTAGGCTAAAACTAGTCTACTCTACCGTTGTGTGTTGTCAGTCTACTCACAAGAGAGAATGGTGATTGTCATGGACTAGACACGAGAACAACATGTTGTCAGTCTACTCACAAGAGAGAATGGTGATTGTCATGGACTAGACACGAGAACAACATGTTGTCGGTCTACTCACAAGAGAGAATGGTGATTGTCATGGACGTGTACACGAGAACAACATGTTGTCAGTCTACTCACAAGAGAGAATGGTGATTGTCATGGACGTGTACACGAGAACAACATGTTGTCGGTCTACTCACAGGAGAGAATGGTGATTGTCATGGACGTGTACACGAGAACAACATGTTGTCAGTCTACTCACAAGAGAGAATGGTGATTGTCATGGACGTGTACACGAGAACAACATGTTGTCGGTCTACTCACAAGAGAGAATGGTGATTGTCATGGACGTGTACACGAGAACAACATGTTGTCGGTCTACTCACAGGAGAGAATGGTGATTGTCATGGACGTGTACACGAGAACAACATGTTGTCGGTCTACTCACAGGAGAGAATGGTGATTGTCATGGACGTGTACACGAGAACAACATGTTGTCGGTCTACTCACAAGAGAGAATGGTGATTGTCATGGACGTGTACACGAGAACAACATGTTGTCGGTCTACTCACAAGAGAGAATGGTGATTGTCATGGACGTGTACACGAGAACAACATGTTGTCGGTCTACCCACAAGAGAGAATGGTGATTGTCATGGACGTGTACACGAGAACAACATGTTGTCGGTCTACTCACAGGAGAGAATGGTGATTGTCATGGACGTGTACATGAGAAACAACATGTTGAAGAACAGGAAGCCGAGATTGCTGAGGACTTTGGCTCCGTCGTTGCCGATGTCGTAGTAGAGAGTTCCGATCAAGAAGCCGACCAGGATGTGAGCGAACAGTCGGAGATACATCAGCGTCTGGAACAAGTGCGTACGAGGTAAGCTGCTGGTAGGCATTAGTCAGCTGGTTGTTGTGAAACTGTTCTATTAGGCCTACACACTCAAAACAGTCTCGTGCCCCCACTTTTCGGGCAGCCTGGCGGGCTATCGACATACAAATATAGTTAAGTGTAGATTTGTCTAAAGTCAAAGGTATCCTGTGTTCGCAGAACACACTATACAGTACATATTATATACAATAAATACAATTTTTGAATTTGTCAAATCAAGGCCAAATTGGTTCTTATTTTGTTTTTAGAACTCAAAATGTTTATATCACGTAAAACCCTACAATTTGTTTCATTCACAGAATTCGATTTATTTCGCGATTTGCTTTCAACTCCTATTGATGTGGTGTGTGGAGATATGTGAAGAGGAAAGACGTATCGCATCAAATTTCGCAATATTTTTCGTTTTATCACGCCTTGCGAAACACAAACACCTCCACTTATTGTAGAGAGACTGATAGAGAGATTGTCATACCCAGTCCCTGAAGCTGAAGAGCAGCGTTCGCTTGAGCACGATCCAGAACTGGGCGAACTCGGAGGTGGCGTATCTGCGTTGCGGGACGCTGTCGAGTAGACCCGAGGTCACGTTGTCGGGCTTCTCACAGAGGTCGACGGACACTGAGGGGGGCTCCGCCTCATCTGGCGGGGGAAACAGGCAATGCTTTAGAGCGACCCTTCACAAATACGCTACTTTATTTATTTATATGATTGGTGGAGCGATAGACCCCATCCCCAATAGCTACTCCAGTACACGGACACTGAGGGGGGCTCCGCCTCATCTGGCGGGGGAAACAGGCAATGCTTTAGAGCGACCCTTCACATTTATATGATTGGTGGAGCGATAGACCCCATCCCCAACAGCTACTCCGGTACACGGACACCAACACCCATCACCGATAGAGGTGGCTCAGCGGTAAGACGCGAGGCTCTAACTCGGGCGGTCGCCGGTTCGATTCCGGCCACTGGCTATCCTGACTGAAGGTTTTTCCGAGGTTTTCCTCAGTCTTAAAGGCGAATGCTGGGATTGAGTCCTACTAATAGCCCTCAGACATTCCTTCATAGCTATCTAAACACCCCAATAACCTAGTTAGTCACCTGAAGAGAGGCACATCAGGTAAAGTTGGTGTGCACCCTATAATGGGTATTCATATGAAAAATTATTATTAAATTATTGCATCCATCTTTGTCTATGTATCATTGTTTTCCTTAAAGTTAAGCAGGTGACAAGAAAAGATTTACGAATTTTTCAGTGATTCCATAATTTTTATTTCAGAAAACGAGGACCCACGAGAAACCCCTCTCCCCCCCCCCCCCCCCCCCCGGCGAGGAAGATCGTGAAACGTACGTCTTGGTTTGGAAAGAGTGATAGGGACCAACAGCTTACCTGAAGAACAAGATGATAGGGTGGCCGTCTGAAGACTGAAGAAAAACGAACAATATCTATACACACAAATAAATAACGACAAAACGTTTTGGCTTCTAAAGCCTTGTTCACTCACTGGAGTGGAGGGACTAACTAAACTAAACTAACAGTATTTACAAACATTTACATTAGGTGTTGTCAGTGGTGGGAGAGTGAAGTAGAGGGGGGGGGGGGAGAAGTATGGTAAGGGCAGTTCACTGTGTTGTCCCCTGAGGTTAAGGTTGGGTGGCACAAGGAAACTAGTGACCATTGACTGGCCACGTTCCCATTTTCTTGCTCACTAACACAGGTAACAGAGTGAACTACCCTTACTATACTTTTTTGTTAATTGTTACTTTACTAGCCCGAGCAAAGTTTCACTAGCCCGGGGCGAGCGTTATTTCTACCCCTGTACTCGTACGAAACAAGCCAAACAAACAAACAGAAACCCGCTCGCTCACCGGCGTTCTTCTTGACGATGTCATTGGCGTACGGCTGGAACAGGTTCTTGTTTCCGTTGGTCGTCATCACTTTGCCGTCTGCGAACTTGACGACTTCCCCCGTGTCCGTGTTGACGTCTCCCTCCTTGCCTGCCAACCCTCCATTAGACTTGCTGCAATCAGGGGACACCCAACACTCCTTCACATGCCTCATACCTCTCATTTAACTAATTTTACATTGCTTTAAATATGATTAAAGCACAGCGCATGGCGTAAGTAGCTAATATTAAATATGCTCTTTCAAGAAAATCAAAACTAACTTTTCAACGATATAAAAATTCATTATCGATTTTATATATTATTTTATGATATTATCGAAAAATAGCTTAACGATATCAATATACATTGATATTTTCATGCCAATTTTTAATGATAAATATAGTTTTCTAGACAGTTCTCCCAACACGTGGACCTTCCCACTGCCACGCCCATTGAATGACACGTGCGGCCATTGAATGACACGTGCGGCCATTGAATGAATCGAGCGCCCATTGAATGACACGTGCGGCCATTGAATGAATCGAGCGCCCATTGAATGACATGTGCGCCCATTGAATGACGCGTGCGGCCATTGAATGAATGGAGCGCCCATTGAATGACACGTGCGGCCATTGAATGACACGTACGGCCATTGAATGAATCGAGCGCCCATTGAATGACACGTGCACCCATTGAATGATGCGTGGCGCACAGCTGTAGATGAATTTAGTCGGGTTCCATTGACCTCGCTCAACTGACTGAAAATCGCAATTTAATATACATTTTTTTTGTTGAGTTTCATAATTTTTAATAAATATACTCTTCACGAAATATCGCGATGCAGAATAAAAACAATTAGGAACGGTGAGTGTAAATACCCGGTGTCGTCGTTCTGAATGCCGTTGTTGAGCGCCTGCTTGGTGACAGGAGGGAAGGGTTTGCCCTGGCGAATGTCGTTGCGTCCGTTGTTGATCGCATCCACCAGCCGACGGATGTTGTTCCCGTACTCGCCACACGATACCTCGATAACTGGCGACAACAGACATTTATTAGCCCCCTGCCTGGCACTCATGTGTAACACAAGTATATACATGGTGGGTGAGTATTAGATGTTGTTCCCGTACTCGCCACACGACACCTCGATAACTGGCGACAACAGATATTTATTAGCCACCTGCCTGGCACTCATGTGTAACACAAGTATATACATGGTGGGTGAGTATTAGATGTTGTTCCCGTACTCGCCACACGACACCTCGATAACTGGCGACAACAGATATTTATTAGCCACCTGCCTGGCACTCATGTGTAACACAAGTATATACATGGTGGGTGAGTATTAGATGTTGTTCCCGTACTCGCCACACGACACCTCGATAACTGGCGACAACAGATATTTATTAGCCACCTGCCTGGCACTTATGTGTAACACAAGTATATACATGGTGGGCGAGTATAAGATGCTGTAACTTGTAATAGTAGTAACAATGTGAATACAATGACTATAATACTGCATACAATAAATTAATATGTAATAATAATAATATACAAATAAAGTAGGGCTGCCCAGCAATAAAAAAAATCAAATCAATATCGGCAATATTGAGACTTTTCTCGTCTATTTTTAGGATTTCCAGACCAGCGATAGGCCATTCATTATAAACATTATATATTCATTATATATTATAATATTTTAACTTTGAAATGTCTTACTATGTGTATCAATTTGTGTTATACTATTCAAAATTTAAAATATCCACACAAAACATCAATAATTTGATTGGCGTGACGTAATCGTTTTTTTTTTTAGAATTAGTTTATTAGGCACAAGTTCGATATTGTAATGTGTACGATATA
>OX246750.1:23638153-23665653 GCA_945910005.1 Isoperla grammatica | reverse complement strand
CCACCACTTCCTCCTTCTCGTCGCTAGTGACGTCGCTCCCCAGCTTCAGGTAGGTAGCAACGCTCATCGCCTCCTGATAAACATGCGTCTCTACATAAGCGACACTAGCGTTGTACCCACCACTTCCTCCTTCTCGTCGCTAGTGACGTCGCTCCCCAGCTTCAGGTAGGTAGCAACGCTCATCGCCTCCTGATAAACATGCGTCTCTACATAAGCGTTGTACCCACCACTTCCTCCTTCTCGTCGCTAGTGACGTCGCTCCCCAGCTTCAGGTTGGTAGCAACGCTCATCGCCTCCTGATAAACATGCGTCTCTACATAAGCGTTGTACCCACCACTTCCTCCCTCTCGTCGCTAGTGACGTCGCTCCCCAGCTTCAGGTAGGTAGCAACGCTCATCGCCTCCTGATAAACATGCGTCTCTACATAAGCGTTGTACTCACCACTTCCTCCTTCTCGTCGCTAGTGACGTCGCTCCCCAGCTTCAGGTTGGTAGCAACGCTCATCGCCTCCTGATAAACATGCGTCTCTACATAAGCGTTGTACCCACCACTTCCTCCTTCTCGTCGCTAGTGACGTCGCTCCCCAGCTTCAGGTTGGTAGCAACGCTCATCGCCAGCTTCAGGTTGGTAGCAACGCTCATCGCCAGCTTCAGGTTGGTAGCAACGCTCATCGCCTCCTGATAAACATGCGTCTCTACATAAGCGTTGTACCCACCACTTCCTCCTTCTCGTCGCTAGTGACGTCGCTCCCCAGCTTCAGGTTGGTAGCAACGCTCATCGCCTCCTGATAAACATGCGTCTCTACATAAGCGTTGTACTCACCACTTCCTCCTTCTCGTCGCTAGTGACGTCGCTCCCCAGCTTCAGGTTGGTAGCAACGCTCATCGCCTCCTGATAAACATGCGTCTCTACATAAGCGTTGTACCCACCACTTCCTCCTTCTCGTCGCTAGTGACGTCGCTCCCCAGCTTCAGGTTGGTAGCAACGCTCATCGCCTCCTGATAAACATGCGTCTCTACATAAGCGTTGTACCCACCACTTCCTCCCTCTCGTCGCTAGTGACGTCGCTCCCCAGCTTCAGGTTGGTAGCAACGCTCATCGCCTCCTGATAAACATGCGTCTCTACATAAGCGTTGTACCCACCACTTCCTCCTTCTCGTCGCTAGTGACGTCGCTCCCCAGCTTCAGGTTGGTAGCAACGCTCATCGCCTCCTGATAAACATGCGTCTCTACATAAGCGTTGTACCCACCACTTCCTCCCTCTCGTCGCTAGTGACGTCGCTCCCCAGCTTCAGGTAGGTAGCAACGCTCATCGCCTCCTGATAAACATGCGTCTCTACATAAGCGTTGTACTCACCACTTCCTCCTTCTCGTCGCTAGTGACGTCGCTCCCCAGCTTCAGGTTGGTAGCAACGCTCATCGCCTCCTGATAAACATGCGTCTCTACATAAGCGTTGTACCCACCACTTCCTCCTTCTCGTCGCTAGTGACGTCGCTCCCCAGCTTCAGGTTGGTAGCAACGCTCATCGCCAGCTTCAGGTTGGTAGCAACGCTCATCGCCAGCTTCAGGTTGGTAGTAACGCTCATCGCCTCCTGATAAACATGCGTCTCTACATAAGCGTTGTACCCACCACTTCCTCCTTCTCGTCGCTAGTGACGTCGCTCCCCAGCTTCAGGTTGGTAGCAACGCTCATCGCCTCCTGATAAACATGCGTCTCTACATAAGCGTTGTACCCACCACTTCCTCCCTCTCGTCGCTAGTGACGTCGCTCCCCAGCTTCAGGTTGGTAGCAACGCTCATCGCCTCCTGATAAACATGCGTCTCTACATAAGCGTTGTACCCACCACTTCCTCCCTCTCGTCGCTAGTGACGTCGCTCCCCAGCTTCAGGTTGGTAGCAACGCTCATCGCCTCCTGATAAACATGCGTCTCTACATAAGCGTTGTACCCACCACTTCCTCCTTCTCGTCGCTAGTGACGTCGCTCCCCAGCTTCAGGTAGGTAGCAACGCTCATCGCCTCCTGATAAACATGCGTCTCTACATAAGCGTTGTACCCACCACTTCCTCCTTCTCGTCGCTAGTGACGTCGCTCCCCAGCTTCAGGTTGGTAGCAACGCTCATCGCCTCCTGATAAACATGCGTCTCTACATAAGCGTTGTACTCACCACTTCCTCCTTCTCGTCGCTAGTGACGTCGCTCCCCAGCTTCAGGTTGGTAGCAACGCTCATCGCCTCCTGATAAACATGCGTCTCTACATAAGCGTTGTACCCACCACTTCCTCCTTCTCGTCGCTAGTGACGTCGCTCCCCAGCTTCAGGTTGGTAGCAACGCTCATCGCCTCCTGATAAACATGCGTCTCTACATAAGCGTTGTACTCACCACTTCCTCCTTCTCGTCGCTAGTGACGTCGCTCCCCAGCTTCAGGTTGGTAGCAACGCTCATCGCCTCCTGATAAACATGCGTCTCTACATAAGCGTTGTACCCACCACTTCCTCCTTCTCGTCGCTAGTGACGTCGCTCCCCAGCTTCAGGTTGGTAGCAACGCTCATCGCCTCCTGATAAACATGCGTCTCTACATAAGCGTTGTACCCACCACTTCCTCCCTCTCGTCGCTAGTGACGTCGCTCCCCAGCTTCAGGTTGGTAGCAACGCTCATCGCCTCCTGATAAACATGCGTCTCTACATAAGCGTTGTACCCACCACTTCCTCCTTCTCGTCGCTAGTGACGTCGCTCCCCAGCTTCAGGTTGGTAGCAACGCTCATCGCCTCCTGATAAACATGCGTCTCTACATAAGCGTTGTACCCACCACTTCCTCCTTCTCGTCGCTAGTGACGTCGCTCCCCAGCTTCAGGTTGGTAGCAACGCTCATCGCCTCCTGATAAACATGCGTCTCTACATAAGCGTTGTACCCACCACTTCCTCCTTCTCGTCGCTAGTGACGTCGCTCCCCAGCTTCAGGTTGGTAGCAACGCTCATCGCCTCCTGATAAACATGCGTCTCTACATAAGCGTTGTACCCACCACTTCCTCCTTCTCGTCGCTAGTGACGTCGCTCCCCAGCTTCAGGTTGGTAGCAACGCTCATCGCCTCCTGATAAACATGCGTCTCTACATAAGCGTTGTACCCACCACTTCCTCCTTCTCGTCGCTAGTCACGTCGCTCCCCAGCTTCAGGTTGGTAGCAACGCTCATCGCCTCCTGATAAACATGCGTCTCTACATAAGCGACACTAGCGTTGTACCCACCACTTCCTCCTTCTCGTCGCTAGTGACGTCGCTCCCCAGCTTCAGGTTGGTAGCAACGCTCATCGCCTCCTGATAAACATGCGTCTCTACATAAGCGTTGTACCCACCACTTCCTCCTTCTCGTCGCTAGTGACGTCGCTCCCCAGCTTCAGGTAGGTAGCAACGCTCATCGCCTCCTGATAAACATGCGTCTCTACATAAGCGTTGTACCCACCACTTCCTCCTTCTCGTCGCTAGTGACGTCGCTCCCCAGCTTCAGGTAGGTAGCAACGCTCATCGCCTCCTGATAAACATGCGTCTCTACATAAGCGTTGTACCCACCACTTCCTCCTTCTCGTCGCTAGTGACGTCGCTCCCCAGCTTCAGGTTGGTAGCAACGCTCATCGCCTCCTGATAAACATGCGTCTCTACATAAGCGTTGTACCCACCACTTCCTCCTTCTCGTCGCTAGTGACGTCGCTCCCCAGCTTCAGGTAGGTAGCAACGCTCATCGCCTCCTGATAAACATGCGTCTCTACATAAGCGTTGTACCCACCACTTCCTCCTTCTCGTCGCTAGTGACGTCGCTCCCCAGCTTCAGGTAGGTAGCAACGCTCATCGCCTCCTGATAAACATGCGTCTCTACATAAGCGTTGTACCCACCACTTCCTCCTTCTCGTCGCTAGTGACGTCGCTCCCCAGCTTCAGGTTGGTAGCAACGCTCATCGCCTCCTGATAAACATGCGTCTCTACATAAGCGTTGTACCCACCACTTCCTCCTTCTCGTCGCTAGTGACGTCGCTCCCCAGCTTCAGGTAGGTAGCAACGCTCATCGCCTCCTGATAAACATGCGTCTCTACATAAGCGTTGTACCCACCACTTCCTCCTTCTCGTCGCTAGTGACGTCGCTCCCCAGCTTCAGGTTGGTAGCAACGCTCATCGCCTCCTGACAAACATGCGTCTCTACATAAGCGACACTAGCGTTGTACCCACCACTTCCTCCTTCTCGTCGCTAGTGACGTCACTCCCCAGCTTCAGGTTGGTAGCAACGCTCATCGCCTCCTGATAAACATGCGTCTCTACATAAGCGTTGTACCCACCACTTCCTCCTTCTCGTCGCTAGTGACGTCGCTCCCCAGCTTCAGGTTGGTAGCAACGCTCATCGCCTCCTGATAAACATGCGTCTCTACATAAGCGTTGTACCCACCACTTCCTCCTTCTCGTCGCTAGTGACGTCGCTCCCCAGCTTCAGGTTGGTAGCAACGCTCATCGCCTCCTGATAAACATGCGTCTCTACATAAGCGTTGTACCCACCACTTCCTCCTTCTCGTCGCTAGTGACGTCGCTCCCCAGCTTCAGGTTGGTAGCAACGCTCATCGCCTCCTGATAAACATGCGTCTCTACATAAGCGTTGTACCCACCACTTCCTCCTTCTCGTCGCTAGTGACGTCGCTCCCCAGCTTCAGGTTGGTAGCAACGCTCATCGCCTCCTGATAAACATGCGTCTCTACATAAGCGTTGTACCCACCACTTCCTCCTTCTCGTCGCTAGTGACGTCGCTCCCCAGCTTCAGGTTGGTAGCAACGCTCATCGCCTCCTGATAAACATGCGTCTCTACATAAGCGTTGTACCCACCACTTCCTCCTTCTCGTCGCTAGTGACGTCGCTCCCCAGCTTCAGGTAGGTAGCAACGCTCATCGCCTCCTGATAAACATGCGTCTCTACATAAGCGTTGTACCCACCACTTCCTCCTTCTCGTCGCTAGTGACGTCGCTCCCCAGCTTCAGGTAGGTAGCAACGCTCATCGCCTCCTGATAAACATGCGTCTCTACATAAGCGTTGTACCCACCACTTCCTCCTTCTCGTCGCTAGTGACGTCGCTCCCCAGCTTCAGGTTGGTAGCAACGCTCATCGCCTCCTGATAAACATGCGTCTCTACATAAGCGTTGTACCCACCACTTCCTCCTTCTCGTCGCTAGTGACGTCGCTCCCCAGCTTCAGGTTGGTAGCAACGCTCATCGCCTCCTGATAAACATGCGTCTCTACATAAGCGTTGTACCCACCACTTCCTCCTTCTCGTCGCTAGTCACGTCGCTCCCCAGCTTCAGGTAGGTAGCAACGCTCATCGCCTCCTGATAAACATGCGTCTCTACATAAGCGTTGTACCCACCACTTCCTCCTTCTCGTCGCTAGTGACGTCGCTCCCCAGCTTCAGGTTGGTAGCAACGCTCATCGCCTCCTGATAAACATGCGTCTCTACACTAGCGTTGTACCCACCACTTCCTCCTTCTCGTCGCTAGTGACGTCGCTCCCCAGCTTCAGGTAGGTAGCAACGCTCATCGCCTCCTGATAAACATGCGTCTCTACATAAGCGTTGTACCCACCACTTCCTCCTTCTCGTCGCTAGTGACGTCGCTCCCCAGCTTCAGGCTGGTAGCAACGCTCATCGCCTCCTGATAAACATGCGTCTCTACATAAGCGTTGTACCCACCACTTCCTCCTTCTCGTCGCTAGTGACGTCGCTCCCCAGCTTCAGGTTGGTAGCAACGCTCATCGCCTCCTGATAAACATGCGTCTCTACATAAGCGTTGTACCCACCACTTCCTCCTTCTCGTCGCTAGTGACGTCGCTCCCCAGCTTCAGGTAGGTAGCAACGCTCATCGCCTCCTGATAAACATGCGTCTCTACATAAGCGTTGTACCCACCACTTCCTCCTTCTCGTCGCTAGTGACGTCGCTCCCCAGCTTCAGGTTGGTAGCAACGCTCATCGCCTCCTGATAAACATGCGTCTCTACACTAGCGTTGCACCCACCACTTCCTCCTTCTCGTCGCTAGTCACGTCGCTCCCCAGCTTCAGGTAGGTAGCAACGCTCATCGCCTCCTGATAAACATGCGTCTCTACATAAGCGTTGTACCCACCACTTCCTCCTTCTCGTCGCTAGTGACGTCGCTCCCCAGCTTCAGGTTGGTAGCAACGCTCATCGCCTCCTGATAAACATGCGTCTCTACATAAGCGTTGTACCCACCACTTCCTCCTTCTCGTCGCTAGTGACGTCGCTCCCCAGCTTCAGGTTGGTAGCAACGCTCATCGCCTCCTGATAAACATGCGTCTCTACATAAGCGTTGTACCCACCACTTCCTCCTTCTCGTCGCTAGTGACGTCGCTCCCCAGCTTCAGGTTGGTAGCAACGCTCATCGCCTCCTGATAAACATGCGTCTCTACATAAGCGTTGTACCCACCACTTCCTCCTTCTCGTCGCTAGTGACGTCGCTCCCCAGCTTCAGGTTGGTAGCAACGCAATCGCCTCCTGATAAACATGCGTCACTACATAAGCGTTGTACCCACCAATTCCTCCTTCTCGTCGCTAGTGACGTCGCTCCCCAGCTTCAGGTAGGTAGCAACGCTCATCGCCTCCTGATAAACATGCGTCTCTACATAAGCGTTGTACCCACCACTTCCTCCTTCTCGTCGCTAGTGACGTCGCTCCCCAGCTTCAGGTTGGTAGCAACGCTCATCGCCTCCTGATAAACATGCGTCTCTACATAAGCGTTGTACCCACCACTTCCTCCTTCTCGTCGCTAGTGACGTCGCTCCCCAGCTTCAGGTTGGTAGCAACGCTCATCGCCTCCTGATAAACATGCGTCTCTACATAAGCGTTGTACCCACCACTTCCTCCTTCTCGTCGCTAGTGACGTCGCTCCCCAGCTTCAGGTTGGTAGCAACGCTCATCGCCTCCTGATAAACATGCGTCTCTACATAAGCGTTGTACCCACCACTCCCTCCTTCTCGTCGCTAGTGACGTCGCTCCCCAGCTTCAGGTTGGTAGCAACGCTCATCGCCTCCTGATAAACATGCATCTCTACATAAGCGACACTAGCGTTGTACTCACCACTTCCTCCTTCTCGTCACTAGTGACGTCGCTCCCCAGCTTCAGGTTGGTAGCAACGCTCATCGCCTCCTCTACTGTCAGGTTGGAGTGGAGCTGGTTGTCCTGCATGATGTAGCAGGAGAGCTTACGGAAGTGGCTTAGGTTACGCTCGGTCCCGTTGATTGTGATCGATCCCTTCATGCCAGACGTCCTGAAACAGACGCGTGGGTCACGTTAGTATCGACAACACTTAGCGTCACGTGAATTTTAACGTTCATTATAATAAAGTGTAAGTTTTTTGTTACAATCAATCCATTTGTTATGGTGTCTAATTTTTATGCAGCTAAATCCATAATGTTTTAGTACTATATGCAAATTGTGGGGGGTCTGTCATACTGAAATAAATAAATCCAGTAAGAAAATCAGATTTTGTGTCATTGAACAGCCAGGTTTTGATCAGATCAAGCAAGGTGGTAGAATAAGCCAGACATATAATAACAAAATTAAACACGCATTGAAAGTCCGACATGTAAACGAGTGTTTGCTTGTGACCATCGGCCTGAGTGTGTAGATGCACGATTGCGTCAACACTACATACTTGCTTACAAGTCAACTTATAAAGTTATAATAGCTTTAAAATTCTGTAGTGTTAACAAATTACAAACACATATTACGATATAGGTCAATCAATATCAGAGATGCGGTTATGGTTATGGTTAGCACTGAGCATTTGTGTCGTCATCTTTAAACAAATTACCCATCACACATTTTGCGTAGTGATATATAAACAAAGGAACCTCAACTATGCTATGGCCTACCTCAACTATGCTATGCTATGCCCTACCTCAACTATGCAATGCTATGCCCTACCTCAAGTATGCTATGCTATGGCCTACCTCAACTATGCTATGCCCTACCTCAACTATGCTATGCTATGGCCTACCTCAACTATGCTATGCTATGGCCTACCTCAACTATGCTATGCTATGGCCTAACTCAACTATGCTATGGCCTACCTCAACTATGCTATGCTATGGCCTACCTCAACTATGCTATGCTATGGCCTACCTCAACTATGCTATGCTATGGCCTACCTCAACTATGCTATGCTATGGCCTACCTCAACTATGCTATGCTATGCCCTACCTCAACTATGCTATGCTATGGCTTACCTCAACTATGCTATGCTATGGCCTACCTCAACAATGCTATGCTATGCTATGGCCTCATGGCTACCTCAACTATGCTATGGCCTCATGGCTACCTCAACTATGCTATGCTATGGCCTACCTCAACTATGCTATGCTATGGCCTACCTCAACTATGCTATGCTATGCTATGGCCTACCTCAACTATGCTATGGCCTCATGGCTACCTCAACTATGCTATGGCCTCATGGCTACCTCAACTATGCTATGCTATGGCCTACCTCAACTATGCTATGCTATGGCTACCTCAACTATGCTATGCTATGGCTACCTCAACTATGCTATGCTATGGCTACCTCAACTATGCTATGCTATGCTATGGCTACCTCAACTATGCTATGCTATGCTATGCTATGGCCTCAGGGGGAAGAGTTCCATATGTCTGTTATGCTCATACTTGTAATGAAGGCTTAACAATAAACACTTAATGATGATTTCTGATCATTTTATCATATAAATTTGGACTTTTTAAATTCAACAAAATGAATGAATGGCAAATAACTAATTATTTCTTCTTATTGATGTACAGTAGTTGGAAAAAGTAGACATTTAGGTAGCTTCTACATACGTTTATAGATATGTATGTCTAGAGATGATGACGCAAACCGGGTAAAAATACCGTCAAATGCTTGATTAATCATGCGAGTATTGAATATCAATCATTCTCAGTGAACTTTAAGGTTCATCGCTCATGTGTGCAGTGATAAAAAGCCTCTGTTTTTATGTTTTCAGTAGAGCTGGACCAAGATAAGCGAGTTGCCACACGAGGATTGTCAATATTTACCATTCCGCACTCTTGAACACGGAACGTGGCTGGCTAGTGTCATACAAGGAAATAGCCGGTCAGCGATCACTCGGGTCAACCCAGATGACCTTAGTGAGACGATAACGACCAATAAATACGTTTCCTTGCAGCTCAACTGTTGCAGTGACAAATTAGTCCGGTGTATTGGAATATCTTTACGCATAGCCCATCATACCCTCTACTGCAGAGGTTCCCAAACTTTGATCAGTGGCGGACCCTTTGTGCCACCTTTTAACATTTAGCGGACCCCCAAACTACATTTGTGTAAATGGTATGCTATTTACTATACAACCTTCCACCCTCCCTCTTCCCGCAGACAAATTACAAAATAAGATAGGTAGGGTACCTATATAATATGTGCATGCAATTGCAAATAATACTTCAATTAGTTAATGTGGGCGTTATTATTATTTTAATTAGTCTTAAGCAACATATTTTTCACCTTTCAAAACGACCATTTAGTACTCACAAACATGTCAATTGTTTGAATTGTTGTTTTATTTATAATCTAAATTATTTAATTTAGATGTTTATTAAGTACTTCTTAATTTTTGGACTAATTAGCACTAAGGAAACTTAATTTTTGAAAAATAATTGGAAAACTATTTCGCGGACCCCCTGCTAAGTGGCAGCGGGGTCCGCGGACCACAGTTTGGGAACCTCTGCTCTACTGCTACTAATACCCGCGCTCACTCAAGCAGCCGTTAGACATTGAGAACAAAGAAATTGTTAAGCTACGTTATACTAAGGTTAAATTGGGTTAGTTAGGTTATGTTAGGTTAGGATACGTTAGGTTACGTTAGGTGAGGTTAGGTTAAGGTTATTTTGAGACCCCACGTTTTCTTCTGAAGTTCGCTTCGCAACGTGTAACGCAATCTGAGTAATAATATTCCAAGGGTAAAGATATTCTGTAACACCGGCATGGATGACTCCACGATTGCATTTTAGATCAGAGGTGTCCCAACAGGTAATTTGAGACTTGTGGGTAACTAAATTATGTTTTAGATTTTGATGTGAGATATTGTTTTTTCACAACTATCTATAATTCACATCTTGCAACAACATACAAAAGAGAATAAAGATTTATTTTGTTTATACTATTTTTACTAAGAGCCCAAAATGACGCTATGCCGGGGGGCATAAAGTTTCACGACAGGGAGGCGAATCTCAATTGGCTGATGAGATCCAGCATGATGGTCAGATATACCAATTGTGGGCACATGAAATTATGATTATTTTAAATTACTAATTTTTAGTGATCGATTTTTATTTTTCAATCTCTCTTTTCTTTGTTTTTCTGTTTTGTTATCTTTTATTGTTTTTATTTCATTCAGTGTTATTCTTATTATACTATTGTTCCATTGTAAATTGTACAGTTCATTTATGGTGTAATTATCAGTCATTACATTTTGAAAAGTTTTGTTGCTAATTCTGCCCCTCTCATTTCCATTCGAACTTTGCAACGGCTACAATTCAATCTCCTAGAGTTTAGGGAGACTTGCTTGCGTTATCTAGAACTTGGGAACCTGAAGGGGTGCTTGCATGGTTAATACTATCTATGCAGTATACCTAATCTGTAGAAATAATAACTAAGATAAGAAAGATAACAAAGCAATAGTAATTAAATTAGTCTCACAGAACTCGGCCAAGGTCCCTAGGTTTCAATGATGATTGCGGTTAATTTCGGCATCACCTTTATAATTTAGGGTCAATTACACTCGCATTTAGGATATGATTTGAAGGAATAACTCCCTCCCACCCCCCGCCGCAGATGCCCTTTAACGAAAATATTTGGAAAGTAAACAATACAATTTCGTTACCTAGTCCTAAACACAATCTCAAAAAAACATTTTTGGGATATTCCCATTTATGTGTATTTACTTGAAACTATTGCCTAATAACCTCTAATCCACCTCTCTACGCGTTTAAACGTTCCATCCCTAGACGCTGCACAGTGAATCGAACCAACTAGACCAGACATATGTCCATGTAAAATCCAAATTACCTCAACTACACCCCAACTTAATGTCATCTGAGGCATCAAAATTACACCGACCAGTGGCGTATCCAAGGGGGGGGGGAGGGGGGGGGGGGGACAACCCCCCCCCCCCCCCTTTCGCAAAGGAAAAGTGAAAATTGCATTGGATTGAAAAAAATTAAAATATAAATGTTCAGTATTTTTGTTTGAAATACCAAAGACATTAGTTTTTGTTAAAAATACACACATCGCTCTATAATTCCATTTTTGTATATTAACACTTCAGTTCAATTGTGGTTCTTTGAAGCTTTTTTTCGTTTCTTAAGGAGAAAATCGTTGCCAGAAATGTAATTATTTTAGTTCAGTTGGCCGCTGTAAAACGCACAAATTTGCACCAAAATTACCTTGACGAGAACATTTTTCCGGGGGGAAAACCCCCCGGACCCCCCGTTTATTTTTGGTTCCACTCTCTATAATATGAGTTAAACCCCCCCCCCCCCTTTCCAAAATCCTGGATACGATACGCCACTGACACCGACTGCCGTGTAAAGTAGTAGGCATGACCGCAAAGTAGCAAATCTGAAACGAACACTATACCCCACTTACGTACCAAAAGTCATCAAACGCATTTTCTCATGTGCGTTATGTGAAAATTGCCATATCTCATCAATCCCGTACCTAGATGGTCAATGTGATTGGTAATCTGGTTGTGTTGCCATACTAATGCAGTCAGTGCTCTCGTTACAAAACACTCCCTGTACTTGTTATCAAGAACCAAACAGTGAGACAAGCATTCGACTACTCAGCGAAGTGATCGAATGGTTGAGGTCTCAACAGATCTGGGTTCGAGTCCCAGCGAGAATAGATTTTGTGTGATAGTGATTGTATTTTTATTCTACACGCGTTTATGTTTTAACCCACAAGAAAATATAATTATTGCCATAATTAATAGTACATTGAGAAGAAGTTACATCGCCTCAAATGCAGTACATTTACAGTAAAATATTATAACAAAGACACGAATCGGAATAACACACCTCAGATTTTGCAATAAGGCTAATCAAAATGATTGGTGTATATAAAGAAGGATTTACGGTGTCTGCCTGCGGGATATCGGCATCAATAATCAACAATATTTAGTAATCCGCGTCACATCTCTTCAGATAAAAGTTCTTCTTGGTTCTTATGATATTTTATTTGGTGAGATGTTATAAAACGATACAATGACACATAGTTGTTCATGTAATATGATGCCAAGTCTTATCCAGTATCCGATCCCGCCCACTTTACCTCCCATCCTTGCTTCAAAGCAAAATAATCAACTTTCGTGAGAGAGCGCCACGAACCAGAGCCAAATGTGTGATTTGCAGAGCATTCGTACTAAACATCTCACGTCTACATTATTACTTGGATCACGCTCATATTTTGTGTCCGCATTAACAATGATACTGTGGTGCTACGTACATAGAGTTTTTGTTCAAATTCGATCTAGTTCGGACACAAACAATTTTTAAACAGGAACTAAAAATTACGAAAATTTTAAACCTGAAAACAAAAAATCTATGCAATAATCTAAGTACGTAAAACAACAATTTAGTTATCTAAATGCTGGTTCAAACAGAATCGAAATAAGTGGATTTTAGTGCACGTGGTTTGTATAGTACGAAAGTACTGCACGTCGGACGCTCAGAGTTGTCTTTATTTAGTTCTGGATGTGTTCCCGACACAACGCAACACTAACATGTGTCTTGGCAAGACTCCAAGGTGCAAGGTAAGCGTATGAGACACAGGTACATCACATTGACCTTACACTTGAAAGCGTTATCTACGAGTGCCTCGACCAAGATAAACATTTGGACTCTCTCTGGTTCAAAGTCTTTGGATGGTATTGTGTAACGAGGGGGATCGAATAACGATGAGCTGGCAATCAACAAGGTGACACATTGCTTGTTGGGTATTACCAATTTTATGGATTTTGACGTTTATTTTATTTATGCATTTTGAAGAAAGGGACATTAATTTTGGAGTGTACCGGGTAATAAATAAAATAAATAAAAATAAATGACCCCTTCTTCAAATTGAATAAATAAGGAACATAAAGCTCGTCATCTTCAGCCTACAAATCCGTGCAGCAGTAGTCAAAACAACATATTGAAACTGGTTTAAAACATAATTACGTATTATTTGAAGCATGCGTCTTACATAATTGGAAAGATACAATAATAGGTAACGTAAACAATGATTTTGTGTAGAAATTTTACTAAAAAAAACAA
The DNA here is from genome assembly GCA_945910005.1 of Isoperla grammatica. NCBI lineage: Eukaryota > Metazoa > Arthropoda > Insecta > Plecoptera > Perlodidae > Isoperla > Isoperla grammatica. The sequence continues at coordinate 23,652,296 of OX246750.1, read as the reverse complement.
CATAAAGTTGGTAGATTAAAGAAATGCTCTTGGTTCGAACACACTCTTCTTACAAAGATAGATGAAACATGAGAAATATGACACATGTGAATGTGATGAATGAAACTGAACCCAGGAACAAAATGTTACGTTCATTTTTCGAGAGTTGAGAAAGTAAGAGTAGGCCTATGTAAAGTATGCTTCAATACAAGTGCAGTAACTATGTAATAACTATGTGAGTACATGTATGTAATGTAACTATGTTGATGATCTCTTGGATGGACAATTGAGGAAGTACAGTACCGGTACTTAGAGCAAACAAAAAAAGTAGGTTACGGAAAACTTAAATTAACTTGAGAATTGTCTAGCTGGTCACATTTTGGGCACAACAAATATTAACAATACCAGGGCCGTAACTAAAACCACAGGTTGATAACAATGAACATACCCAGACCAAATGGAAATACCCTAAAGGCACCGTGTGTTAGTACATACAGCGCTATATGTGGCCAAATGTAGCAATTTATGGGTGAAGATTGCATTCCCCGGTTGAAAATAGTGCCGGATATTATTGTGAAATATATTTTTGTTTGTTTTTTGTTTGCTTATTTTTTCTTATTGTTTTGTTTTGTGTTGGTTATTGTTTTAAGCCGCGTACACACTTGCGCATTTTTGTGCAACTGCGCCGCGCCACGAACTGCGCCGCGAACCGCGCCGCGATCCAAGTGGCCCGGGGGGTCTACAGTCTTCACCTGGTACTTGGACCAACTACATGTCTAAGGAACTGATAGTTGGCCCTTTTTCACTATCCCCTTTTCCTGCCGCAAAGAAGACAACAAAGATTTCATTAAACACTCACGTAGGCTTTCGCGGCCCGAGTCAATCACTAAACTTGAACTTGGCTTTCGGGTATAGCCGCGTCGATTATTGCTTAAAGATTTCATTTTCTGTTGACACTCGTCAACAGAAATCCCAGTAGAGCAGTAATGTCCTCATACGAATCGATCTTTATCAACCGATTAAAATGGCACTTTTGCCTTGAGTTCCACAGAACCTCTTTAGTTCTGTAGACCTCAATAAAGGTTAGCAATAGATCATTTGTCCACTTCATACTGCATGAATGACAACTCGAAGGTGAAAGTGGAAACTAGTGGATGCAACCCCGCACGGTGCGCGACCGTCCACACTGGCTGCAACGTGCGCGCGCGCATCCCTTTGAGGTTCATCGCAATACCGACTCTGGACCCCTATTCGGTAACTTTCCCATTTCTGCCTGAAATGAAAGCAGCCGAAACGAATGCAGGCAGAAATTATTTGCCCGTTTCAGCCGTCGCCAAAGATGAACATAATAGCGATTCTATAACAGCGCCTGAAATCTGTAGGTACGCTTTGGGAGGACATCACAAGGCGACTGAGCCACCGAGGCTTTAAGCCAATCAGAAACAAACAATATCATGATTTAGAGGGCCGTGATCACTGCAACCAAACTACAACACGGCTCAAATCAAAACAAACATAACCCTACACAGTTACATGAACGCGTCTTTTACAACACAAGAAGCAACCTAGAATGCCCTATTTCTCTATTCTAGGAATGTCTCTATGTTCTAGGAAGCCTACAAGGTAATGCCTAGGCCTACGCCAATATCTAATTATGTCTTAACACTGAATTTATATGTATCGGCCTAGTAATACGGCAGTCCTAGTGATACAATAAGCCTAGGCTAGAGTTGTTTACGTAATATTTCTCTAATGGCGGGCGTCACTAGACCGCGGCGCCGGCTGAGATTTTCGAATAATAAAGACTGCCTCAAATGAAAAGTAAATACGTTGTTTATTGGTGTTTTTCACTCATTATAATGGAACATAATTATTAAATGCAGTTTGCAGTACAATATCACGCGTCAACAGTTATTATTCATGCTTAATATTACGGCTGATTTCGTTTCACCAGTAAAAAAGCTACTGAAACCATATCAGGACCACGGAAATGGATTCAGGCGGAAACGGGCACCAAAAAAGTTACAAAATCGCAATTATCCGATCAACGTCGAATTCAGGCAGAAACCATATCAGGACCTACGAAAAAAAGTTACAGAATAGGGGTCCTGGGTGGATCGCCGAAATGTTGCACGGCGCGGCTCGCGGCGCGCGGAAACGCGCAAGTGTGTACGCGGCTTTAGAGTTGAGCGTGTTGTATTGTACGAAATACAGGGGAAAACGTAGGTTCCTGCAGAATCATTGCAGTGTTGCCACACGTCACGCGCATAGCTTTAAGCACTGTTGCAACCTCCACCAGGAAAGATTTCACTTTCTATCTTAATTAACTCAGTACTATTATTAGTCTTTGGCTCATTAATATATAAATAATAATAATACAACATGCAAGAACAATATTACCAATTGTCTAAAGAGTCACAGGCATACATACTTGCATGCGATTGACTGCTTAGAGCCTATGTGCATTCATAATGCACCACTTGTGTTGGTCTTTGTAAGGCTTGCTGGCGTTGTGGGTTTATTACTTGCATGCGATTGTCTGCTTAGAGCCTATGTGCATTCATAATGCACCACTTGTGTTGGTCTTTGTAAGGCTTGCTGGCGTTGTGGGTTTATTACTTGCATGCGATTGTCTGCTTAGAGCCTATGTGCATTCATAATGCATCACTTGTGTTGGTCTTTGTATGGCTTGCTGGCGTTGTGGGTTTATTACTTGCATGCGATTGTCTGCTTAGAGCCTATGTGCATTCATAATGCATCACTTGTGTTGGTCTTTGTATGGCTTGCTGGCGTTGTGGGTTTATTACTTGCATGTGATTGTCTGCTTAGAGCCTATGTGCATTCATAATGCATCACTTGTGTTGGTCTTTGTATGGCTTGCTGGCGTTGTGGGTTTATTACTTGCATGCGATTGTCTGCTTAGAGCCTATGTGCATTCATAATGCATCACTTGTGTTGGTCTTTGTACGGCTTGCTGGCGTTGTGGGTTTATTACTTGCATGCGATTGTCTGCTTAGAGCCTATGTGCATTCATAATACATCACTTGTGTTGGTCTTTGTACGGCTTGCTGGCGTTGTGGGTTTATTACTTGCATGCGATTGTCTGCTTAGAGCCTATGTGCATTCATAATGCATCACTTGTGTTGGTCTTTGTATGGCTTGCTGGCGTTGTGGGTTTATTACTTGCATGTGATTGTCTGCTTAGAGCGTGTATGCATTCATAATGCATCACTTGTGTTGGTCTTTGTATGGCTTGCTGGCGTTGTGGGTTTATTACTTGCATGTGATTGTCTGCTTAGAGCGTGTATGCATTCATAATGCATCACTTGTGTTGGTCTTTGTATGGCTTGCTGGCGTTGTGGGTTTATTACTTGCATGCGATTGTCTGCTTAGAGCCTGTGTGCATTCATAATGCATCACTTGTGTTGGTCTTTGTATGGCTTGCTGGCGTTGTGGGTTTATTACTTGCATGTGATTGTCTGCTTAGAGCGTGTGTGCATTCATAATGCATCACTTGTGTTGGTCTTTGTATGGCTTGCTGGCGTTGTGGGTTTATTACTACTCTCAATGCAGAAGGGTCAGGGTTCGATTCCCAGTACAGGCTGGGGTTTAAAACTTTGTAATGAAAAAATTAGATTAGAATCAAAAATAGGTGCTGGCGTTAATGTTAGCGGTGACTTTGTTGGCATCATATAGAAACGAAGCACATGATAAATTATATAAATGTCCCTTACTGAAAATTAGTTCTTGTACCTTAGTGGGAAGAGTTGTTTTAAAAATGTACTTCGTGTGAAACTTGAATAACTTTAGTCATCTGTACAGGAGTAACTAGAGAGACTAGAAATGGTGTTTGCTAGTGGACAGAATCTGGTTCATGTAGCAGCATCTCTAAAGCTTTTATCTAAGTATATAGTATAATTCTAGAGCCGCGTACACACTTGCGCGTTTCCGCGCGCCCGCGAGCCGCGCCGTGCAACATTTCGGCGATCCACCCGGAGTCGGTAATTCGACGAACCTCAAAGGGATGCGCGCGCGCACGTTGCAGCCAGTGTGGACGGGCGCACGCGCATTCGGTCGCGCACCGTGCGGGATCCACCTTTTACCTTCCCCTTACCTTTGTCGTCATACGTGGAACAAGGAGTGGACTAATGACTTATTGCTCAATTTAATCGAGGTATACAGAAGTAAAGAGGTTCTGTGGAACTCAAGGCACAAGTGCCATTTTAATCGGTGATAAAGAATGATTCGTGGGAGGACATTTCTGCTCAACTGGGGATTTTCTATTGACGAGTGTCAACAGAAAATGTAATCTTTGTTGTCTTCTTTGCGGCAGGAGAAGGGGACATGTAGTGGGTCCAAGTACCAGGTGAAGACTGTAGACCCCCACGGCCCACGGGCCACTTGGATCGCGGCGCAGTTGCACGGAAATGCGCAAGTGTGTACGCGGCTTAGTAGCATTTCGTGAAGAACAAATTTCCCTCAATAAAAGATGTGTGAGTAAATCTCTCCTTCCCAATTACTTCCCTCTTATAACATTGCATAATTTTCAAAACTATCCGAGGAAAGCCACAAGTAACATTCCACCAGACGAATCACATTTGAAATTTGAAATTTGAAAGTTTAGCATATGTAAATCCACTATATTGATAATAAATGAGGAAATATCCAAGAGGATTTCCTCATTTTCTTATTGATACTGATCTGTTCCAACAAAATGATGAAAATGTGTACTGTACGCAACATGGGGTGTCTACTTTTTCACATTTCGTCACATTTTCACGTGGGGATCACTACTTGTTAGGATGCAATTGAAACAGTGACCACAATCGCATTTGTTCAGTCAAACATCTGCGCCACGAGTTGGGCAGTGTAACAATCATACAACTTCATTTCAACTGATTGTAATTGCCATCCATCATAACAGAGCATGTCCGTAAAGCTGGATAGGACTCGAAACTTACGTAATCGTATTAATACATCCATTAAAACAGAGTGAACAAGAGAGAAGGGGTACCAAAGTGCCGGCATGAAACTTTCTCCTTCGTAGATTACCAGGGGTATACAATACGCCTTGTCCAATTAGAATGACCCTGTCTGCATACGACAGAAACTAAGAGCGTTCGGCAGTAGGAGTTTTACAGATGTATTGGCCGTCAACCAATTACTTTTAAACTAATAGTAGGATTGTTATAAATATTTACCTACTTGTAGAGGGATGTCATATCTATGCATGGTATTAAGTAAATTTGTCACCAACCTATTAAAAAATGATGTACCCATTTTTTAACAGATTCTCCGTATTATTTCGTAAACATTTTCGAAGAAAGTAATTTATTTGCATAATTCAAACGTGAGTATATTATTTTTGAGCAGGCTTGTCACAAATGTACTTAATACCATGCGTAGATACGACACCTCTCTGCAAGTAGGTAAATTTTCATAATAATCCTGTTATTGAAATTAGTTGACTAAAAACGTCAAAAATACTTCCGAACGCTCTTAAGCATTGTATACTGCGCTCGCAGTAACGTACAAGGTGTTGTCGTCACGGAATATGTAATAATTTCCCCTCCCCCTTTCCACCACCACTCGGTACCGGCTTAGCGCTTGCGAGAAAGGTATGCAGAGAGGGTCAACATGTCAGGTGTCATTGTTTAAAATAGCAATCCTTTGAAGTAGTTAAATGTTACAATTTCTTACTACTTCTCAGATATATGGAATAATCACGAAAAATGGGTATAAATTAACTTTGATTTTTTTTAAATAGCTCGAAAACAGTCAATTTTATAGCAGTTTTCTCGTCATCATTATAATTTTTAACTACGCCAACATTGTTAATATTCAAGCTATTTTTAAAATTCAAAGTTAATTTTATATCAATTTTTCGTGATTAATCCATATAACTAAGAAGAAATCTGAAAATTGTAACATTTAACTACTTTAAAAGATTGCTATTTTAAAGAATGACACCTGGCTTGTTGACCGCAACCATCCCCGCATACCTTGCTCGCAAGCGCTCAGCCGGTACCGAGTGGAGGTGGAAAGGGAGAGGGGAAATTATTACATAATCCGTGACGACAACACCTTGTACGTTACAGTGAGAGCAGTATACCAGCTAAGCGCTCAGCCGGTACCGAGTGGAGGTGGAGAGGGGGAGGGGAAATTATTACAAAATCCGTGACGACAACACCTTGTACGATACAGCGAGAGCAGTATACTAGCTAAGCGCTCAGCCGGTACCGAGTGGAGGTGGAAAGGGGGAGGGGAAATTATTACATAATCCGTGACGACAACACCTTGTACGATACAGCGAGAGCAGTATACTGTGCCCACAAACTAATGTCTTTTGTATGACTATCATATCCAATTTCTAAAATTGTCTTTCTTTCTGCAATCATATTGATGTATTTACTGCTTAATAACGAAATTAGTCACTATACCAGAAAGATAAAAGATAAGCTTGAAATGATCTTGAAATACTAATCTCAATATCTTTTAGTTTAGTGCGGTATCGCTCGGTTGTCACTATCATCTTATGTAGGTATCTAATGTTTGATACTCTCTAATATCCGAACAAGGTGATTGCAAGTGTTGTAAATAATAGCTACAATGTGTTACGCATTTATTACTTATTTAATGAATTATAAGAATAAACTTATAAAACAGCGTACATCACTTTTGTTAAAAGAAACTTACAACTGATGTTAAAAACTTACTTTAAAACAATATGGTTTGGAAGGCAAGTCAATTGCTCTTGTAATACGTAGTATTATTATGTTTTGAACTGTATTAACGTCATTTCTACAACTAAGAAAGCTGAAATAGTTCTGTTAGTTACAACAACATACTGACATCAACTTCAGAGCTCAAATCAAATCCAAGATAATGGGAGTATTTTGACGAGTAATCTATAATGTTAGGCCTAATAAATACACTACTTGTCTTTATTTGGACATCCCTGTCGGTTCAAGACGCGCATCGTAAACATTTCCCTAACGACTATATAACTGCCGGCCGTGCAAAACTCCTCCACTCGAAGGTTATTCAAACAAGAGACCTGCAACATGATTGGTCGTAGGGCACCAGTGAGGCGTGATTGTCGGCACATTGCACAACGCAACAACACTCCATGCACCGCGCTTTTTGCACTGACTGTACCTACAGAGAAATCATAACTACACTAGCTGCACTGGAGCAATTACATGTTGCATGTGAAGGCCACGGGATAAACACCTCATTGAGCCAATGCTAGGTAAACAGACATGTTCTTTCAATTCCCACCTCCAGGAATTATGAACCTGAAAGTTTTCCTCGTACATAAGTCACTCATAACTAGAGGCATTTGAAAATGTTCATTTTCTTTTTTAACCAATTTGATGGTGTTGTGTTTTTATTTTATTATTCATTTGTACCAAAATTCGTATTTAATTAATAATTACAAACGAGAAAAATTATAGATGAAAAACAAAAGAACGAAAATGATCATAAACAACAGTTCCAAAAATTATTATTTTCAACGTTTATATAGGGAAGAAGAGGGCGTGTTTATATATGGAATAAGGGCGTGTTTATATAGGGAATAAGGGCGTGTTTATAGAGGCAATAAGGGCGCTTTTGCATTCATTTAAGGAATTCGGACATTTTTCGCGTTATTCAGTTTCTAAAAAAAAGTAAAAATTTTTGTTTCCTAATTCTTTAAAAAGGGCGTAGCGTAGACTAAACTATCATATCGACCTTCTGTAACCAGAATAACGCTGAGAACTTGGGAATTAGAAATCTCTTTTGGCAATATTTAAAGAAAAACATCTTTTTTAAATGGAATTTTGAATTTTTTCTTAAATCCAACTTTACTTTTTTCTTCGATATTATCGAACGATAACGATAATTGTCCGTTGATTCTCGATATCCATATTTGGAATCGATGCCCATCCCTAATAATTATAAAAGCTAAATGCGAAATAATCGTGTTCAGTCAACTTTTAATGTTGTGTAAATAAATATCTCATAATCAAACCAGTGACTTTCAAACGTTTTCCTCTGAATACCAACTCCTTGCAATATTCGCATCCCAATACCACAATGGCGGCAGCCAATGGAAATGATATCAGCAGTAGTTGCTGTTGTTTAGTTACGGCAGCGTACGAGCCCAGTTTCAACATGATGGGTTTCAACATGATGGGTTTCAACATGACGGGTTTCAACATGATGGGTTTCAACATGATGGGTTTCAACATGATGGGTTTCAACATGATGGGTTTCAACATGATGGGTTTCAACATGATGGGTTTCAACATGATGGGTTTCAACATGATGGGTTTCAACATGGTGGGTTTCAACATGGTGGGTTTCAACAGGGTGGGTTTCAACATGGAGGGTTTCAACATGATGGGTTTCAACTTGATGGGTTTCAACATGATGGGTTTCAACATGATGGGTTTCAACATGATGTGTTTCAACATGATGTGTTTCAACATGGTGGGTTTCAACATGATGGGTTTCAACATGGTGGGTTTCAACATGATGGGTTTCAACATGATGGGTTTCAACATGATGGGTTTCAACATGGTGGGTTTCAACATGATGGGCCACTTCGGATCACTGCGATGGGAACAAGGACCGACTAAGCTTGGCTTCACTAGGAGTAATTTTGTACACCACGTTTAAGCGTTTGTACAGTCGTGTTTGTATATTTGATAGAAACGAGCTGATATTTTACAACGGAGCCTTCTAAAGTCTTACTATTAGTCTTACTATTATAGTTTTTTTTTCACCGCAAATTTTAATTTTATCCTAGGTTTCGGATCTTTTCGGCGATTTACTGCATCAGTCACTTTTTTCATCTCTCGGCAGGGGAAGGATCGCTTTCATAGCAACACGGCAAAACGTTTTTTCCGGACCGGCAAGTCAGGTGAACCAATCAGGGCAGGCACGGCAAGTTTCTGATTGGTTCACGTGATCTGCCGGTCCGGAAAAAACGTGTTGCCGTGTTGCTATGAAAGCGCCTTTAGACGTTTAAACTTTTAAATGCGAATTTTAAAAATCGTTTAACGTTTAGGTTATTAAACGCATTCATTCGCCCATCCCTACTTAGTTCGCTTTATTGCTGTGATCCATATGGGAGGTAAAAACACATAACATGGGTTGTGTGACTAGCCATATGATTTCACATCTTTGCATTTGAAATATAGACATTGTAATTGTTCCTATGGACTATTTCTATTTTTTTTTACATGTGTCGTTAATTTATTTGCATACAGTTGTATTACTATTGCAGACATAGCGTAATTGAGTATGTATATTATTAATGTACATGCAGAACCCCACATTTCAATCGGTAAACATTTAAAATTATCAAAACGTAAACCAGAACATGTTATTCTCTTAGAGATAATGAATGTAATGCTCTTTCTTATGAATGTTTCTCTGTACCAATAAATATTTCCATTCCTCGAATTAACTCACTGAACTATTGTAATGTGATGTTGCAACACACATTACGCAATCAAATAAGTTTATGTGAAAAACAGAAATATTGATTGGAATAGAGGAACATTCATAGGAAAGAGCCCTAGTAGATGTGTCATGAAAAAGGCTGCTCTATTCAAACCAAAGGGTACACACTAACGTCATGTAGCATGTATATAATATGTATGTATATATTTATGTGAAATCAAGAAATTAAAAAACAACCCCGACTGGGAATCGAACCCAGGTCTCCCACTTGCCGGGTGGGCGCCATAACCCCTAGACCATCGGACCGGCAATTTAATGTCTGGATGTGGAGCATTAAGATAGTATATATATACATTTATGTGTGTTTGGAAATAAAGCAATAGTACTCGGTACTCACTTGTATCCGGTGAGTATGTTGAGAAGCGTTGACTTGCCGGCACCAGACGGGCCCATGATGGCTGTCAGCTCGCCAGAACGCAGCCTCCCGCTGACACTCTTCAATATCACCTTGTCATCTGCAACAACAGTCTCATGTCAGCACACTCACACAACGAACATGATGGCTGTCAGCTCGCCAGAACGCAGCCTCACGCTGACACTCTTCAATATCGTCTTGTCATCTGCAACAACAGTCTCATGTCAGCACACTCACACAACGAACATGATGGCTGTCAGCTCGCCTCCCGCTGACACTCTTCAATATCGTCTTGTCATCTGCAACAACAGTCTCATGTCAGCACAGAGGATGCTTCTACTCCCAGTAACAATTTGACACATCTTAAATAAGTTCAATACACCATGTATAGTGTATACGTAGTTTGGGTAAATAGTTTTTTTTATCATCAAAATGAAATTGAAGTTTTCGTGCAATGTAATTACCGTATTTTTCTTAGTTGAAAACTTGAAAATCAGTCGATCTTGGCATTTCACTAATGATGTACACCCCCACTACCTGCCTAACACAAACATGAGACGAAATCTCCAAATTCATTACCGGAAACCATAACAGAAGTTCAACCATGCGCACATTTCTTAGAAACCCACCATCTAGTCAAATAATGATAGGCTTCCACACAACAAACAAACGATTACATGTGATAACTTTTTGACAGTTCGGACCCAAAAATTGCAAGGAAACTGGGGTCGCACTCGGGCTGTCCACAAACAACTTGTTATAAATGCAGTGAAAAAACTGCCCTACGGCGTTCTTAGCTTTGCCTCGGACAAAGTTTACTCATGTAGTCGCAAGAGAGAGGTTGGCTGCAATGAGTGTTTACTCATGAAGTCGCAAGACAGAGGTTGGCTGCAATGAGTGTCTACTCATGTAGTCGCAAGACAGAGGTTGGCTGCAATGAGTGTCTACTCATGTAGTCGCAAGACAGAGGTTGGCTGCAATGAGTGTCTACTCATGTAGTCGCAAGACAGAGGTTGGCTGCAATGAGTGTTTACTCATGAAGTCGCAAGACAGAGGTTGGCTGCAATGAGTGTCTACTCATGTAGTCGCAAGACAGAGGTTGGCTGCAATGAGTGTCTACTCATGTAGTCGCAAGACAGAGGTTGGCTGCAATGAGTGTTTACTCATGTAGTCGCCAGACAGAGGTTGGCTGCAATGAGTGTTTACTCATGAAGTCGCAAGACAGAGGTTGGCTGCAATGAGTGTCTACTCATGTAGTCGCAAGACAGAGGTTGGCTGCAATGAGTGTCTACTCATGTAGTCGCAAGACAGAGGTTGGCTGCAATGAGTGTTTACTCATGTAGTCGCAAGACAGAGGTTGGCTGCAATGAGTGTTTACTCATGTAGTCGCAAGACAGAGGTTGGCTGCAATGAGTGTCTACTCATGTAGTCGCAAGACAGAGGTTGGCTGCAATGAGTGTTTACTCATGAAGTCGCAAGACAGAGGTTGGCTGCAATGAGTGTCTACTCATGTAGTCGCAAGACAGAGGTTGGCTGCAATGAGTGTTTACTCATGTAGTCGCAAGACAGAGGTTGGCTGCAATGAGTGTTTACTCATGTAGTCGCAAGACAGAGGTTGGCTGCAATGAGTGTTTACTCATGTAGTCGCCAGACAGAGGTTGGCTGCAATGAGTGTTTACTCATGTAGTCGCCAGACAGAGGTTGGCTGCAATGAGTGTTTACTCATGTAGTCGCCAGACAGAGGTTGGCTGCAATGAGTGTTTACTCATGTAGTCGCAAGACAGAGGTTGGCTGCAATGAGTGTTTACTCATGTAGTCGCCAGACAGAGGTTGGCTGCAATGAGTGTTTACTCATGTAGTCGCAAGACAGAGGTTGGCTGCAATGAGTGTTTACTCATGTAGTCGCCAGACAGAGGTTGGCTGCAATGAGTGTTTACTCATGTAGTCGCAAGACAGAGGTTGGCTGCAATGAGTGTTTACTCATGTAGTCGCCAGTCAGAGGTTGGGTGCAATGAGAGTTTACTCATGTAGTCGCCAGACAGAGGTTGGCTGCAATGAGTGTTTACTCATGTAGTCGCAAGACAGAGGTTGGCTGCAATGAGTGTTTACTCATGTAGTCGCAAGACAGAGGTTGGCTGCAATGAGTGTTTACTCATGTAGTCGCCAGACAGAGGTTGGCTGCAATGAGTGTTTACTCATGTAGTCGCCAGACAGAGGTTGGCTGCAATGAGTGTTTACTCATGTAGTCGCCAGACAGAGGTTGGCTGCAATGAGTGTTTACTCATGTAGTCGCAAGACAGAGGTTGGCTGCAATGAGTGTTTACTCATGTAGTCGCCAGTCAGAGGTTGGGTGCAATGAGAGTTTACTCATGTAGTCGCCAGACAGAGGTTGGCTGCAATGAGTGTTTACTCATGTAGTCGCAAGACAGAGGTTGGCTGCAATGAGTGTTTACTCATGTAGTCGCAAGACAGAGGTTGGCTGCAATGAGTGTTTACTCATGTAGTCGCCAGACAGAGGTTGGCTGCAATGAGAGTTTACTCACGTAGTCGCAAGACAGAGGTTGGCTGCAATGAGAGTTTACTCATGTAGTCGCAAGACAGAGGTTGGCTGCAACGAGAGTTTACTCATGTAGTCGCAAGACAGAGGTTGGCTGCAATGAGTGTTTACTCATGAAGTCGCAAGACAGAGGTTGGCTGCAATGAGTGTTTACTCATGTAGTCGCAAGACAGAGGTTGGCTGCAATGAGTGTTTACTCATGAAGTTGCAAGACAGAGGTTGGCTGCAATGAGTTTACTCATGTAGTGGCAAGACAGAGGTTGGCTGCAATGAGAGTTTACTCATGTAGTCGCAAGACAGAGGTTGGCTGCAACGAGAGTTTACTCATGTAGTCGGAAGACAGAGGTTGGCTGCAATGAGTGTTTACTCATGAAGTCGCAAGACAGAGGTTGGCTGCAATGAGTGTTTACTCATGTAGTCGCAAGACAGAGGTTGGCTGCAATGAGTGTTTACTCATGAAGTTGCAAGACAGAGGTTGGCTGCAATGAGTGTTTACTCATGTAGTCGCAAGACAGAGGTTGGCTGCAATGAGTGTTTACTCATGTAGTGGCAAGACAGAGGTTGGCTGCAATGAGCGTTTACTCATGTAGTCGCAAGACAGAGGTTGGCTGCAATGAGAGTTTACTCATGTAGTCGCAAGACAGAGGTTGGCTGCAATGAGAGTTTACTCATGTAGTCGCAAGACAGAGGTTGGCTGCAATGAGAGTTTACTCATGTAGTCGCAAGACAGAGGTTGGCTGCAATGAGAGTTTACTCATGTAGTCGCAAGACAGAGGTTGGCTGCAATGAGTGTGTTAATTGATTCAGTGAGAACGAGAATGCTGATAGGAAGTCGCAACTATAGCAGGGACGTGGGAAAACACGGCTACAACAATCCAATCGTAACGCGATGTGTTGGTGTTCGGCTATGCCAAGATATTGCCTTATGACTTGTCAATACTGACATTGCCTTATGACTGTGGAAACCTTCAGTCAATATTGACATTGTCTTATGACTGTGGAAACCTACAGTCAATATTGACATTGCCTTATGACTGTGGAAACCTTCAGTCAATATTGACATTGCCTTATGACTGTGGAAACCTTCAGGCAATATTGACATTGCCTTATGACTGTGGAAACCTTCAGTCAATACTGACATTGCCTTATGACTTTGAAAACCTTCAGGCAATATTGACATTGCCTTATGACTGTGGAAACCTTCAGTCAATACTGACATTGCCTTATGACTGTGGAAACCTTCAGTCAATATTGACATTGCCTTATGACTGTGGAAACCTTCAGTCAATATTGATATAGCCTTATGACTGTGGAAACCTTCAGTTGATATTGATATTGCCTTATGACTGTGGAAACCTTCAGTCAATATTGATATAGCCTTATGACTGTGGAAACCTTCAGTTAATATTGATATTGCCTTATGACTGTGGAAACCTTCAGTCAATATTGATATTGCCTTATGACTGTGGAAACCTTCAGTCAATATTGATATTGCCTTAGGACTGTGGAAACCTTCAGTCAATATTGATATTGCCTTATGACTGTGGAAACCTTCAGGCAATATTGATATTGCCTTATGACTGTGGAAGCCTTCAGTTAATATTGATATTGCCTTATGACTGTGGAAACCTTCAGTTAATATTGATATTGCCTTATGACTGTGGAAACCTTCAGTCAATATTGACATTGTCTTATGACTGTGGAAACCTTCAGTCAATATTGATATTGCCATGCAGCCA
>OX246750.1:23455653-23635653 GCA_945910005.1 Isoperla grammatica | reverse complement strand
TTCGTTCACCTCGCAGCTTCCAGTGACGTCACGTGACAGCTTCGTTCACCTCGCAGCTTCCAGTGACGTCACGTGACAGCTTCGTTCACCTCGCAGCTTCCAGTGACGTCACGTGACAGCTTCGTTCACCTCGCAGCTTCCAGTGACGTCACGTGACAGCTTCGTTCACCTCGCAGCTTCCAGTGACGTCACGTGACAGCTTCGTTCACCTCGCAGCTTCCAGTGACGTCACGTGACAGCTTCGTTCACCTCGCAGCTTCCAGTGACGTCACGTGACAGCTTCATTCACCGCGCAGCTTCCAGTGACGTCACGTGACAGCTTCGTTCACTTCGTAGTGCCGTACAACACTGTACCAGTACACTCATTAGCATTACATGATGCAACCAGATTGATCACAACTTGACCAGTCATAACTTGGCATAACATGTATAGTCACAATGTGTAGGTATCGTTTTTGGATTCGGTAACAACTAACAATTAATATGGTTATATTTACATAATAATATTTGTTTTGCCCAGGGACTGCTACCTTATCGTGATGGGCAGGTTTGTGTGCTTTGCTGATCCCGAGAGCTATGCCGGCGCAAGCGTATGCTTCTGGTAGGGCCACCCTAGCCGAACAGATCGAGGGGTAGAAGCCAGACGAAAGACAGTCCACATCCCCCCCCCCCCTATGGTCCCACTGAAGATTGCTCCTCCCACTTGGCCCTGCCCTCCCTTCATGACGAACTCCGCGATGTGCAATGGATCTGATTCGGACATGTGTCATTTTTCCATCTTACTTCTTTCTTATATTTCACCCATTCATCTTTTCGATTAGCCAAGTTTAAAAAATATGGGACGTAAAACCCAAACAGTTTCTAAATGATCCTTTTTTATTACAATATACCAGTAAACAACATTAGCCCGGTTATTCAACACATCGCCCTGACACAGCTATATACATGCATGGGTTGTGCAAGGACGAGGTGTCGTTTAAAATCTTTTTACAAATTATTACCTTCCGAGTGCGGAGCGGGGGGGGGGGGGGGGGGGGGAGGAGGAGACTTCTCTGAACCGAGCCTGCCTCAAGTTGAGCAACTTTCGATTGGACGCAAAAAGTTTCAAGGTCTACGAGCGATGAGGGAATTACCTGGCTATGGTTTACATAGCACGCGTGCATGATCTACTAATGTCTCTCGTAACTAGTAACGAGAACTATTGTTAGATCATCACACCGAAGTCCTGCTTGTCCTGCGTGCCTGATCCGTAGCAAATGATTAAAATATTATACTTTTAAAGTCGAGTTGATAAATAGATTTTCGGAAAATCTTTGAAACTGTCGCTAATATTTTAATTGATTGCGCTAATCACGCACATCTGTGTCGAAGGGCTATGCTGCTATGCTGCTATGCTATGCTGCAATGCAACTATGCTGCTATGCTATGCTACCAAAGGTTACTATGCTATCCTACGATGCTATGCTACTAAAGGCTACTATGCTATGCAACTAAAGGCTACTATGCTATGCTATAGTTGCCCCAACGAAAGTATTCTGATGCTTACGACAAAGCCGAGTTCAAGGTGACAACTTAATTCTCTACTTCGCTAATTCCTACCATCTAATCTAAACATGTCCATTGGGGATAATTTAAAACCTTCCGTTGGTTACCTGTAACGGTGGGCGTGGTCAAACCGCCAGTGCACTCGACTAAGCCGAACCGGGTATTTACGAATGTGTGAACGAACGTCAGGTATCTGTTGATTTGCTTTCAATTGGCGCGGTTGAAAGGGGCAGTGGACAATGACCTGATATCGGTATGCGAATACTTTCGTTGGGACTAGTATACCAAAGGTTACTATGCTATACTACTATGCTATGCTACTAAAGGTTACTATGCTATGCTAATATGCTATGATACTTCAGGTTGCTATGCTATGATACTAAAGGTTGCTATGCTATGCTACTATGCTATGTTACTAAAGGTCACTATGCTATGCTTCTATGCTATGCACTACGCTATGCTACTAAAGGTTATATGCTATGCTACTTGCTCGTTGTGATATTTCGAAAGATTTCCTTTATGATCGTAGAAAAAATAATTACGTGTTCTCCACTTCCACTGTGACCTAACACGTAAACACGGCCGTTGTGACGTCACGTGGCTACTCAACACGTGACGATGACGTCATAACGGGCCACGTGACCCAGAGCAGCCGGAAACGGAAGTATATATTACGAGTATCGATACGTCAACGTGAACTGTCTGCCTCACGCTGACCTTGAGTTTTACCGCGTGAAACCTCTTGGCACTAGGTGCCTCTCTTCACTATTGTATTGTTGTTCTATTAGGGAACGCAGAATGTCAACCTGCAGAAAGTCATCTACACGGAAGTAAAAGGAAGCCGCTATCTATCTCTGGTGCAGAAACTCGAACAGTAGGCGCGATACCTTTGGCGGTAAAGGCGATAAGATAACGCGCTATCAGTCCACGGGTTAGGGGGTCATCCACTGTTGGGTTATACCTTTGGCGGCACAGGTGATAAGATAACGCGCTATCAATACACGTGTTAGGGGTTATCTACTGTCGAGTTTCTGCATGGTTGACTTTACGGGTACCCGCTCAATCAGCTGTTTAGAACACAACATAGGCTTCAGATGGTGTGTACCTCACTACTGCTTCTAGCCTCACAATACATGTTGACGTGTATTGTTCGCTCAATCAGCTGTTTAGAACACAACATAGGCTTCAGATGGTGTGTACCTCACTACTGCTTCTAGCCTCACAATACATGTTGACGTGTATTGTTCGCTCAATCAGCTGTTTAGAACACAACATAGGCTTCAGATGGTGTGTACCTCACTACTGCTTCTAGCCTCACAATACATGTTGACGTGTATTGTTCGCTCAATCAGCTGTTTAGAACACAACATAGGCTTCAGATGGTGTGTACCTCACTACTGCTTCTAGCCTCACAATACATGTTGACGTGTATTGTTCGCTCAATCAGCTGTTTAGAACACAACATAGGCTTCAGATGGTGTGTACCTCACTACTGCTTCTAGCCTCACAATACATGTTGACGTGTATTGTTCGCTCAATCAGCTGTTTAGAACACAACATAGGCTTCAGATGTTGTGTACCTCACTACTGCTTCTAGCCTCACAATACCTGTTGACGTGTATTGTTCGCTCAATCAGCTGTTTAGAACACAACATAGGCTTCAGATGGTGTGTACCTCACTACTGCTTCTAGCCTCACAATACCTGTTGACGTGTATTGTTCGCTCAATCAGCTGTTTAGAACACAACATAGGCTTCAGATGGTGTGTACCTCACTACTGCTTCTAGCCTCACAATACATGTTGACGTGTATTGTTCGCTCAATCAGCTGTTTAGAACACTACATAGGCTTCAGATGGTGTGTACCTCACTACTGCTTCTAGCCTCACAATACATGTTGACGTGTATTGTTCGCTCAATCAGCTGTTTAGAACACAACATAGGCTTCAGATGTTGTGTTCCTCACTACTGCTTCTAGCCTCACAATACATGTTGACGTGTATTGTTCGCTCAGTCAGCTGTTTAGAACACAACATAGGCTTCAGATGTTGTGTTCCTCACTACTGCTTCTAGCCTCACAATACATGTTGACGTGTATTGTTCGCTCAATCAGCTGTTTAGAACACTACATAGGCTTCAGATGGTGTGTACCTCACTACTGCTTCTAGCCTCACAATACATGTTGACGTGTATTGTTCGCTCAATCAGCTGTTTAGAACACAACATAGGCTTCAGATGTTGTGTTCCTCACTACTGCTTCTAGCCTCACAATACCTGTTGACGTGTATTGTTCGCTCAGTCAGCTGTTTAGAACACAACATAGACTTCAGATGGTGTGTACCTCACTACTGCTTCTAGCCTCACAATACATGTTGACGTGTATTGTTCGCTCAGTCAGCTGTTTAGAACACAACACAGGCGAGTGTGTTGATACCCGTGGGTCATTGCCCCCCTTCACCCCCTCCCCGCCATGTGTTACGCCACTGGTCACAACAAACTTGACTGTGTAATATTGTTGTCAACTGCTGCTCTAAAGCAGTGACACCTGTTTGTAAGCTGGAGGGTTCATTTCCGCCGCATTTCATCTTGACTGAAAGGTTCAGACAGATCCTAAGATTGAGGGCCATATGCACAGTCAACTGTCAAGGACTAGTCAAGGACTGAACAGGACTTAGTGCTATGGAACTGTTTTACTTTTGTTACAAACTCCATAGCAACCATAAACAACGACTGACTTGCTTGTTTCCGAGGCAACGAACAGAACTTGGCTCCTGATTGGCTCGCGTGCGATATACGTCATATTGCCAGCCGGCCGGGCAACGAACAGAGCTTGGCTCCTGATTGGCTCGCGTGCGATACACGTCATACTGCCGGCCGGCCGGGCAACGAACAGAGCTTGGCTCCTGATTGGCTCGCGTGCGATACACGTCATACTGCCAGCCGGCCGGGCAACGAACAGAGCTTGGCTCCTGATTGGCTCGCGTGTGTTACACGTCATACTGCCGGCCGGCCGGCCGGGCAACGAACAGAGCTTGGCTCCTGATTGGCTCGCGTGCGATACACGTCATACTGCCGGCCGGCCGGGCAACGAACAGAGCTTGGCTCCTGATTGGCTCGCGTGCGATACACGTCATACTGCCAGCCGGCCGGGCAACGAACAGAGCTTGGCTCCTGATTGGCTCGCGTGAGAGACACGTCATACTGCCGGCCGGCCGGGCAACGAACAGAGCTTGGCTCCTGATTGGCTCGCGTGCGATACACGTCATACGGCCGGCCGGCCAGGCACGAAAGCAAAGTTGATGATGACACCAAGCACGCATGGAAGAGTAACATATCGTTGCTTTCTATAGACAACAGCGGTGACATGTGTTGTGCGGGGCTGGTACCCACCTACCTGCTGGTGTTGACATACATAAATACATACAGACAGACAGACAGACAGACAGACAGACAGACAGAAAGACAGACAGACAGACAGACAGACAGACAGACAGACAGACAGACACAGACAGACAGACAGACAGACAGACAGACAGACAGACAGACAGACAGACAGACAGACAGACAGACAGACAGACAGACAGACAGACAGACAGACAGACAGACAGACAGACAGACAGACAGACAGACAGACAGACAGACAGACAGACAGACAGACAGACAACATATCAGAAAGAGTATATAGCCTTTTATAGAGGATTAATTACGAAAATTTGGTACCGATACACAGAGGATATGTACTAGTCTACAACACAGATAGATCATAGTCTCATACCGATCCTCTATCGCCCCCTTTCATGCAGGCTGTTTCCACGAAAATCAACATATTCTTGAGGGTCTCTCACACATTCGTAAAGGCGGTCTTCTACTTAGTCGAGTACACAAACCTCATTACTATTAGTAATTACTCATGAACGCCGGTGTGTTTGCAATTTCCAGATAACCAATATACACTATACAGTCGCAAATTTAAATTAACTCTTTATACCTTGTTCACACTTTGCCCACTAACAGAAGTTAGGGTGCTAACAGATGTTAAGAACGTAATGTGAACGGACGGAACGCAGTTAGCCTAACCTATGTTAAGCACTAACTTAGTTTGGGGAACGTAGTTACGGCGCTAACAACTGTTAGCTTAACTTCTGTTAGTAGACTAAGTGTGAACAAGGTATTAATGGGTCTCTTTCAAGTAGATGGTATTATACTCTTGGAGCTCAGCTGTTTCATCGTAGGGTAGGCCTACCCAGTCTACACTACGCAACGTAGGCCAGGCTATACATGCGTTCACTTTCTCTTCTTTATTGTATTACTACTGAAAGCCATGTGTAATTTGTAAGTGAAGAAATATGCACATATTATGTATTGCTATATACATATATCTGTACATGTAACATCTTTGTTTGCAATTTATAAGTGAAGACATATGTATATATGTAAATGCATTGCTTTATATCTGTCCAAAACATTTGTGTTTGCAATTTATAAGTGAGGACATATGTATATATGTAAATGTATTGCTTTATATCTGTCCAAAACATTTGTGTTTGCAATTTATAAGTGAGGACATATGTATATATGTAAATGTATTGCTTTATATCTGTCCAAAACATTTGTGTTTGCAATTTATAAGTGAGGACATATGTATATATGTAAATGTATTGCTTTATATCTGTCCAAAACATTTGTGTTTGCAATTTATAAGTGAGGACATATGTATATATGTAAATGTATTGCTTTATATCTGTCCAAAACATTTGTGTTTGCAATTTATAAGTGAGGACATATGTATATATGTAAATGTATTGCTTTATATCTGTCCAAAACATTTGTGTTTGCAATTTATAAGTGAGGACATATGTAAATGTATTGCTTTATATCTGTCCACAACATTTTTGTTTGCAATTTATAAGTGAGCATGTAAATGTATTGCTTTATATCTGTCCAAAACATTTGTGTTTGCAATTTATAAGTGAGGACATATGTATATATGTAAATGTATTGCTTTATATCTGTCCAAAACATTTGTGTTTGCAATTTATAAGTGAGGACATATGTATATATGTAAATGTATTGCTTTATATCTGTCCAAAACATTTTGGTTTGCAATTTATAAGTGAGGACATATGTATATATGTAAATGTATTGCTTTATATCTGTCCAAAACATTTTGGTTTGCAATTTATAAGTGAGGACATATGTATATATGTAAATGTATTGCTTTATATCTGTCCAAAACATTTGTGTTTGCAATTTATAAGTGAGGACATATGTATATATGTAAATGTATTGCTTTATATCTGTCCACAACATCTTTGTTTGCAATTTATCATTTGGGCTTCACAACAATCTTCAATCCACCTTTGAGCAGCAGCAGAGTTTTTAATCAATGTTCCTGAGTAGCAACATTGCAGCACGAACATTTAAATACTGTCTTATTCTTTCAACGTTTACCGATGGATTTTCGTCAAAGTATTTCTTTTCAAACACGCAAGTATCTTGTACATAAATATGTACTAATAAATTAAGCTTGGCAAAGGCATAATAGTTACGTAGTTAATAATAATAATATAACCTGTATTGACCTCTGCAAAGAATGCCGTTGTCAATTGTCAAACGAAAATCGAAACAAATACAAATCAGTAATTTTAATAGTAAGAGTAGAATCGAGGTTCAGTCAGTAGTGTATCAAGTATTGGCTGGATCTTGTTCAATGTAAGCAATTAGGAAACCTCGCATGTAACCCTGAGAGAAGCGGCGGCGATAAAAAGTGACATTCAACATAAGCGAGCCAGCGGCTGCCAAGGTGAATAAGCCAAGACATGAGCGCTCTTACTTCACATATCAACACTGTTCTGCCTGTGAGACAATCGTAAAGTTGCCCCATCGCATAACTAAATCTGAAGTCAAGTAACTCAAAAGTTATAACTTGAAGAAGCAAAACGAAATAAAAAAATGTATGCCGCTGCTACTGCCATAATATCAGTAATTTTATGTTTAATGAAGGCTCCTTGACTGCGAGTGAAAATCCACTCATTAGGAACCAAGCATATTGTATAGCTTTCAATGTTTAAATACAAACTTCAAATTCAACTTCAACGTTTACTTCAACTTCAATTGATGTGATGATTTGCTATTCTAGGCCTAAGTATATGGACACTGTCCCGAGGTAGATATTATGTCAGCTAGTTGATTTACGCTTATCTCAAGATTAAAAATACATTCCTGAATCAAATGATGACAATTTTCACCTTTGAACCACCTGAAGTTCTAAATTCACTTTGCTTTCATACACTCATGTTTACGAAATAGCCGAGTCGAATGGTACAGACTTACTGTTCTATTTCTCTCGTTCTCAGGTTCATTAGAGATAAGTTACGACCTGGGTTGGTCACCTGGAACAGTGGGCGTGATTAATGAGCCATGTGCTCTACACTAAGTGGGAGACTGACTACATTCACCAATGTGTGAAGGAACGCAAGGAAAATGTTGGTTTTCTTTGAAACAGCGTGCGGTGAAGGGCCATGTTGTCGGTATGCGACTACTCACGTTGAGCTATACCGATGCGTTGTCGTCATAAGGCCAATCAACGATCGATCGGTATTTTAACGTAAATCGATCGGGCGCCAAAATTGCCAAGTGGCTGTAAACATGTAATCAATAAGGTCCACAATAATTTGGTATTCCTGAGCTGGTTTTCAAAACAACTTGTTCCAAAATTTTCGATTTAGGTTATTATTAACATTGCAGTTATATAGTTGCCCCAACGAAAGTATTCTGATGCTTACGACACAGCCGAGTCCAAGGTGACAACTTAATTTTCTACTTCGCTAATTCCTACCATCTAATGTAAACAGGTCCTTTGGGGATAATTTAATATCTTCCGTTGGTTACCTGTAACGGTGGACGTGGCCAAACCGCCTGTGCACTCGACTAAGCAGAACCATGCATTTAGATTGATTGATTAATGGGGCTTAACGTCTCATATTTGTGCAACAATGGCTAATCGAGACGACCATGTATTTACGAATGTGTGAAAGAACGAACGCCACACGTATCTGTTGATTTTCTTTCAATTGGCGCGGTTGAAAGGGGCAGTAGACGATGACATGAGATCGGTATGCGAATGCTTTCGTTGGGCCTAGTATACAAAGGTACACACTCTTCGCCCCTGTATTTATTCTAAAATCAAATACTTTTGTACGGTATTTGCTAAAATACATTTCGCACAATACAACGTTCACAGAAAAGCTAGTATCATATTGAAAATAGACACAGGAAACTAAAAATAGATGTGAAACATACCTTTAGTGAACGATATCAAACGTATCAATATAATTAAAACTAAAAATATTACCTAAGCTCGTTTTTTATAACTTCAAATTGAAACTTTAATCGAGTACAGACACTCATACTTTTGTACATGGTAAAACACATTGTTGGGAAGAAAATAATTTAACACCAATACCATTTCCGAGTTTTAAGAATCTACAATCGATGTTTTTAGAACTGGTGTACGAGGCTCGATGATGATCTGTGGGGTTTTACGTCCCCAAGAGGCTCCGGTTTGCCGCAAACCGCCATGATTAAAACATCTGTTTCGAGGTAATGTGGATTCTTACTACTCGTTAATATTACCGCTATCATCACAAAAAATCACGAATGAATAAATTAAATTATCAACTTCAGTCAGTGATGTGAGTCAACCCGTAATATTTCGCATGTTTGGTCACATTGAAACATTCGATAATTTTACAAAAACACATAATCAACCTAGTTAATCGAGTGGGATACTATCTTATATAGTTGTCTGCCTTTTGAGACGTTATATAAGAGCTAGATATGCTCAAATAAAGAAGTAAGTTCTTAATGGAAGGAACTGTGGGAAAATGCAAAAACTGTGCATTCTAAATGTGGTTAGTCGTTACGAGAGACGGTTTCCTTGTCTATAGTTGGTATTGATAATTTTTAAATTTTGCACTAATGGCTGCTGCCAAAATTACTAGTGTTTTTCTTCGCAAAGATTATGTTAAATTTTATTTAAATGGCTACATCTAGAAAACTTCACTTTAGTTTATTCAATTTCAGTAGGCCTACAATTCAGCTTTTCAAGCTTTAATTCTTCATTATTTTTACAATCGTGCATAATACATATTATGCACGGGTGTAAAAATAATGAAGAATTAAAGCTTGAAAAACTGAATTGTAGGCCTACTGAAATTGAATAAACTAAAGTGAAGTTTTCTAGATGTAGACTAGATGTAGACCTATACTATGTAGTATGTACTAGTAATGTAATAAACATGTAATAGTGTAATAATGTAAACATATTGTCCATTATCCTGCTTCATACGTTATAGTAGCGAATACGAGAGAAAATCGTATATTACCGTGCTTGGTACCTAATATTGCTGGTAATATTACCAATTTCAATGTGACCGGTAATTTTTCATCTCTAACTATAGAGTGATGAACATGTGAGCTTAGCATATTCCCCTGTCTTACTTTCAGAAATAAGTACCATACACGTTACAGGCACAATATACCCGCTATTAATGTTGCCTTGGGTGACTCTGCCAGTCGTATGAGGCGATAAAAGGAGACATTGTGTGTAAAAATATCATTTGTCCCTACAGCTGTTTGGAATTTCCAGGTAGCCAACATACAGTAGTAAATTAATTCTTTCAAATAAAATAGACGGTAAGAGCCAGAGAAGTGGGGACCATTGGTGCGGCTATTAAGGGTGAAGGGGACCGCACTCACACAAGTATTATGATTGGTGCGGCTATTAAGGGTAAAGGGGACGGCACTCACACAAGTATTATAATTGGTGCGGCTATTAAGGGTAAAGGGGACCGCACTCACACAAGTATTATGATTGGTGCGGCTATTAAGGGTGAAGGGGACCGCACTCACACAAGTATTATGATTGGTGCGGCTATTAAGGGTAAAGGGGACGGCACTCACACAAGTATTATGATTGGTGCGGCTATTAAGGGTAAAGGGGACGGCACTCACACAAGTATTATGATTGGTGCGGCTATTAAGGGTAAAGGGGACGGCACTCACACAAGTATTATGATTGGTGCGGCTATTAAGGGTAAAGGGGACGGCACTCACACAAGTATTATGATTGGTGCGGCTATTAAGGGTAAAGGGGACGGCACTCACACAAGTATTATGATTGGTGCGGCTATTAAGGGTAAAGGGGACGGCACTCACACAAGTATTATGATTGGTGCGGCTATTAAGGGTAAAGGGGACGGCACTCACACAAGTATTATGATTGGTGCGGCTATTAAGGGTAAAGGGGACCGCACTCACACAAGTATTATGATTGGTGCGGCTATTAAGGGTAAAGGGGACCGCACTCACACAAGTATTATGATTGGTGCGGCTATTACGGGTAAAGGGGACCGCACTCACACAAGTATTATGATTGGTGCGGCTATTAAGGGTAAAGGGGACCGCACTCACACAAGTATTATGATTGGTGCGGCTATTAAGGGTAAAGGGGACGGCACTCACACAAGTATTATGATTGGTGCGGCTATTAAGGATAAAGGGGACCGCACTCACACAAGTATTATGATTGGTGCGGCTATTAAGGGTAAAGGGGACGGCACTCACACAAGTATTATAATTGGTGCGGCTATTAAGGGTAAAGGGGACCGCACTCACACAAGTATTATGATTGGTGCGGCTATTAAGGGTGAAGGGGACCGCACTCACACAAGTATTATGATTGGTGCGGCTATTAAGGGTAAAGGGGACGGCACTCACACAAGTATTATGATTGGTGCGGCTATTAAGGGTAAAGGGGACGGCACTCACACAAGTATTATGATTGGTGCGGCTATTAAGGGTAAAGGGGACGGCACTCACACAAGTATTATGATTGGTGCGGCTATTAAGGGTAAAGGGGACGGCACTCACACAAGTATTATGATTGGTGCGGCTATTAAGGGTAAAGGGGACGGCACTCACACAAGTATTATGATTGGTGCGGCTATTAAGGGTAAAGGGGACGGCACTCACACAAGTATTATGATTGGTGCGGCTATTAAGGGTAAAGGGGACGGCACTCACACAAGTATTATGATTGGTGCGGCTATTAAGGATAAAGGGGACCGCACTCACACAAGTATTATGATTGGTGCGGCTATTAAGGGTAAAGGGGACCGCACTCACACAAGTATTATGATTGGTGCGGCTATTAAGGGTAAAGGGGACGGCACTCACACAAGTATTATGATTGGTGCGGCTATTAAGGATAAAGGGGACCGCACTCACACAAGTATTATGATTGGTGCGGCTATTAAGGGTAAAGGGGACCGCACTCACACAAGTATTATGATTGGTGCGGCTATTAAGGGTAAAGGGGACCGCACTCACACAAGTATTATGATTGGTGCGGCTATTAAGGGTAAAGGGGACCGCACTCACACAAGTATTATGATTGGTGCGGCTATTAAGGGTAAAGGGGACCGCACTCACACAAGTATTATGATTGGTGCGGCTATTAAGGATAAAGGGGACCGCACTCACACAAGTATTATGATTGGTGCGGCTATTAAGGGTAAAGGGGACCGCACTCACACAAGTATTATGATTGGTGCGGCTATTAAAGGTAAAGGGGACCGCACTCACACAAGTATTATGATTGGTGCGGGGTAAAGGGGACCGCACTCACACAAGTATTATGATTGGTGCGGCTATTAAGGGTAAAGGGGACCGCACTCACACAAGTATTATGATTGGTGCGGCTATTAAGGGTAAAGGGGACCGCACTCACACAAGTATTATGATTGGTGCGGCTATTAAGGGTAAAGGGGACCGCACTCACACAAGTATTATGATTGGTGCGGCTATTACGGGTAAAGGGGACCGCACTCACACAAGTATTATGATTGGTGCGGCTATTAAGGGTAAAGGGGACCGCACTCACACAAGTATTATGATTGGTGCGGCTATTAAGGGTAAAGGGGACCGCACTCACACAAGTATTATGATTGGTGCGGCTATTACGGGTAAAGGGGACCGCACTCACACAAGTATTATGATTGGTGCGGCTATTAAGGGTAAAGGGGACCGCACTCACACAAGTATTATGATTGGTGCGGCTATTAAGGGTAAAGGGGACGGCACTCACACAAGTATTATGATTGGTGCGGCTATTAAGGGTAAAGGGGACCGCACTCACACAAGTATTATGACTGATGTCTTGAGAACGATTCAAGATGTGATTTATGTGATTCACTACACATTCACGATTCACGGTTTAATTCTTCATTATATTTACATTATGTGCATAATATGTACCCTATACTATATACTAGTAATGTAATAAACATGTAATGGTCACAAGTAATATGTACATCACGATTCGTGATTCACGGCTACATATGATTCATTGACATGTGATTCATATTAGAGATTTTGTTTTGTATCAGCAAATTTATAGGATAGGCCTAAATAAAGGAATTTCAAAAGTTTGAAATAATGTAATTGTAACGATTCTGATTTCTGTAAATCATTAATTAATTCCAGAAATAACGATATACCAAAATATTTCAAACCATTGTTTAGCCGATACAAAAACAAATCGTGGGAATAATAACTGTTCCAATATCTTGACGTGTTCTAAAGGTATCAATTTAAGACTCCTTTACCGTTAATTACAGAAGTTTAAAAACAGCCAGAACAAGAAATCGAATCCTCAACCTTGAGGACTCTGAAAGAAAGCAGGAATATGCCTAGCAAAACGGCTCACAAAAAATCAACTACAAAACTAATTTCAGTTATTATTATTATTATTTCCTATTGTGAAGGCAGAACCTTCGCGTATATATGTGTATGAACCACAACCATGTTATGTCCTTGGCTTCTTGGTGTGTTACGACATCGTACAATACATGCAAGCAGGTGACACTCATGCGTGGGATCCCACGTATAACACCAACAGTGTTTAGTTCTTACGAAGCGGAATGTCGGATATTGAACAACTTGTTCAATATTGTGCAGCGTTCTCAAGACAATACCAACGCGTTAATGTTTGGGGTTTAGCTCATGGGGTTGTGGAAAGCTCGAGTGTTTAGACTATGCAATATAAAATTCTGCAGATTATCTATTTAAAAAAATGACGCGGAATTTATTCCTTACCGACATTTTACTCATATCGCGATGTACTGAATCTATGCAGACACCATTAATCTTGCATCCTTACTATAAGAATATTTCTACAACTATCGAGCCCTGCATAATCCCAACAATTTCATTTTAAATAATAGTTGGGAACAACTCACTTAACTTCTCTCGTTTTTATCCACAGTACTGCAATACTAAAGATAATGTTTTTATTTCAATATGTCTACAATTATTAATCATACACCTGCCCAAGGGCTGCTACCTTATCGTGGGGGGGGGGGGGGGGGGGGTTGCATGCTGTGGTGATCCCGAGGGGAGTGCGGATCAAAGTTACGAAATCCAAATATTGGCGAAGCTTGCAACGTAGCCAAACCAAAAACATTGAAAGTGACTTTGCGCAGCTGCCTAGCCTCCTCAGGTTATTTCGCGCGAAGCGCGGTAGGTTTATATTTATAGCCAGACTTATGTTTTTGGTTTGGTGGCGTCGGACACTTCGGTAAAATTCGTCTGGCAAAAATTTGGCTTCTATTCCGTTTGGCTTCTATTCTGTTTGGCTTCTATTCTGTTTGGCTTCTATTCTGTTTGGCTTCTATTCCGTTTGGCTTCTATTCTGTTTGGCTTCTATTCTGTTTGGCTTCTATTCTGTTTGGCTTCTATTCTGTTTGGCTTCTATTCTGTTTGGCTTCTATTCTGTTTGGCTTCTATTCTGTTTGGCTTCTATTCTGTTTGGCTTCTATTCTGTTTGGCTTCTATTCTGTTTGGCTTCTATTCCGTTTGGCTTCTATTCTGTTTGGCTTCTATTCTGTTTGGCTTCTATTCTGTTTGGCTTCTATTCTGTTTGGCTTCTATTCTGTTTGGCTTCTATTCCGTTTGGCTTCTATTCTGTTTGGCTTCTATTCTGTTTGGCTTCTATTCTGTTTGGCTTCTATTCCGTTTGGCTTCTATTCTGTTTGGCTTCTATTCTGTTTGGCTTCTATTCTGTTTGGCTTCTATTCTGTTTGGCTTCTATTCTGTTTGGCTTCTATTCTGTTTGGCTTCTATTCTGTTTGGCTTCTATTCTGTTTGGCTTCTATTCTGTTTGGCTTCTATTCTGTTTGGCTTCTATTCTGTTTGGCTTCTATTCTGTTTGGCTTCTATTCTGTTTGGCTTCTATTCCGTTTGGCTTCTATTCTGTTTGGCTTCTATTCTGTTTGGCTTCTATTCTATCGTTTCATCCCGAGAGCTATGCCGGCGGAAGCGCATGCTTCTGGTATAGGGTCGTGCACCCTAGCCGGACAGGTCGAGGGGAAGAGCCGAACGAAACGCAGTCAAAGACCGCCCCTTTCAACTTTTCCTCCCCTTTACGTCCTCTCCTCCAAACAGCCCTCGACGTCATGACCATAGTTGTCGAGTACGTCGTGAGACAACAAATAATGAAAATGAATCACACATTAATAATTACTTAAGACATCAACTACATAATTATTCAATTAAGCACCACAGGGCAATTACTCAAGTTGCAAGATAAGGCACACGACGATAATATGGATTGATAACGGCAGCGCGTAACGAAAGAGGATATAGCCTGAACACATCAGCCCATACATATACAGTATTACACATCGCTATCAGTATCAACATGTAGACACACATCAATAAAGCGTAACAATATTTACATTTACCCCACCCTAGATGATCCAAGTCGTCACCCTAAGTTGCACAAACATGTCACGCACGACAATAGCGAAAATAACAATCACCATCTATTGTTGCGTAACTAACGAGTAATGACTAGCGAGACATTAATGAGCTGATCCAGCAGACGTAGCGGCCTGATGTACTTGAGATGACCCCAATAGACTACAGGCAAACCCACAACGAGTGAGGGCGGTGTTTGACGTACAGACAGACATACAGACAGACAGACAGACAGACAGACAGACAGACAGACAGACAGACAGACAGACAGACAGACAGACAGACAGACAGACAGACAGACAGACAGACAGACAGACAGACAGACAGACAGACAGACAGACAGACAGACAGACAGACAGACAGACAGACAGACAGACAGACAGACAGACAGACAGACAGACAGACAGACAGACAGACAGACAGACAGACAGACAGACAGACAGACAGACAGACAGACAGACAGACAGACAGACAGACAGACAGACAGACAGACAGACAGACAGACAGACAGACAGACAGACAGACAGACAGACAGACAGACAGACAGACAGACAGACAGACAGACAGACAGACAGACAGACAGACAGACAGACAGACAGACAGACAGACAGACAGACAGACAGACAGACAGACAGACAGACAGACAGACAGACAGACAGACACAGACACAAAAACGCAAAGCACAGCTGGTGAGCACAGGCCCTCTAACAATGCGTGCAACAGGTAGTAACAATGCGTACAACAGGTAGTAACAGTGCGTGCAACAGGTAGTAACAGTGCGTACAACAGGTAGTAACAGTGCGTGCAACAGGTAGTAACAATGCGTGCAACAGGTAGTAACAGTGCGTGCAACAGGTAGTAACAGTGCGTGCAACAGGTAGTAACAGTGCGTACAACAGGTAGTAACAGTGCGTGCAACAGGTAGTAACAGTGCGTGCAACAGGTAGTAACAATGCGTGCAACAGGTAGTAACAGTGCGTGCAACAGGTAGTAACAGTGCGTGCAACAGGTAGTAACAGTGCGTGCAACAGGTAGTAACAGTGCGTGCAACAGGTAGTAACAGTGCGTGCAACAGGTAGTAACAGTGCGTGCAACAGGTAGTAACAGTGCGTGCAACAGGTAGTAACAGTGCGTGCAACAGGTAGTAACAGTGCGTACAACAGGTAGTAACAATGCGTACAACAGGTAGTAACAGTGCGTGCAACAGGTAGTAACAATGCGTGCTACAGGTAGTAACAATGCGTGCAACAGGTAGTAACAATGCGTACAACGGTACAACAGGTAGTAACAATGCGTACAACAGGTAGTAACAATGCGTACAACAGGTAGTAACAATGCGTGCTACAGGTAGTAACAATGCGTGCAACAGGTAGTAACAATGCGTACAACGGTACAACAGGTAGTAACAATGCGTACAACAGGTCGTAGTAACAATGCGTGCTACAGGTAGTAACAATGCGTACAACAGGTAGTAACAATGCGTGCTACAGGTAGTAACAGTGCGTACAACAGGTAGTAACAATGCGTACAACAGGTAGTAACAATGCGTGCAACAGGTAGTAACAATGCGTGCTACAGGTAGTAACAATGCGTACAACAGGTAGTAACAATGCGTACAACAGGTAGTAACAATGCGTGCTACAGGTAGTAACAATGCGTACAACAGGTAGTAACAATGCGTACAACAGGTAGTAACAATGCGTGCTACAGGTAGTAACAGTGCGTACAACAGGTAGTAACAATGCGTACAACAGGTAGTAACAATGCGTACAACAGGTAGTAACAATGCGTGCTACAGGTAGTAACAATGCGTACAACAGGTAGTAACAATGCGTACAACAGGTAGTAACAATGCGTACAAGTACAACAGGTAGTAACAGTGCGTACAACAGGTAGTAACAATGCGTACAAGTACAACAGGTAGTAACAGTGCGTACAACAGGTAGTAACCGCTGCTCGGCGAGGTGGAAACAGATAGTTTTTGTCCACCAGTAGCGAAAACACCGGGCGGATTATTTCAGTGAGACTAACATTATGTAACAACTATTGAGAAACAACAACAGAGCGGCCGACCGAATCGGTGGCCAGATTTCACTTTTAGTTCTGTTGATGAGGCAGATGTCTTGTCAAGCGGTGACAGCATGTCGCTTTTCTCTTTACCCTATTACTGTGTACTTAGTATCTACTTGCGATCCTATAAGCATAGAGGCTGCTGCATGTGGATATGTGACTTGGTCGGGGTCAGGGGTCAGTAGAACGGTCACGGGATAGGAACACACTAAGCCGAAGAGGCGTTGATTACAAACCCTTGATTTATTGTAGGCAGTGGTTCTCCAACTTCTTTGGAAAGTACCCCCAGCAGCCAGTCAGAAATTATGAAGTACCCCTTCGGCTATATGCCCGATTTTAACCAGGACCCAGATTCACAAGGGTGCCCAAGTGCAAAGACGTTCTAGTTTAGGCAAATCTTAGTGATATAAATCACGCATATGTCGTTCTGCAATGTCATACAGATAAAATATAGTAAAATATCAAAAATATAACTACTAATATTTTAATTGTGAATGTGTAGTTCGTTCGCTCGTCTCCGTGTCCGGAACACAGTTACCGTTCTAGACAACTAATTTCCAAAACTCCGACACTTTTATGGCTTTGTAATTTGCTTAAATTAGATCCTCTATTCACTATTGTACAGGTCTCCTCTATAGATTTGGGCAGACTAGCAGGTGATATCCAGAGATGATCTATCTAGCTAGGATCTGCCTAAATTAGGCCATCGCAACTTAAGAGTTAAGGATCTTTGTCAATCTAGGCCCAAGTGTACTCATTTTATTGCAACGTCAGATTTTAATTTTGAGTGAAGAATTTTATTCATCGGTCTATCACTAGAGATACGTAGACGACAGTTTGTTTTAAGGTTAAACGTCAAACATGGAAACTAAGTTAAACCTGTTTTTGGGCTTATTTTTCGGTCTGTCGGCACATTTCAGGTCCTCGTTAATGTTATCACTTTTACTGTTGCTAATTAAAATAAATTAATGTTAAATCACGTTATTAATGGTCAAATTTGCTGTTTGCTAATCTATATCTCAAATATATAATTAACGCTCATTTCACCTATACTAAAAATTTCAAAATGTGGACTAATGACAACATGAAAAATGGTAACACGTAGTTTTTGGTGAAAGAAATCGCCTATAGTAACTTGTCGTACAGCAACTACGGGAACGCTTTCGTCATCAATCCATGACGTGTTTACGGTCTCGGCCAACCCGAGCAGGTATCTGAATTAGACACGGCCGCTGGTTGGTTGCCGCTCACCCACCCCTGACGGAAGCATTACCGAAGTTGTTGTACGACGACTATAGAAGTGAAATTCCATCTGATTTATAGGCTTATGTACGTTTTGTTGAGTTGTTGTAATGTTGAGGTAACCCCAATCAATGCTAAAAAAGTAACTCTACATACAGTGTAAGTTATATACAAAACATATGTTTTAAATAATGTTACGTTATGTTAAATATTACTTAGCTTAGCGAGCTGCGTTTCAGCTATTACCGCGTAAGTTAGTTTATTCTTCAGCCAAGGGGGGTAATGGCAATTATCATTTATCAAGTCTTTTTTGCGATCGAGTCAGTTCCAGTTTTTCGTTTCGACACTTCACACATGTAAATAGATAATATATGTTGAAGAAAATGTCAGTAGGGCTAAAAAAAAACAGTATTGTTTATGAGCATCTTAGCATTTTACACCAGCATGAAGCTCGCTGAATTTTGTTTTCGAATTCGTGTCCGTTGAAACGTCAAACAATATTGTTGCTACACATTTTTATTTCGGACACACCCGCGATTCTGATGGCTTCTATCGCGACGGGATTCATATACTCATTGTTCATCATTTTTAATGTATGTGGACTGACTAGCACAAGAACACTTGTCTCAATGTTGTACAATATACTTGTGATTGTCAATTTGTGTTCCTCGAAGAATTCATCACGTTGGGCAAATCAGATCATGCAAAAAATATGTTATTTGAAATTTAGTTCTACTTTTGTGTGTGGAATGCATCAAACAGTCTGAACACAGTTAGTTAGTAAACTCTTTGAAATAGCCAACGAAGTACGCCGGGCCCCGTAGGACAGACATTTATGTGGAGGGGGGGGGGGGGGGGGCTGTGTTTGACTAAATAGGATTCTTTATATTAGTTTCAAGATGGACTGGGTAATGTTTTCTATTTTGCGATATAAATTGTTTCTGCTACCTCCAAGCGGCACGCGTACCACAGTTTGATGAGCGCTGATTTAGTCAGTGTATACAAGTGTATACCATGTATACTATGGAGATGAATAACTCTACATTTACACCAGGGCTATCATTGATTTCCTTTGACCAGTACTGTACAGTGTACAGTGTACTGTCGTTCTCTATGCGCCCATCGAGCCCAGCAAAGCCGTGGAAATCTCCACTCGAGTCTGAAGCCGTAGAGCTGTGTAGTGTGTACGTCCTCCCCTTTATACGCGCTACTTGGTCCCGTTCCTCCAAACACCCCCCCACTACATATAGTATAGTTGTTGAGTACGTGAATCTATACATAGATGTTCAACATTGACCATGGTAATTATGTTCTAGGGAGTATTGTAATCCCGACTGCATATGGTAATAGTTGTTGAGTACATCGTTCAACAACAAATAAATCTATAGATAGATGCTCAACATTGACCTAGGTAATTAAGTTCTAGAGAGTTTTGTAACCCCGACTGCATATGGTAATAGTTGTTGAGTACGACGTTCAACAACAAATGAATCTATACATAGATGTCCAACATTGACCTTGGTAATTAAGTTGTAGAGAGTTTTGAGTAGGGTGAAAAGGGGGTTTCTGGCACACTCGCGAGGTGAGCACTGAGCACTTTAGGCCACGCCCCTTCACCTCATATAAACCTAACCTAACGCACCCAAATGAACCTCAACCTATTCCATGGGCCTAACCCTCCCTAACCTAACCTAACACAGCTATAGGACTATACCAAACCTAATCTTAACCTAAACTAGCCCTGCCAAAGGGCATAACCACCACTTTACAACCAATAGACCTGTCCATCCCCTAACACCTAAAGGACCCAATCTAACCTAACCAAAAGCCTTAACCTAACCTAGCCTTACTTGAAGAACCAAACCTAACTCACCCCTTTCTCGCCGAAGGGCCTAACCGCCACCTTACAACCAATGTTCCTATCCATCCCCTAACAGCCAACGAGCTCTATCTAACCTAACCAAAAGACCTAACCAAACTAACCTTACTAATGGAACCATAGGCCCCTACCTAACCCACCCTTTTCTCGCCAAAAGGCCTAACCGCCACTTTACAACCAATACCCCTATCCATCCCCTAGCAGCCAACGAGCTCTATCTAACCTAACCAAAGACCTAACCAAACCCAACCTTACTAATGGAACCATACCTAACCCACCCTTTTCTCGCCAAAAGGCCTAACCGCCACTTTACAACCAATACCCCTATCCATCCCCTAACAGCCAACGAGTTCCATCTAACCTAACCAAAAGACCTAACCTAACCCAACCTTACTAATGGAACCATACCTAACCCACCCTTTTCCCGCCAAAAGGCCTAACCGCCACCTTACAACACATGGACATATCCATCCCCTTACAGCCAAAGAACCCAATCTAACCTACCCCAAAAGTCTTTATCCCACCTAGCCTTACAAAAGGAATCATATCTAACCCACCCTTTTCTCGCCAAAGGGCCTAACAGCCACCTTACAACCAATAGACCTATCCATCCCCTAACAGCCAAATATCCCAATTTTACCTAACCAAATGACCAAACCTCCACATACCCTTTCCGAAGAAACCTTACCCAATCCATCCCTATTCCACTAAAGGGCCTAACAACCACTTTAGAATCAATAGACCTATCCATCCCCTAAGAGTTAAAGAACCCGATCTAACCTAAACTCCACATACCCTTTTCGAGGAAACCTAACCTAATCCGTCGTCCCTATTCCACCAAAAGGCCTAACCACCACTTTAGAACCAATAATTGCTTATCCACTCCCTTACACCCAAAGAACCCGATCTAACCTAACCAAAAGACCTAACCTAACCTAACCTTACTATAGGAACCATAACTAACTCACCTCTATTCCGCCAAAGGGTCTAACCACTACTTTATAACCAATAAACCTATTGCACCTCTAAGAGCTAAAGAACTCCATCCTATCTAACAAAAGGCCCTAACCCTCACCTAGTCTTACTCCATGAACCAAACATAACCATTCCGTTCCTGTCAAAGGGTATTCATTTTTTGAATTATATTATATTTAAATGTGTATTGATCTGTACTTCACATTCTAGTTCTAGTTCTTATACGACATAGATTGTATAGATAATACATGAAAATTCTTCAAGGAAGGTACAAGGAAAATGTATCTCTGCTTATTGAGTTATTGGTAACAGGTTTCTTAAATCAAAAGGCTAGTTTATCAAGTTTACATTGTTTATTTAAAAAAAAAATATATATTATGTATGTATAAACACTTGCACAGAGTATCATAAAAGAACACATTTCTTATGTTTACACAATTATTACAAGGACTTGACATACACATTTACAGCGTGTTTCTAATATCTACAAGTTTCTTTAGCCAGTTTGCATCTTAATCTTACAATTTCCATGTGCTAAAGTCATAACTCCATCGTTAAGGATATATCTCTTATCGTCAAATGGAGAGAGTGTAATTTTTCTTTGTTTTATAGTAAAAAGTTCGTGTTTAAAACTTCTAATGGAGTACATATCAGCTCTATTAACACCTCTGTTCAATAAACTAGTTTTATAATCATCATGCGAGATTTGTTTTGCAAGAGTCCGTTTAACAATGCCTTTACCTACTTTCTTCACGTTACCATTATCATCTAAAATGGAATACATTTTGGAGCGTAAACCTACAAATTCTTTAACCACTTTACCGTCAAGCTCATCTTTCATCTTTCCAAGTACCTTTTTGTTCTTGTCACTATAGAGAAAATGATCTTTAGAGAAATTTGAAGTATCAAAACGGTATGATTCTAGCTTCATGTCTTTATACACATCATCTGTTCTTAATTCATAACATAGGGAATCTGTATCGGTGAAAAGTAGACGTGCATTATTACCATATTTTGATTTAACATAGTTGTAGTGGAAATCGTACATTGTAATTTTACTTATATCCAAAATAGTAAAACCTGCGTAGATGGGGCGGTTCAACTCAAGGCAGGGTTTCTTCGATTTAACAGCTACAAGATTTTTAGAAAAAATGTCAAAACTTTCAAATGCCGGAGAGGCAATTAATTTTAACACTCTCTTCTCGCAAGTAACAAGCTCAACATTAACTCGATTCCTCAGGTTTTCCATGGTTTTGCCAAAGACTGCATTATTTAGTAGCTTAAATAGATCTTTCTCAAAGCTATTCTTAGCCTGCTGACGTTGCATTGTATTGAATTCAATGTAGGGCTTGAGCCATGCACTTTGATGGAAGCCAAGTACGCGATGAATTTTCGTAATTTTCATTCCGAGCGAGAGGTACAGTTTTAAATTTTGATAATGAATAATATAATTTTCCTTACTGTTTAATGTAGTTACTAACTTTGTAGTATGCTTGCTCATAGATATGTTCAAATCGTCAAGGAGTTTTTTTGAATAAGGTGATAGCATTTCGTCAGAAATAATCATCTTCTCAGGGGCAAGTGGATAGTCATTATGTCTATCATGCAGCTCTGCGGGATACTCCAAGTCAATTTCTAAGATATAACCATTTTCTCCCTCATCTGGTACCTTAATTACATCTAACATGGCAATTTCTTGTTCATTCAACCACCTGAAACTATTTAAAGGTAGATACTTGGACATTGCAACTCCATACAAATTGTTACAATCCCAGTAAACTACATACTTTGATGGGTTTTCAGGATCATAACTTTCCATGTACTTATTGTTAGCTTCAGAGAAACGTTGTGCAATCATTGATACACCCCCTCTTATGCCATTCTCCATGAATAAATACATGTCTGGGTCTGTAAAAAGCTCTAATTCTACCTGTGTCATCTTAAGGCAACTCTGCCATGCTAGACCTGGAGCAGTGTAAGTGTGAGCTGGATCTATTTGATAGTAGGTTAGGCATAATTCCCTGAAACTTTCAAATACGTCAGCTAGTAACAGCACGTCACATTTAACGTAAAGGTCTTGGTACTCACCCAAAGTTTTTATATTGAAAGCATTCCACACTTTAGTTGCATGCTGATAATCCTCATCACTTATATTCTCACCACTCAATGTGTTATAGAAAGCAGAGTGGGGTGGGAGAAATGTCTCATTTAATTTTTCAATGGAATCGACGTAGTCATATGGAAATACGCCCTTACGTAAGAGAAGATGAATGTTACTATCTTCAAAATACTCGCTTAAAATTTTAAATTTATCCACGCCATAACCTACGAGGTTTTTTACCAAGGTCTCCAATGATGCATTGAGAAATTGCACGGAATCTAAGAAACGCAAATCACCCCAGGAAAATGACACATACTTTTCCATATTGTTTGGTATAACAGAGATGCGTCTATTTACAGCTTCCCCGATTTGTTGGATGATCAGATGCGAATCATAGCCGCGTAAATTATGAAAAATTACTGGAATGTATGTCGCAAGCTTGTAGTTCAGGTTACACTTGTTGTGCGCTGCCCCACGGTACACACCTGTGAGGTGGTCGTGATCTCTTACGCGATCCCTATTTAATTTCTCAGAACAAATAAAACAATATTCGGCAAGTAGAAATTTCTCCTCCTCAGTCTCAGTCATTACAAAAGGTTTGACATTTTTTATGATATTACTAAGTTCCACTTCCTCTTTTATAAGAGCATTCAGAAATTTTCTTACAGCATGAGGTCCATTATAAACAACTGGTGGTTTGAATGGCTTCCCTACTGAATCAATAATAATATAAGCAAAGCCTGAAGGTTCATGGCGCGTTAACTTGGTAATATGAGACTTATTAGAATCTTGTGAACATCCACTAAACTTCTGAGAACAACATTCAAAATCTGCATAAATGACAAAAGGTACTTTCAGAGAGAAGTTGTAATTTTTAAATTTCATAATATTCTTACTACTGACAGGCATTTTAATTTTTTGCGGTTCATGCTCGTTACAGTAAGTGTGATGTTTTGATAAAAGATCCTTTGTGTAAAATCTATGAAGACATAAATAGCAATAAAAGTTTTTCTCCTTATGTTTAGACAGAGAAGCAAGAAACCGATCAAGATTTTTTACTAAACAGTAATGCCTCCTCTCTCCGTTGGATATAAGCAACAAGTTTACATGTTTCTCGCGTTTAAAGTTGGTAATTTTTAAAGGATACACCTCATTTTCATAAGCAAATACATTGATTGAGATATTGTTCTGCTTTTCAAACCTTGTAATCTGCGATAGTGGAACAGGATAGTCAATTCCGTTCATTCTCAAGTCACTCTCCCACTTTTTGTATTTGGCAATTCTTTGAGCATTTTTAGTTTGAGGATGAAGATACGCTAAAACTGACCATAAGAAACACTTTTGGTCTATGTTTTTCACATTGATGATGGATTTTGTGTGTTTCAGTTTCTTGGGTAAATCGATGTAGGTACTGGCGGCCAGGGGTTTATAGATTCCCACTTTAACCTCCAAATTGTAAATGCGATCGATAGTCCAGTTGCTTCCCTCCTTTTGGTAGTTGGAAGATGTTTCAGCGATAGTAGCAAATGCTTCGTTAAACTGTACATTAAACTCTGACTCTTGCAGTAAAATGTTACATTTGCTGCGAAAACACGGGTTAGCGAAAACTTGCTCCTCTTCATCACCACGAACACATCGGACAAAGACCGATAGGTACCATTTAACGCCTTTATGTTTTTTAAGTTCGTCAAATAACACCATTTGCACATTGTCACGATTAGTAGAGAGAAATAACAGATGGTCCTTTGCAGATTCAGCAGGATGGAATTTGTACGTTTTAACTTTTCCATTGAGCGCTGTAGAAAAGTTACACGGATCTTGAGTACATGTTTCATCCACCTCCATGTTCTCCTTTGCCGTAAAATCCATCACATCCATTGTATTGGTTCTCTTGTGGGACTTGATGTGGTTCAACATATTCTCCTTTCTTGAGAAAGTCTTCTCACACAAGTCGCAAGTGTAGGAACTTCCTACATTATGGTCTCTACAAATATGTCTCTTCAAATTGTCATGACGTGTAAATACCACCTCACACAATTCACATTTTTTCAGTCTTGCTGAGTTGTGCACTAATCGTTCATGTCTTTTCAAATTAAAGTTTTTAGCAAACACAGCATCACACAATGTACAAGTAAATGTTCTGGAGCGTAGAGGATGATCCATAGTTGTACACTATTTGATACGTAAGCCTCAATACACTAATCCTTCACCTGAAACAATTGAGAAATACATGCACTCTATTACAATATCACACACTAATAGTAATACTACACATTGGTAGAGTTTTTTATTTTTCTCTTAAAATCTCATAACACAACTAAAAATACACTAATAAATTATACAGTATATAGTAGGTGAAGCCACTTACAGTTTTCTTCGCAAGCCAAGCAAGCAGCAGCAGCAGGCAGATGTTAAGGTAATAGCTCCAGTCGGTAGCAGACGATCTCTTATTTGATGTTCACTGATCGAGTGTCAAACAAGTTATGACATCGCAAGGCACA
Source organism: Isoperla grammatica (assembly GCA_945910005.1). Taxonomy (NCBI): domain Eukaryota; kingdom Metazoa; phylum Arthropoda; class Insecta; order Plecoptera; family Perlodidae; genus Isoperla; species Isoperla grammatica. The sequence goes on along the minus strand of OX246750.1, from coordinate 23,609,520 downwards.
CCAACCTTCTTATATACCCAGAGCGTGGACTGCACAGGTCAGTAAACAAACTACGTGAGTCAAATTATCTTTAATTATTTACTGAAATTTTACTTTTTAGATACTACGCTAATCAAATTTTCTTAAATGAATAAACGTAGCATTCACTATAGTTACAATATCACACAGTAATAGTAATACTACACATTGGTAGAGTTTTTATTTTTTTTTTTCTCTTACAATCTCATAACACAACTAAAAGTACACTAATAAATTATACATTATAGTAGGTGAAGCCAACTTTTTACATACTACGGTAGTCAAATTTTCTTTAATGAATAAACGTAACACTCACTATAGTACACTGATACTTCAATTTACACTGTTCACTGTTCCATCACAAGTCTCTGTTTGTCACACAATATTTTTATTTACACACTACACAACTACATCTCACTCCTCTCACTCACAATAAATTTACTATATACTTCTAATACCACTTCTTTTCGCTGTGTTCAGTTACGCTAGCAATCCAATATTGAATGTGCTGCATCCTCTAGTCCTTGTGTATACCATTAGGGCTATAACAGCACCCCCACAACATCACACAAAGAAACCTTCCAGAACCTTCCACCCTTAATACACACGCTTCCTCAGTCGAGAAAGAATAATCAATACTTTGGTTCCACGAGCCCCCGCTAGGGGGCGCTGCACTACATAGTTACCCAAGTGACCGCTCGGGTGGCGCTAGCGTCGCTCTAGTTGACTGCACTGTCACTAGAGGGCGCTTTCTAGTGTACCTTAGGGGCTGCAACAGCCTAAGAGCGTCAGTCTTATGCCAGCAGCCCTCGAGTCAACATCGCTTCGAGGAACCGCGGTAAGTACAGGGGTAAGTACAGCAGGAGTAGGCTACATGCATAGGTTTGTAGTATAGGAGGCCATCTGGGACTTAAGTGCATGATTTCGAGTGAGGTGACGTCACGGAATAGATTCATTAACTACTTAATTAATTATTTATGCAAATAAACTCATTAATATGCAAATTTATGCATACACTAATTAGGACCAACTAATTGTAAAAATTCAGTTAATTAATTAATTATGCAAATTAACTCATTAATATGCAAATTTATGCACGCACTAATTAAGAGTTAATTAATTATGCTAATGAGGTAATTAAGCTAATTAATTATGCTAATGAGGGGGCGTGGCCTATGACGTCATCGACCTTGAGATTATGCAAATGAGTGCCAGGGGGCCTCCTATACTACAAACCTATGCATGTAGCCTACTCCTGCTGTACTTACCCCTGTACTTACCGCGGTTCCTCGAAGCGATGTTGACTCGAGGGCTGCTGGCATAAGACTGACGCTCTTAGGCTGTTGCAGCCCCTAAGGTACACTAGAAAGCGCCCTCTAGTGACAGTGCAGTCAACTAGAGCGACGCTAGCGCCACCCGAGCGGTCACTTGGGTAACTATGTAGTGCAGCGCCCCCTAGCGGGGGCTCGTGGAACCAAAGTATTGATTATTCTTTCTCGACTGAGGAAGCGTGTGTATTAAGGGTGGAAGGTTCTGGAAGGTTTCTTTGTGTGATGTTGTGGGGGTGCTGTTATAGCCCTAATGGTATACACAAGGACTAGAGGATGCAGCACATTCAATATTGGATTGCTAGCGTAACTGAACACAGCGAAAAGAAGTGGTATTAGAAGTATATAGTAAATTTATTGTGAGTGAGAGGAGTGAGATGTAGTTGTGTAGTGTGTAAATAAAAATATTGTGTGACAAACAGAGACTTGTGATGGAACAGTGAACAGTGTAAATTGAAGTATCAGTGTACTATAGTGAGTGTTACGTTTATTCATTAAAGAAAATTTGACTACCGTAGTATGTAAAAAGTTGGCTTCACCTACTATAATGTATAATTTATTAGTGTACTTTTAGTTGTGTTATGAGATTGTAAGAGAAAAAAAAAAATAAAAACTCTACCAATGTGTAGTATTACTATTACTGTGTGATATTGTAACTATAGTGAATGCTACGTTTATTCATTTAAGAAAATTTGATTAGCGTAGTATCTAAAAAGTAAAATTTCAGTAAATAATTAAAGATAATTTGACTCACGTAGTTTGTTTACTGACCTGTGCAGTCCACGCTCTGGGTATATAAGAAGGTTGGTGTGCCTTGCGATGTCATAACTTGTTTGACACTCGATCAGTGAACATCAAATAAGAGATCGTCTGCTACCGACTGGAGCTATTACCTTAACATCTGCCTGCTGCTGCTGCTTGCTTGGCTTGCGAAGAAAACTGTAAGTGGCTTCACCTACTATATACTGTATAATTTATTAGTGTATTTTTAGTTGTGTTATGAGATTTTAAGAGAAAAATAAAAAACTCTACCAATGTGTAGTATTACTATTAGTGTGTGATATTGTAATAGAGTGCATGTATTTCTCAATTGTTTCAGGTGAAGGATTAGTGTATTGAGGCTTACGTATCAAATAGTGTACAACTATGGATCATCCTCTACGCTCCAGAACATTTACTTGTACATTGTGTGATGCTGTGTTTGCTAAAAACTTTAATTTGAAAAGACATGAACGATTAGTGCACAACTCAGCAAGACTGAAAAAATGTGAATTGTGTGAGGTGGTATTTACACGTCATGACAATTTGAAGAGACATATTTGTAGAGACCATAATGTAGGAAGTTCCTACACTTGCGACTTGTGTGAGAAGACTTTCTCAAGAAAGGAGAATATGTTGAACCACATCAAGTCCCACAAGAGAACCAATACAATGGATGTGATGGATTTTACGGCAAAGGAGAACATGGAGGTGGATGAAACATGTACTCAAGATCCGTGTAACTTTTCTACAGCGCTCAATGGAAAAGTTAAAACGTACAAATTCCATCCTGCTGAATCTGCAAAGGACCATCTGTTATTTCTCTCTACTAATCGTGACAATGTGCAAATGGTGTTATTTGACGAACTTAAAAAACATAAAGGCGTTAAATGGTACCTATCGGTCTTTGTCCGATGTGTTCGTGGTGATGAAGAGGAGCAAGTTTTCGCTAACCCGTGTTTTCGCAGCAAATGTAACATTTTACTGCAAGAGTCAGAGTTTAATGTACAGTTTAACGAAGCATTTGCTACTATCGCTGAAACATCTTCCAACTACCAAAAGGAGGGAAGCAACTGGACTATCGATCGCATTTACAATTTGGAGGTTAAAGTGGGAATCTATAAACCCCTGGCCGCCAGTACCTACATCGATTTACCCAAGAAACTGAAACACACAAAATCCATCATCAATGTGAAAAACATAGACCAAAAGTGTTTCTTATGGTCAGTTTTAGCGTATCTTCATCCTCAAACTAAAAATGCTCAAAGAATTGCCAAATACAAAAAGTGGGAGAGTGACTTGAGAATGAACGGAATTGACTATCCTGTTCCACTATCGCAGATTACAAGGTTTGAAAAGCAGAACAATATCTCAATCAATGTATTTGCTTATGAAAATGAGGTGTATCCTTTAAAAATTACCAACTTTAAACGCGAGAAACATGTAAACTTGTTGCTTATATCCAACGGAGAGAGGAGGCATTACTGTTTAGTAAAAAATCTTGATCGGTTTCTTGCTTCTCTGTCTAAACATAAGGAGAAAAACTTTTATTGCTATTTATGTCTTCATAGATTTTACACAAAGGATCTTTTATCAAAACATCACACTTACTGTAACGAGCATGAACCGCAAAAAATTAAAATGCCTGTCAGTAGTAAGAATATTATGAAATTTAAAAATTACAACTTCTCTCTGAAAGTACCTTTTGTCATTTATGCAGATTTTGAATGTTGTTCTCAGAAGTTTAGTGGATGTTCACAAGATTCTAATAAGTCTCATATTACCAAGTTAACGCGCCATGAACCTTCAGGCTTTGCTTATATTATTATTGATTCAGTAGGGAAGCCATTCAAACCACCAGTTGTTTATAATGGACCTCATGCTGTAAGAAAATTTCTGAATGCTCTTATAAAAGAGGAAGTGGAACTTAGTAATATCATAAAAAATGTCAAACCTTTTGTAATGACTGAGACTGAGGAGGAGAAATTTCTACTTGCCGAATATTGTTTTATTTGTTCTGAGAAATTAAATAGGGATCGCGTAAGAGATCACGACCACCTCACAGGTGTGTACCGTGGGGCAGCGCACAACAAGTGTAACCTGAACTACAAGCTTGCGACATACATTCCAGTAATTTTTCATAATTTACGCGGCTATGATTCGCATCTGATCATCCAACAAATCGGGGAAGCTGTAAATAGACGCATCTCTGTTATACCAAACAATATGGAAAAGTATGTGTCATTTTCCTGGGGTGATTTGCGTTTCTTAGATTCCGTGCAATTTCTCAATGCATCATTGGAGACCTTGGTAAAAAACCTCGTAGGTTATGGCGTGGATAAATTTAAAATTTTAAGCGAGTATTTTGAAGATAGTAACATTCATCTTCTCTTACGTAAGGGCGTATTTCCATATGACTACGTCGATTCCATTGAAAAATTAAATGAGACATTTCTCCCACCCCACTCTGCTTTCTATAACACATTGAGTGGTGAGAATATAAGTGATGAGGATTATCAGCATGCAACTAAAGTGTGGAATGCTTTCAATATAAAAACTTTGGGTGAGTACCAAGACCTTTACGTTAAATGTGACGTGCTGTTACTAGCTGACGTATTTGAAAGTTTCAGGGAATTATGCCTAACCTACTATCAAATAGATCCAGCTCACACTTACACTGCTCCAGGTCTAGCATGGCAGAGTTGCCTTAAGATGACACAGGTAGAATTAGAGCTTTTTACAGACCCAGACATGTATTTATTCATGGAGAATGGCATAAGAGGGGGTGTATCAATGATTGCACAACGTTTCTCTGAAGCTAACAATAAGTACATGGAAAGTTATGATCCTGAAAACCCATCAAAGTATGTAGTTTACTGGGATTGTAACAATTTGTATGGAGTTGCAATGTCCAAGTATCTACCTTTAAATAGTTTCAGGTGGTTGAATGAACAAGAAATTGCCATGTTAGATGTAATTAAGGTACCAGATGAGGGAGAAAATGGTTATATCTTAGAAATTGACTTGGAGTATCCCGCAGAGCTGCATGATAGACATAATGACTATCCACTTGCCCCTGAGAAGATGATTATTTCTGACGAAATGCTATCACCTTATTCAAAAAAACTCCTTGACGATTTGAACATATCTATGAGCAAGCATACTACAAAGTTAGTAACTACATTAAACAGTAAGGAAAATTATATTATTCATTATCAAAATTTAAAACTGTACCTCTCGCTCGGAATGAAAATTACGAAAATTCATCGCGTACTTGGCTTCCATCAAAGTGCATGGCTCAAGCCCTACATTGAATTCAATACAATGCAACGTCAGCAGGCTAAGAATAGCTTTGAGAAAGATCTATTTAAGCTACTAAATAATGCAGTCTTTGGCAAAACCATGGAAAACCTGAGGAATCGAGTTAATGTTGAGCTTGTTACTTGCGAGAAGAGAGTGTTAAAATTAATTGCCTCTCCGGCATTTGAAAGTTTTGACATTTTTTCTAAAAATCTTGTAGCTGTTAAATCGAAGAAACCCTGCCTTGAGTTGAACCGCCCCATCTACGCAGGTTTTACTATTTTGGATATAAGTAAAATTACAATGTACGATTTCCACTACAACTATGTTAAATCAAAATATGGTAATAATGCACGTCTACTTTTCACCGATACAGATTCCCTATGTTATGAATTAAGAACAGATGATGTGTATAAAGACATGAAGCTAGAATCATACCGTTTTGATACTTCAAATTTCTCTAAAGATCATTTTCTCTATAGTGACAAGAACAAAAAGGTACTTGGAAAGATGAAAGATGAGCTTGACGGTAAAGTGGTTAAAGAATTTGTAGGTTTACGCTCCAAAATGTATTCCATTTTAGATGATAATGGTAACGTGAAGAAAGTAGGTAAAGGCATTGTTAAACGGACTCTTGCAAAACAAATCTCGCATGATGATTATAAAACTAGTTTATTGAACAGAGGTGTTAATAGAGCTGATATGTACTCCATTAGAAGTTTTAAACACGAACTTTTTACTATAAAACAAAGAAAAATTACACTCTCTCCATTTGACGATAAGAGATATATCCTTAACGATGGAGTTATGACTTTAGCACATGGAAATTGTAAGATTAAGATGCAAACTGGCTAAAGAAACTTGTAGATATTAGAAACACGCTGTAAATGTGTATGTCAAGTCCTTGTAATAATTGTGTAAACATAAGAAATGTGTTCTTTTATGATACTCTGTGCAAGTGTTTATACATACATAATATATATTTTTTTTTTAAATAAACAATGTAAACTTGATAAACTAGCCTTTTGATTTAAGAAACCTGTTACCAATAACTCAATAAGCAGAGATACATTTTCCTTGTACCTTCCTTGAAGAATTTTCATGTATTATCTATACAATCTATGTCGTATAAGAACTAGAACTAGAATGTGAAGTACAGATCAATACACATTTAAATATAATATAATTCAAAAAATGAATACCCTTTGACAGGAACGGAATGGTTATGTTTGGTTCATGGAGTAAGACTAGGTGAGGGTTAGGGCCTTTTGTTAGATAGGATGGAGTTCTTTAGCTCTTAGAGGTGCAATAGGTTTATTGGTTATAAAGTAGTGGTTAGACCCTTTGGCGGAATAGAGGTGAGTTAGTTATGGTTCCTATAGTAAGGTTAGGTTAGGTTAGGTCTTTTGGTTAGGTTAGATCGGGTTCTTTGGGTGTAAGGGAGTGGATAAGCAATTATTGGTTCTAAAGTGGTGGTTAGGCCTTTTGGTGGAATAGGGACGACGGATTAGGTTAGGTTTCCTCGAAAAGGGTATGTGGAGTTTAGGTTAGATCGGGTTCTTTAACTCTTAGGGGATGGATAGGTCTATTGATTCTAAAGTGGTTGTTAGGCCCTTTAGTGGAATAGGGATGGATTGGGTAAGGTTTCTTCGGAAAGGGTATGTGGAGGTTTGGTCATTTGGTTAGGTAAAATTGGGATATTTGGCTGTTAGGGGATGGATAGGTCTATTGGTTGTAAGGTGGCTGTTAGGCCCTTTGGCGAGAAAAGGGTGGGTTAGATATGATTCCTTTTGTAAGGCTAGGTGGGATAAAGACTTTTGGGGTAGGTTAGATTGGGTTCTTTGGCTGTAAGGGGATGGATATGTCCATGTGTTGTAAGGTGGCGGTTAGGCCTTTTGGCGGGAAAAGGGTGGGTTAGGTATGGTTCCATTAGTAAGGTTGGGTTAGGTTAGGTCTTTTGGTTAGGTTAGATGGAACTCGTTGGCTGTTAGGGGATGGATAGGGGTATTGGTTGTAAAGTGGCGGTTAGGCCTTTTGGCGAGAAAAGGGTGGGTTAGGTATGGTTCCATTAGTAAGGTTGGGTTTGGTTAGGTCTTTGGTTAGGTTAGATAGAGCTCGTTGGCTGCTAGGGGATGGATAGGGGTATTGGTTGTAAAGTGGCGGTTAGGCCTTTTGGCGAGAAAAGGGTGGGTTAGGTAGGGGCCTATGGTTCCATTAGTAAGGTTAGTTTGGTTAGGTCTTTTGGTTAGGTTAGATAGAGCTCGTTGGCTGTTAGGGGATGGATAGGAACATTGGTTGTAAGGTGGCGGTTAGGCCCTTCGGCGAGAAAGGGGTGAGTTAGGTTTGGTTCTTCAAGTAAGGCTAGGTTAGGTTAAGGCTTTTGGTTAGGTTAGATTGGGTCCTTTAGGTGTTAGGGGATGGACAGGTCTATTGGTTGTAAAGTGGTGGTTATGCCCTTTGGCAGGGCTAGTTTAGGTTAAGATTAGGTTTGGTATAGTCCTATAGCTGTGTTAGGTTAGGTTAGGGAGGGTTAGGCCCATGGAATAGGTTGAGGTTCATTTGGGTGCGTTAGGTTAGGTTTATATGAGGTGAAGGGGCGTGGCCTAAAGTGCTCAGTGCTCACCTCGCGAGTGTGCCAGAAACCCCCTTTTCACCCTACTGTTTTGTAATCCCGACTGCATATAGTAATAGTTGTTGAGTACGACGTTCAACAACAAATGAATCTATAGATGGATGTTCAACATTGACCTTGGTAATTAAGTTGTAGAGAGTTTTGTAATCCCGACTGCATATGGTAATAGTTGTTGAGTACGTCGTTCAACAACAAATGAATCTGTACATAGATGTTCAACATTGACCTTGGTAATTAAGTTGTAGAGTTTTGTAAAGAGTTTTGTAATTGTTGTTGTACTCACTCTTCTTACGGCCCTCGGAGACTGTGTAGGTGAGATCAGTGAAGCCTATGTCAACAGGCTGACGCTTGGGTAGATGTGTCAGCGTCTTGGGTTGACAGGGTGTGATGGTCACCTGCACGCTACCGCTACCAGTCTTCCTGCTGACAGAACAACACAAGAGGTCAACACTAGACTAACACTTGGTTAGATGTGCATGGTGGACTATGTCAGCACACGCGACATGTGTCAGCGTCTTGGGTTGACAGGGCGTGATGGTCACCTGCACGCTACCGCTACCAGTCTTCCTGCTAAGAGAACAACACAAAGGTCAACACTAGACTATACTGGCCACGCCTTAAGAAGGAACGTCAGAGGTCAGAGGAGGCGGGGTTTATTCCATCGGAATTCACCGCGAGATTTCTCGATACCCTTCTCTCTTATTACTGACAACTGCGTGGAGTGCGAGCGGGAGTGCGCCCTCGCCACGCCTGCCAACATACACGCTGATAGTATCACTACATGACCGGGGGCAGGGAACGAGATGCAACCAGGTTGGTATAGTTGTCACGTGCGTGTCGGTACCCTCTCTTATTACTGACCACTGCTTGGAGTGCGCCCTCGCCACGCCTGCCAACATACACGCTGATGGTATCACTACAATACCGGGGGCAGGGAACGAGATGCAACCAGGAGCTCGATTCTCTAAATCTGTGGTAAATTTCTCACCGGTTTCTGACGTTTCGGAAGGCGAATGGATGGCTGTGATTGGATCACAGCCTTCCCATAACGACCAAAACCGGTGATCACCTTATCGTTGACCATAGAGAATCAAGGCCCAGGTCGGCATAGTTGTCACGTGCGTCACTTTTCTATGTCAATAAACACCATTGTTGGAGATATGTAGAGCGCGTAGCGCGATGACAGTTGACAAGTGTGATCCTCTTCCGTCGTGATGATAAGACACATGTTATCGTCGGGTGTGTATTCAAGCCGACGACTACAAACATCAAATGCTAAACATCACCTTAATGTGCAGCTGCGAACCGCAGACCAAAGTTAGGGGTAAATGATGATGATATTTGGGGTCCCATGTTTATGGGTAAAGGGGTATCTAAAGTTTGAACCAAACTCGGTAAATACTACTACGTTTGCCTCGCATGGGACTCATCGCCGAGCCTCCGCTAGGCGGTGATCAAGTAGACCTAAACCAGCGGTGGCGGTGTAAATTAAGGTCATATATTCGTTCTTTCGTTCTGCCTTAGGTTGGTTGAATTTGTGAAATGTCTAATTCCACGAGGGATGCTTGGGCAGATAAGGAAGTACTATTTATGTTGCCTCCTTTGTTGTTCCAACTTGGTTGATACCGGGAGATGTATGAACTAAATAATGAGTTGAGGAAGTTTCCTGATCGATGGCATATTGTAACCGATCAACGAATTCGGTTTGACTCGAGTCAAAACTTGTTCAAACCTGCAGGTAAACGTAGTAAAGAAACAGATTTTAATGGTTTTAGAAAGAAAGAGCGATGTGTTCCCAAAACATGTAAATCTGATACATTTCTAACAACAAAGCATTCTACACAAAGTAAAGAAGATCCCGACGTGCGTGTTGATTATATGGCCAGTGTGCCGACACAGCAATGATGACTTGCAAGAACTAGGTCACATTTTCCTGGCCTGAGTAATATTAAGGAAACGGAAAAGATGGAAATTAGACGGGAGTATGTTCACTTCTTGGAAGCAAAGCATCGACAACGACAACGACTGAGCGCTGAGAGCGTCGCAAGGTCCGCTTGATCTCCGCCTAGCGGAGGCTCGTCGAACTGCCAAGTTATGTCGTCGCAAGGGAACCCTTTTATCCCACTGAAAAATTGCTATAGTAATTAAAGATACGTTGTAGCTCACGTAAAACAATACTTACTTGCAACACGTAAATGAATACAATGATTGAAAAAATCCTGCGTTTGCCTTTTAGGTAGATCGTTTTGAAAGATCATTTCATTCATTCATTCATTTTCAGACAATTTTATTCTCAACACAGAATACATACATGTTACTTAAAAGTGTCTATTTATAGAATGTTGGAGAAGCCTGCAAAGTCATGGAGACTTGAGTGCAGGCCATTTACAGATAGTGTACAATATTAATTTTGTCAGATGGCGGCACTTCATTTGTTTTCTTGAATGTTTCTCCCATTTGAATAACATGTGATTTTACACCTTGTGGAACGGACCATGGATTTATAATAGTACATAAGAAACAACTCCAAGAACGGACTGCGACGACCTAAACTGGCGAGTTCGACGAGCCTCCGCTAGGCGGAGATCAAGTAGACCTTGGGTCGTCGTTACATGAAGTATTCAAGGCGATGCAGTGGCGAAGGTGCAGGGTGGGCAGTTGGCGAGTACGTCGTTAAACTCCCCGGGTCTCCGGGGTGGCCGTAGCACAACCAGTCTTGGCCAAGTTCCCCCAAAAAGGAACTTTTACTTTTGCCTAGAAAGGAACTTATCCAAGTTACTGAATAGGAACTCAGACGTTCCTCAAAACAAACTTAGTTGTTTTCACGTTCTTTATACAACTACTTTCAATCTTATTCTTCTATCATCACCTGCGGACTTGCCCGATCTCCGTCTACTTACACCACTCGGAATTTGACCAGGGGTTGGTGGCGCCATTTTAGAAAACACGGTATTTTTTGATACTGAAGTTAACGATATGAGGTACTGGAATTAGGGGGGATTTCGAGGAGAAGGGAACTTATAAATTCGTTCCAGTTCCTGATGTAAGAAAAGGAACGCCTTTCCATAAACGTTCCTAAAAAAAAGAACGCGTTCCTATCCAAGACAGCACAACAACAAGAAGTAGAAAAATAATAATAATAATAAAAATAATAATAATAATAATAATAATAATAATAATAATAATAATAATAATAATAATAGTAATAATAATAATAAGAAGCACGTTACCTAGGCTCGAGCAGCATGCCCCCCTCCTCAACACCACCGCTGCTGCTCCCGTTACTCCCGCTGCTCTCCGGATACTTCATCGTCACAACTATAGAGTCCGGTGTATTTATTTACAAGTCACTCACTGTCTTGATGATGTGTTTACCCTCACACACATCTATACTAGTCTCGCTGTGACGGCACTGGGCGCGCTGCAACAACGCAATCACTCGGGTTGATACACTTGACCTTACACTACAGGTGGTTTGGTCGCGCGCCTAGCTTGGCTACAGTACCGCCCGGCTTGTCTACAATACCGCCCGGCTTGTTTACAATACCGCCCGGCTTGTCTACAGTACCGCCCGGCTTGTCTACAATACCGCCCGGCTTGTCTACAGTACCGTAGAATATCTTAGCAAGCGCTAGTAAAATATTTAAGTAGTATAAATTAAACTTTTGAGATTTTTGTGTTACTTGAACTTGTGTAAAAAGATCAGTGTTGTGAACTTGTGTCGACGGTTCGAAATTTTTTTTTCTAGCTCAACTTTGAGCCGCTATTTGTCGTCGATGGGCTGTGTTCACCTGTAAGTCGGAACACCCGATCGCGGGCTGTTAAAATTGCTTTTTTAAATGGTTATAAATGTCCCAAAGGAAAACCAAAATATACGTCATCCTATAGAGAATTGAATGCTCTTGCTTGTGAATGATTTTTTTACTTTAATAAACATTTCCGTTTTGCAGACGTTCTTAATTAGGTGTGAAAGTTGTCCAGCAACATCACATTATACAAAGGGTCATTAAGAACATCTTAAAAATGGAACTATTATTTCAAACAAAGTAGCATTCATAAGAAAGAGCACTCAATTATCTGCAGGATGACATATTGATTTACATTTGGAACATTAAAACACATTTAAAAGCAATTTTAATAGATCGAGATCGGGAGTTCCCCAGACTAGGTGGACAAACAGCAGCAGGTAACATACAGGTTATGTAACACCACCACTCAAACCGCACAGTGGCTCTAAAGAAGGCAAAAGTCAACTGCAGGTACTGTAGACATCCTAGATACGCGGTCAGTATAGATGGTGGTCAAACAGCGAGCCCCAGTATCAAATACAGATCGCCGATTGGCCACGAACCATCCGTCTACGAGAACACATTGGTAATGTTTCGGGGTAAGTAAACCAATACGTTTTCCGAATTATCTATATGTAATCAAAATAAGGCATGCAATCCTAACGGTGATCAGCAGAACCCAGCTTGTTTCAGAATGTCCCTACTGGTCAGCCTGTTCAGTTACTGGACAAGAAATTGGCACAAAATTCGCCCCACATTTTAACAGAATGTAAATACTCTTCCGCGAGTGTACACCAAATCTATTTTATAGTGGACCCACGATTACTTTACACCTGCTTTCGTCACATCCGGGGCAGTCGTAGCCAACCGGCGAACCGCCCGAGACACACCAGCGCCAATGTCGATCGCTGATTGGCTACGAACCAGTCGCCTGTGACGAAAGCATGTGTAAGGTAGTCTTGGGACAACTATAGGCGATAGTTAAGCAAGTGAACGCCAGCCCGCCCGCATAAGTTCGCGTATTCAACTAACATAATATCTCCGAAAGTTATCGCCCCAACTTGTTCGAAAGTTTAAAGAATACAACCCCTAGCGTTTTGAACGCTGACGATAAAGAATACTATGCGAAGGCGAGGGGTGCCAGAACGAATTCGTCTTTGATCAATGGATCAATAGAGACTAATTTCGTTCTCACGTTTTCCTATCATGGATATTAAAAAATATAAATATATAAAATATCCCTACACCGATAATCAGCCTCGTTTCAAATACAGAAGTGTTTCAATGAAATGTGAACAAAAGTATAATATACTATAAGACAATAGGGTTCATTAGCCAAGATATCTCTTAGACAGTCATGAACATAGTTCAACGTAGATAACCTAATAATGCAAATTCTTTCACAAATATAACTAAGTCTTATCAAACACAATACGATGCTATACTTAGTATACTATACTATATAATATACTACCAGAATGCAACGTATAACTGTAGCCTATTACTTGCACGACATCAACGTAGCCTACACGAGAGCTCGAATAGGTTAGAAAAGAGTGAGAATTTAAAACCATTTGTCGGTACAAAATTGATTAATGATTGTATTTTGATAAAGCTATACTATCTCAATCCTATACAAACGCAATATTCTTTAACCATCTGTAGATCTTATCTTGATTAGAAGGTGTAGAACACTTTTACGCCCAGAGGTTGTAGAACACTCTTACGCCCAGAGGTTGTAGAACACTCTTACGCCCAGAGGTTGTAGAACACTCTTACGCCAAGAGGTTGTAGAACACTCTTACGCCAAGAGGTTGTAGAACACTCTTACGCCCAGAGGTTGTAGAACACTCTTACGCCCAGAGGTTGTAGAACACTCTTACGCCCAGAGGTTGTAGAACACTCTTACGCCTAGAGGTTGTAGAACACTCTTACGCCCAGAGGTTGTAGAACACTCTTACGCCCAGAGGTTGTAGAACACTCTTACGCCTAGAGGTTGTAGAACACTCTTACGCCCAGAGGTTGTAGAACGCTCTTACGCCCAGAGGTTACGCACATTCACTATCACTATTCACTATTAACTATCAAATGAGGAGTAAATTATCATTGCTACAATATGTTCATAATATGTTGCCATAGGTTCTCTCTACCGTACACAAATAAAATACGCAATTTTGAATTTCGGTCGGTTTCTTTTTTAAATGTCTCAAATAGGCCTATGTTATTTAATTAAAAAATGAAGTACAAAATTAAAATGTTTAATTGCTTGCTTCAAGCATCAATAAAAAGGTAAATTAAAAAAATTTGACACCAATCTTGATTGCGTAAATGAATATTAATGAATGACTACGACATTTGAAACTCATCTCGGCGATCTTGGGCTAGCCGTGACGTCATAGTTTTCAAATAACGACTTTCGAACGAATCGTCTCGCGTCAATCAAGAAGGCTGCGAGTGTGACAACCGCAAAACAAAAGACTGTCGATACAATCGATATCGAATATCACCTTTGACCACAGCCATCTAACAATAGGCCTCGAACAATGACCTAGGGTTGGAATTCATAGTCGGCCCCTACACCTAGGGGCACCCATTGTTGCTATGGATTTGTTTTGTTTATGGGAAATAACATGGAAACAACTGTTACTGTGGTAACAACAATGGGCGCCCCTAGGTGTAGGGGCCGACTATGAATTCCAACCCTAGTCTTCCGGAACCAACAGCAACGCGCAGTAGGCTTATCGGTTCGGCATTGCATAATATATATACGTAATGTTCTACAGTTTTAGAAACTACCTACGGATCCGTTCTGCTTTCTCATTAGCCGTATTACAGGCCCTAGATCTTCATTTGAACAACAGTTCAAACATGACACTTCGATCTTTGATTGGTTATCGCTCACTCGTCTATGGTGTCCGGAGCTTACAGGAAATTAAAGTCCCCCACTGAAAATCAATACCTATTTGTTACTGTAGACCATCGACCTTCTAGACTCTAAATGTGAATTTAGTTTATTAATTTTTATTTTATCTGGCAACTAAAATCTACGACGGGTCTTGTGCGTATCGCTTTAAAAACTAATGTTAATAGATCATTCTAAAGGTACCTAATCTAGGATCCTTCGTCACGTTTTCAAGTACAACATAATAATTTTATAATTAAAACTTAATTTTCTATCAAGGTTAATTGATGCATAATATACAAGATAAGATATACTCATCTATTGACCTTGATTTTACATAATTTAATAGCAAACACTTCGAATAGAAAGATAGTCCCTATCCACAGGGTTTTCTTTCAGGCACGCATTGTGTGTGTGTGTGTGTGCGTGTATACGCCAACCAAAGAAAGACATAACAATGCCAGTGTCTGACCTGTGTCGTCACAACCTCTTTCTTATAACAAATCACCGCCATATTGTTGTGTATTGTTGTACTTGAAGATTTAACCGTGATGAGACTCATATAGAAGATCCTAGATAGTTTTCAAAACGTTCTTTCAACATTTGGGGGACCGTGTGAGAAATAAGGAAAGATTACTAAAGACTGTATTACACGGTCAAACGTTTTCACCCAACTCCTTGAATTCAAGGACACAAAAGCATCAATAAATAATTCCTATTATTGTATCTGACTGCAAACTGACTGTTTTTGATGCGCTTTTGTCCTTGAATTCAAGGAGTTGGATGAAAAAGTTTGACCGTGTAACGCAGGCTTTATTCAATAAATGGCCTATTATTACACTCTAAACATGAAACGCATTTATAGATATATTACCGGTAATATATATCATTTGAAGTTATAAAAGTGGTCTATTTTAATGCTACCTAATAAAACAGGTGGGTTATTGATACCCGTCAAGCTAGATGAGCGACCTTGAATGTGCTGGAAAGCTTCAAGAGATAGACGTTACTTATTTGTACGATTTATTTATGCAATTTAACATAGAAGGTATAAATAGTAGGCCCACCCACAAAAAAGGCTAAATTAAACGATTTTGTTTTATACAAATTTTCACAAATACGACAGTTCACGACCGTACGACGAACTGAAAAGACAGGAGTGTCTCATGTTTGCTACGAACTGAAACTAGCCGGTCGCACTAAATTTAAGAATTAAATAATTAAAATAAATAACAAAATCTGGTGCAAACGGTATTATTCTTCAATAACAAAAATATAGCCAAATAATCAACAATGAAAATACATATTTTCTGTGATAAACAGTGCATTCAATTATACAACGGTATTATTTAACCACAGAAAAACATGGTACAATTCTTTAAAAAAAAAAAAAAAAAATCATCACAAACTCATTGAAACACTTCCAAAACAACAAACATAGAAACGAGACTATTAGTCACTATAAATAAATATCGCCTAAGTCACGTTCGGGCTTGACTTTGAACTAGGGCTACCTACGAGCCACATGCAAGCACGGTGACTGTCGAGCCGTAATAGCAACACTTAATAAATTGCAAATAACTGCCCCCCAAACACAATCAGTTCTTGTAACTAGACTATAAATACAAATGTATTTTATATTGAAACAAACAAAATGACTCTCTAGCCCGCACCAACCAACCAACCGAGCACGTACGTACTAGTAGTAGTGCGAGTGCAGATAGACAAAAGACGCGAACGCACTGAGTAACGAAGTAACGACAACACTATAACCCACAGGCGGCCTCTTGACGACTGAAGACTGAAACAACGTTAGTAGTGTAATAACATGACAGATAGCACAGCAGACCGACCTTCGCAACAAACTGGCAAGATGGATGCGCGCGCAGCTGTAATTAACCTTGCGATGCACTCGTGACGTGTTGCGAGCACGTGCGCGGCGACACTGACAGGCGGTGCACGTGTGTGTATACATCTGTGCAACTACAACAGGAAGACTACCGACCGCCCTTAATGTTTGTGTTTGTTTCAAGATTCTGGGATTATAGGCCTACGGAACTAGATTTATTCCAGGAATACAGATAAATAACTTCAAAAAATTTATCAAACAATATATTGATGTTAGTATTGAAATTGTATCATTTTATTATTATTATCATTTGTTGTTTTGTGGCGCAGCTGGCGTAGCCTACTAGACAGCTAGGAAATACGACGGTAGCCTTTCCCTCGCCTCTTACGACAAGCGCAGACGGGGTCTCATTTTATCAAAACAATGAATTTGTTTCATCATCATCTAGCCACGGGTAATCCCAACATGTTTTTCAATATTCGAAGAAAAAATGTACATTTCTTCACACTTTTCAAACTCTTTGTCATCCCCACAGGATCCCCAGACGGCGCCAACTCTTATTATAATAGACGATCTAGAGGGCCCTGATTAATTCTATCTAAGGGTCCTAGATCAATTGCTGAAAAAAGTCTATTGATGAGGTGGTCGGACCATTAGGTACTATTATAAATCCATGGTCGGACAAACAATGTGTTGCTAGGCAACTCCATTGTTGTATCTTCTTTGATTGGTGCATATTCAATGTTTGTCGGAAACAAAACACGACCACGTGGCTATTTTTGGAATCGAGACTTGTATTATTGCTTTTATCTCCATACCATTCTATTTATTTAGGCTATATTGTTTATCATATAAACACGTGTTTATATTTTTGAATTATTTGGTGTTTAACGACGTACTCAACAGTTGAGTCATATTATGACGTCACCGAGATATTTATAAATTTAGTAATTAAGTAACCAAGAAGTTTGTAACTAATTATTGAATTTTATATGTGATTAATTCATATGATGTAATATTTATAATGTGTATATTTAAATTATATATCAACACGAAATAAGGATAAGCAATTTTACAAGTGTGTCACTGTTATCGTAGGATAGAAGCTCCACGTATTGGTTTGAAGCATCTCTCCATTACTTCCTCTTGTCATTTGTCCACACTGTAGACGCACCGTTAAACAACTATCAATCAATCAATCAATCAATCAATCAATCAATCAATCATTCTGTCTATACGCTGTTTATTATCCAATTGTTTTGTTCGAACTGTAAATTAATTGGATTACCCAAGTTGCACATGTAGGTTATCCTTACTACAGCGGCGTATCCACACACACACACACACAATGCGGGGGGGGGGGGGGAGGGGGGGCGAACATCTCAACTAGGCAGGACCGCCGGAAGCGTTTTCGCCTTGATGGGTGAATTTTTCTCTCCATATGACGTTTTAAACGCCTGTGATCGTGAACACGTTTCAGAATCGGACAACGTGAAAAGAGGAACCCCCTGAACCCTTCCACCCATTAGCGTTATTAAATATATTCCTCCATCTTTGCCCCATTCCCCCATCTTCCTCCCCACTATAACCCCGGGAGGGATTAGGTAGTCGTAGTACGTTATTTAACATTTAATATTTAAAATGGTAGTTTCCTCCACCCTCCTCTGTTCCTTCCTTCTCTCCGTATTATTATTTTTTTGGGGGGGGGGGGGGGGCAAGGGAACCCCCCCTCCTTCGATTTGCACCTGCCTCACTTGGTTTACCTAGAGCTAATGCTTGCTATTCCTTTTCCCTTTCACTTTCACTCCAACTGTTCTTACTTATTCCTTTGTGCCTGAAAAGTAAAAACATTCCCAGCCAAGCGAGATGTTCGCTACATTGATCACTTTCATGACTTTCTTAACTTCTTTCTTTAGGCATTTCTTTAGGAAAACCGCGGAAAAACCTACAGTCAGACAGTGGTTGAAGTGGGGCGGTATGAGCCAGTACGCATACCGTTGCCAAAAATACCGACGGTATGCCATACCGGCACTAATTTGTATAGATTTTATGCATATTGAGGAATTTTTTTGAACTTTGTATTTATATTTGCACACCCAATGTTTTCATAACGTCAATGTTTCAAATTTTGTTTTTTCCACCACAAAAGTATTATTTTAGCACTTACTAGTCCTCAAACTCAGACCCCTCTACAAAGCCTTTTAAACGTGTTCGTGACAAAACACCCTAAACAAATTCCCTCCGTGGCAAAAATGGGGTGCCACCCCCCCCCCCCCCAGACCCCCTGGCGTACCCGATTTGTCTACTTTACACAGCAGTGCACACCCACTTTAACCACTGCAGTCAGGATTGCCGGTGGCCGGAATCGAACCGGCGACCTCCCGAACTAGAGGCTCGCGTCTTATCGCTGAGCCACCTCTATTGGCGGTAGATAAGGATCTGTTTAGCAACCGTCGCTTACCGGTTCCCATATGAACACCGAAGTTAAGCAACCTCGAGCTAGGTCAGGAGGTGAATGGGTGACCACTCTCCTCTGAAACACTAGTTGCCGTTGGTTAGAGCAGATTGGAGGGTTCGAAACCTTGTGTAACAGCTTCGTTCTTTTCGTCAACTGCTCGGCAGTCCAAGTTAGTGGAGGAACCTATATGACTGGTCAAAGTTACAACGTCCTTTCGGATGGGACGTAAAGCCGATGGTCCTCTTGGTACTTTTCGACAGGAGTAGGCTACGTGCCGGTACCAGACTTCCCCTCCTCCCTTCCTCATATCATCACTCACCAGGCTAAAGAGGGCATTGTGCCCTACACTGGCCTTACTTAATTACAATCAAGTAAAGTACTGAGACTAAGGTTGGAATTCATAGTCGGCCCCTAGGGGCGCGAAGCGAGCGTCTCCACGAGACTCTTATGGCACTTCATTCTGTTTGTTTTTTGTTTAGTTTTTAGGTCTGTCGATAGCGGTCGAACGGAAACTCCGATCAACTTGAAATTTGGACCATCCACAAGCCTCGATGTGGATTGAAGGTGTATAGTTTTGAGGCAAAATCGTTCGAAAAGTTACAAAGTTACACTCATTAACTGTTAGTAACGGTGGCGGACCGCCGCGAAAACACTAGACAGAATGACAACGAACATTCTTAGCAACGCAAATTGCACTTGCACTGCATTCAACAATATCGGGAAGTATAATAGCTATGGAAATTAGAAAAAAATTTGAAATGCATCTTCTTGAATTGTTGTTAATTGTTGTTTTTATTAGCTTTGAGATCTTTTCGCCAGAACGTTTGTAGATATGGACGCGCTCGCTTATCAACGCGTCAAACAGAGCGTTTTCCTAGTTACCACTTAGGTAACAATTGTTTGCATGTTATTTCCCATAAACAAAACAAATCCATAGCAACAATGGGTGCCCCTAGGCCCTAGGTGTAGGGGCCGACTATGAATTCCAACCTAAGATAACGTTGTCACCTCACTTGCGTAATAAGAATCTGTAAGTTTTAGGTGGCTCGTTGGTCCAGTGGCTAGCATCCCTGCTTCCATTGCAGAAGGTCCCGGGTTCAAATCCCGGCTCAGGCAGAAGTTTTTTAACTTCTTATAAGGATTCAGTTCCATCGCTTCTTGTCTTCTAGGAATAAGTAAACGGTGACTTTGGAGCCGTCCTAGCAACGAAGCACTCAATAAATTCAAAGTTGTTCTGAATCAGCCTGGTTTATTCTGACATTTGTCTGCAGTTGTTCGCACTGTCCAGTCACCGAGTCATATGTTCCGTATTAGAAATATCGATCTTTGATTGGTTATCGCTCACTCGTCGATGGTGTTCGGAGCCTACAGGGACAGGGTTGGTTTAGTCACTTTAAATTGAAGTCCCCCACTGAAAATCAGTTTCGTTAGTGAGTGGGTAGACTCTAAATGTGCATTTATTTATTTATAGATAAAGTAGTTCCACGGCAACGTTGTGGATGTTGACGTCACAGATGAGTGAGGGATTGGCCAACCAAATGTCAGTATTTCATGATGTACCACGCGGCCCCCAGCCTAGGACGAACCCGTCAATCTATACTACCGAGACACCAGGCGCGGACTGGCTAGGGATGCCGGGATGCGATCGCATCCCGGGCCCCTGGGCAAATCCGGGCCCTTTGGCAGTCCGGACCTCCGGGCAGCCACCAGAAAGTTCCTATGATGTACATACTTCTCTGTATATTGCTGATATTCTGTATATTCAACGCTAGCTTTTGCGAGTGACAATATTTATTACTTGTCAGTAACACTAATGGCCGCAGGCCAACCCCGAATATCGTTTTCTTAAAATTTGAATAACGCGCCTGGTAGTGCTACTGGTGGGGTGGCCTCTGTTAATCGCGCCCTTAAATCGCATTTTAGGCCATAAAATGTAATGCACCGCAACAAATATTTGCGCCTTCGGTGTATTTGCCTCCGGCGGCTGCGGCTTCGCCCCAGACCCCAGCTGCGCCACGCTACCTCGTGCGGGCCCCCCAAAACCCAGCATCCCGGGCCTTTTGGTCCCAGTCAGGGGCGTCACTAGGATTCTGGGATTGGGGGGGCGCAAGCAGAGGCGGAATGGGGGGGGTAACGGCCCCGGGACTTGGCGAAGTTTTAAGGGGTCTGGGGCGAAGCCCCAGCCGCCGGAGGCGAAAATTTTTCAGCCTACTATTTTGTTAGAACGCATATAAACACGTTTAAAAATCGATACATGATGATAGTTATGTGGAACAACGTGTTGAACTGTGAACACCACTTTCAAAAACGAAATTGATGAAGAAACTTTCCCAACACTGGCAGTTGTATATTTCAAACTATATGGTTTCCCAACCCTCTACAAATATCGACTACTAGTTGTCCACTTGCATCGCGAAATTTGTACTCGTAACGACTGTTGTAGCTGGGTATGCAGCTGGATCGGGGGCGAAGCCCCTGCCTACCTGAGGCAACGTCGCCGAAGGCGAAACAATTTTCGGCCCTGCATGATGCTTAGTGGACTAAAACGCGTTTTGAGGCGAAATCCTATCATGAAAAACAATTAAAGTAAGGTCAATGTTACACTGATAATTCCTAACGTCATAGGTCTAGGATAGGAGTTCGATCCTGTCATTTGAGAAGTAATCTTATGGCTAGTGCTGCGCTGGATCGGATTTCAGTAGGCGCCGATAGATATTGCCACAAAGTTCACCTTTTTAAATTTTGAACGCTTATAGACACGTGATCAGCCCGATTTTCAGTCAGCTATTTTACGGAAAGTTTACGAAATTAGCATGTCATAATTATTAATTAAATATTATAATATATGTAAGTATTGTTGATCAAAAGACTGTTGATCTTCGATTTTTTAAAGAGACACGCTAGCACTTTAAGATTGGAAATTTTAGCAGTAAAATTGATTGAACGAGGAAATTATTGGGGGGGCGCAGATTGCGATTGGGGGGGCGCAGGCCCCCCCCAAAACCCCCTAGTGACGCCACTGGTCCCAGTCCGCCCTGGCGAGACACATGACACAGTAGCCGGGGTAGAGGTCACACTCCTATGATGAGGACTGATTGCCTCTCGCGTTCCATCGTCCGTTAGATCACGATCTAGATTCAATTGATCTAGTGCAATCGCTCTTAGCACACATGTACATTGGCAGTCGCGCAACTTTTCGCCTATGACGCCTGGGAGCCTAAACAACCTCCTCCGGGAACGGTTGCTTATAGGGATGGGCAAAAGTGTGTACTTCACTAAACGTGTACACTGCTGCTGGCAAAGCCGTGTACACGTGTACACGTGTACACGTTCGTGGGGTCCCGCTTTCGAAAAAAAATCATGTTCTGTCTAGACCGAAAAATTATGTTTTAAAGTGTTGTTCCCGCAAACGGTTTCAAGACGTAATCCAGCGTGTTTCATGGTTCTGACTTCACAATCACACATTGCATGAAACCACTCGTCGTCGGCGCAAGCCCTCCGTGGCCAGTCGCACACAGTAGTATTACACGCGGCGGGTTTATTGTTTCCAGAGAAACAGTAAACGTGTACACGCATTAAAGCGTGTACACGTTTACACGTGTACACTATCCCATTCCTAGTTGCTTATATCTAAGGGTCAAATGCATAATCGTTCCTCACGTCATCCTCAAATCAGCCTTTCCTCAGACTCGCCCAACCGCCAATCACAGAGCAGCATTGCCGTGTGGACTGTTCTGTGATTGGTGGTTGGGTGAGTCAACGGAAAGGTTGAGTCGAGGAGCACGTGAGGAACGACTATGTATTTGACCCTAAGACATATACCTCGAATTTTTATTTCCACTATAATAATTTTTCGTAGGAATACCCGTTATAGAGTGCACACCAGCTTCA
Source organism: Isoperla grammatica (assembly GCA_945910005.1). Taxonomy (NCBI): domain Eukaryota; kingdom Metazoa; phylum Arthropoda; class Insecta; order Plecoptera; family Perlodidae; genus Isoperla; species Isoperla grammatica. Next base: position 23,586,595 of record OX246750.1, on the reverse strand, counting down.
CCTGATGTGCCACTCTTCAGGTGACTAGGTTATTATGGTGTTTGGATAGCTGGGGAGGAATGTCCGAGGGCTGTTAGTAGGACTCAATCCCAGCATTTGCCTTAACGACTGAGGAAAACCTCGGAAAAACCTTCAGTCAGGACTGCCGGTGGCCGGGATCGAACAGGCGACCTCCCGAATTAAGAGTCTCGCGTCTTACCGCCGCTGAGCTACCTCTATCGGTTTTTCCACTATTCGACCCAACCCAACATCCCATAAATATTTCCAAACTTTCTAAAACGTTCTCTAGACCCCCCCCCCCCCCCCCCCCACGGAACGGTTGTTTACCAACTTCCCAACTTCCTTTTGATATAATAATGACTCGGTTTTCATTTTCACTATTCAACTTCTTAATAATTCCAAAATTCCTTCCAACTATGTTTTGGCCCCCTACGTTTAGAAATACTGTGCAGGTTTTTTTACTGTCAGTTGCCCCCCACGGCCTCATTTATGTTTCAAAAATTTCTACCCCCCACTTGAAAGAGTTCCTTCGCGCCTCCGCACAGTGGTAGGCGACTTAGGGATGGGCAAAAGCGTGTACTTCACTAAACGTGTACACTGCACTGCTGGCAAAGCCGTGTACACGTGTACACGTCCGTGGGGTCCCGCTTTCGAAAAAAAAATCATGTTCTGTCTAGACCGAAAAATTATGTTTTAAAGTTTTGTTCCCGCAAACGGTTTCAAGACGTAATCCAGCGTGTTTCATGGTTCTGACTTCACACATTGCATGAAACCACTCGTCGTCGGCGCAAGCCCTCCGTGGCCGGTCGCACACAGTACAGTATTACACGCGGCGGGTTTATTGTTTCCAGAGAAACAGTAAACGTGTACACGCATTAAAGCGTGTACACGTCTATCCCATTCCTAGTTGGCGTATTGTTGACTCATACCACACGCTGGATGTTATCACACTCGCGTGTTATCAGCTGGCGATGACGTCACAGTCCGGCCAAAGAACAGAGTACAAAGTCATGTTTCAGCTCTCACTCACAACGACCGGTCAGAGGCATCGCAAGTTGCGCTCGGTATAATGTATAATGGACAACCACTTGTTGCTCGGTATAATGTATAATGTACAACCACTTGGTTGCTCGGTATAATGTATAATGTACAACCACTTGGTTGCTCGGTATAATGTATAATGTACAACCACTTGTTGCTCGGCATAATGTATAATGTACAACCACTTGGTTGCTCGGTATAATGTATAATGTACAACCACTTGGTTGCTCGGTATAATGTATAATGTACAACCACTTGGTTGCTCGGCATAATGTATAATGTACAACCACTTGTTGCTCGGTATAATGTATAATGTACAACCACTTGTTGCTCGGCATAATGTATAATGTACAACCACTTGTTGCTCGGTATAATGTAAAATGTACAACCACTTGTTGCTCGGTATAATGTATAATGTACAACCACTTGTTGCTCGGTATAATGTATAATGTACAACCACTTGTTGCTCGGCATAATGTATAATGTACAACCACTTGTTGCTCGGTATAATGTATAATGTACAACCACTTGTTGCTCGGTATAATGTATAATGTACAACCACTTGGTTGCTCGGCATAATGTATAATATACAACCACTTGGTTGCTCGGCATAATGTATAATGTACAACGACTTGGTTGCTCGGTATAATGTATAATGTACAACCACTTGGTTGCTCGGTATAATGTATAATGTACAACGACTTGGTTGCTCGGTATAATGTTTAATGTACAACCACTTGTTGCTCGGTATAATGTTTAATGTACAACCACTTGGTTGCTCGGCATAATGTATAATGTACAATCACTTGTTGCTCGGCATAATGTATAATGTACAACCACTTGTTGCTCGGCATAATGTATAATGTACAACCACTTGGTTGCTCTTAACAGGGAAGGATACCTCTACGTCAAAAACCGCACAAAATTTAAATTTATAAATAATGTCAGAAGAATGGGCTTCGAAATCGAAAATCTGAATCAACAGCGCACTGTGGTTTAGTTAGTAAGCTCTACATACTGAATGCTCTAAGTTGTGTCTTACGTTGTAATCAGTATGTTTTTTTATATATTATTAATTTTATTACTAATTATCGAATGCTATTTCTTATGGGAGATTTTCGCCAATGGGACCTAGCTCGAAAATCACTAACTTTTTTATTTTTTTCCCGGTTTATGGTGAACCCGATTTCTTTACATTTAGTCGCTAATTTCATAGCTAATTAGCCTTAGTTAAACATTTTTTTTGGTGTAGCGGGTGAGAACCCCTTTAATCAAAATAACTACGCTAATGGTTTATATTTCATTCAGTCTGTGGGGCTTACCAAAACACAGTGCGCTGTTGCTTTAGATTTTCGATTTCTTGTTGCAATCTTGAGATATTAAATAATGAAAATTATCTGCGGTTTTTGACATAGAGAGACTACATCTCCCACACCTTGACTCAAATCAAATCAAGTCAGAATCAGATGAATCTTTTCTTGAACATAAGTGAACATAAATCCAATTTTTCAGATGGTAGACTACCTAAGATATATATTCCTTAAAAAATGTATATATTTATCTTTTATATGCTATTGGAATTGGAAGTGCCAATGAAATAATACTGTGATCGTTACAATACAATAATACAAGTTCAAATGGTGTTTGTCAATTGTCAGTATGTTTTTCTACTAGGCACAAGCCACAACCCATGGCCACAACTTACTAAGGGGTATGGCCCCCTGGAAGGAGAGGAGTCACCAATCATGTTTCTCTTGTGCATGTTATTGTGGACTGTGTACTTGTGCGTGCGAGTGTGTGTACTTGTGCGTGCGAGTTACTTGTGCGTGCGAGTGTGTGTACTTGTGCGTGCGAGTTACTTGTGCGTGCGAGTGTGTGTACTTGTGCGAGTGTGTGTACTTGTGCGTGCGAGTGTGTGTACTTGTGCGTGCGAGTGTGTGTACTTGTGCGTGCGAGTGTGTGTACTTGTGCGTGCGAGTGTGTGTACTTGTGCGTGCGAGTGTGTGTACTTGTGCGTGCGAGTTACTTGTGCGTGCGAGTGTGTGTACTTGTGCGTGCGAGTGTGTGTACTTGTGCGTGCGAGTTACTTGTGCGTGCGAGTGTGTGTACTTGTGCGTGCGAGTGTGTGTACTTGTGCGTGCGAGTTACTTGTGCGTGCGAGTGTGTGTACTTGTGCGTGCGAGTGTGTGTACTTGTGCGTGCGAGTTACTTGTGCGTGCGAGTGTGTGTACTTGTGCGTGCGAGTGTGTGTACTTGTGCGTGCGAGTTACTTGTGCGTGCGAGTGTGTGTACTTGTGCGTGCGAGTGTGTGTACCGTCTCTAAGCAGTGCATACACATTAGGTCCATTTAATACTGAAGAAATTGAGTGACTTGTGCTTTCCAAAGCTGTGTCATAGTCGTGTACAACAAGTGGTTATTCGGTAAATAGCCTCAAGGAAAACCTACAACTCAATTAAACTCAAATCAATTCAATTCAATTCAATTCAATTCAATTCAATTCAATTCAGTTCAACTTAATTCAATTCAATGCAATTCATATATTTATAAGCAAGTGCGATGCATTAAAATAAGAATATATGGTAGAGATTTCTTTTGATTCGCCAAATTATTTCATGAGTCGTAAATCAGTTTAATAGTCACTAACATAAGTTTAATTTAATTATTACTATCAGTTACTATTAATAACACTGAATTATAGTTCAGTTTATTTAGACTTCATCAATTGAATAATGGATCGGTAATTGCATCAATGTGGAATAGCTTTAAAGGGGACCAGTACTCACCACCATTCCATATTGAAATATTCCCGATTAAAACAGACATTTAAAAAAAAAAATGCTTTCTGTCTACTAAAGGCCGATCCATAATTGAAATAATAGTTGCAATAAGAATCCGTGAAATAGTGAAATAAGAAGCTATTGGTTCACAACAGTCTCCTAGTACCTTATTTCAGTAGTCAAGCCAGTGCTTTAATATGTATTTACTTTCATTGACGACATCAACAACAGCACATCCGGCACCACTGTTTTTGTTTGGATCTCCATAGTAGGCCTTCTCTTCTGGCTCTTCTGCGCTCTGATTGGTTCGTTATAAGGAAGTTGAAATAAGAAATGGAATTGATTGATTTCTTATGACTATTTCAATCCACTGTGACAGTTGTGAACCACAGCGTTGTTATTGCATGTTCCAATTCGCTTAAACCTTATTGCTATTTCACTATTTCAACTCTTATTTCAAATTGTGAATCGGCCTTAATACACAAGCAAGGAGATTTTGTTCAAGAGTAGACTATCTGTGACCATGAAGTTATAAATAATATTTAATTCGCCAGTATGCTACAACAATAACACCTGATCACATTTGTATCTTAACAACTCCAGTCGGAGTCTGGTAGGCATACGCATACATTTTGACAAATTCGCGACCTTGTGTGGGAAGATTTGAGAGTCGTGAGTGACCGAGAACGTTGAAAACTAGGCACGAATAAATTGGCACTAAAAACTGGAAGGCGCAACAGTGAGTAAGCTACCTGAATGAAATTGAATAATTGACATTCAAGTCTTGTCATTTGATGAAAGGTATTGTTTTGTCAACAATCTAGTTCTATTACTAAAGTTTCATTTACACACTTATTTAAGGTTTAAGGTTTTATTTTCCTAACTGTTTTAGTTAGGATTGCTAAATCCTAAATCCTAGGAAGTTGTGTGAACGCTATTCGCGATCGCAAAACTTCGATACGCCCCTAGCGGACAAAATTATCCCTAAGCTAACGGGTCTAGCGCTCTAACTGTCTGCGGATTCTCGCACAAACCATGCGGTACTAATCACTTGCTGTTATACTATTCATTTTGAAGGAAAAACTTATAGGAAAGCGTACTTAGTTTACATGCCAATAGTCATCATAAAGGTTATTTCAAAATAATAGACCTAGTAGTTTACTTGTTATAGGCTAACAATTCACGCAAAAAATCGGAAAATGAGCAAATTTTCTTATTGTTTTCTCAACTTAAATTGTTGAAAAACTAATGATCGGTTTTTGATGAGAGTTCCTTTGGAGCATGTACCAACAATGTAAGAAAATAAACAAATAAACTTTCTAGATAGAAAGTGCCCCGAACGAAAATTCATAGCATGCACTAACATGCAGGGTGCAGCGGTTGGACCTCAAAATGCAGCGGTTTACACAATGTGGCATGAACTCAAAGACACTTAGTAAATAGTCTAAATAGACATTATGGATCAAGTCTACGCCTACACAATGTGGCATGAACTCAAAGAAACTTAGTAAATAGTCTAAATAGACATTATGGATCAAGTCTACACCTACACAATGAGGCATGAACTCAAAGACACTTAGTAAATAGTCTAAATAGACATTATGGATCAAGTCTACGCCTACACAATGTGGCATGAACTCAAAGACACTTAGTAAATAGTCTAAATAGACATTATGGATCAAGTCTACGCCTAGGACAATGTGGCATGAATTCAAAGACACTTAGTAATTACCAGAGTCTAAATAGACATTATGGATCAAGTCTACGCCTACACAAGACACTGGATAATTTAATACAGGAGCGTTTCACATTCAACGTACAAATCGAGAATCGACCTACAGTGGGTCATGTGGCGAGGTAGCATCAGGGAGGAGATTTGGCCAGACTGCTTGCACGCGCTATAGTAGAAGACGCACGAAGCACAACTGGTTAATCAATCATAGGCCTCTATTGTACAGTTTCATAAACCAGCACCAACCAACGGAACTAGACGTACTTATACATTGTATGCCTACATATACAGGTAGGCAAACATAGCCTACGACACATAGTGTATTGTACGTTATAGGTCCAGGCCTACTCAAAAGGTTTATGAATCCTAGCGAGTAATGTGACCACATGTTCAACTTTGATCTGGTTGCATATCTTAGGGGCATCGTTGCATTTATTTGTGACAACTGCTTCACTGGTACTGTTGAGTGACGATATGCTAGGCCGAATGAAACAAAACCATAGGCAGGTCTACACTAGGCATAAGTAAATAAATAAAGTGGCACATTATTTTGTTTGTAGGCTATATTACGATTAGAATTAGAATACATCTACAAAATACAAAGGGAAGTAATTTAGGCCTACAATGTAGACCTAAACAAATTGGAGCAAAGTGTTTATGCCAAAGTGCAGACAAGACAAAACAATCAGTTCTACAAAACTCATTCAATGTGTGTAAGTCAGACTTGGGTAAACATCATGTCTTCAAGCAGTCCAAGCTTGTAAATACTAGGCTAGGCCTAGGCCTAGGCCTAACCTCGGGCAGTTTTCTTGCTTGTGATTAGATCGAGGCCCATGTCTGTCTTGACAAATCATGTTTAGACCACAATTCTTTTCATCAACAAAACCCTCAGGTTATAAGGTTATGCCAGAGTGACATGTGACATCTGACAGTTGGGGTTAGGTTTATCAAATCCTTAATAACTTACCTATTATTGTTGAGTAGGTAGGAACCCATGTTCGCCGAGGTATGCAACAAATCCTGCACCCGTTTATCACTCTCACTTATTCAATGTTTAACTTGCAGTTTCACAAGAACAACCATCAAGAATAGGCCTTCGCCTTGGGGGACTTCCTTAACCTACTTTTCAGATTTCTCGCTCGTTCCACGAAGAAAATTTCGCACTGGCAAAGTTAGCACGGGCTACGATTAGTATTACGGTGATAATATAAAAATATACGAGTGGTCACAACACAGCGCAGACCATGGCGATAGTATGTTTTAACACAAAAATAAATATAAACAAAATGTTGTTATTGAGGTCACTGGTCTTTGGTATCAGTGCACATGCGCAATCAGTCGACCAAAGTTCGAACCACTGTCGCCAACAAGAACTGAAAGGCGCACGAAATATAATTACGGTAGTGCCAACAAACCAGTGAATCGCGGTAAATATGAAAATGATAAACAATTTAGCCATTTCAAGAAAGTACCTGTATGACGGTTGAAAACATAAATTATAAACTTTTGGGGGTGAAGTTTATCAAATGTGTCCAGTGCAGTACACAATGTTTTGACATTCTTATTATGGAAAAATAAATTATGTTACAGAGACTTATGTTAATTTTTTAAACAAAAGTGCTAACAATATTACTGTTACAATATTTTTTCCCCAAAGGGACAATCTGAAGATGCTGGTGACAAACTGAAACTTGAGAAAATCAGGAAAACCAAGGCTTAGATGGGAAGAAGTGATTGAAATGGCAATGCAAAAACGAAAATAATCATGGCCAGGTAGAAGTACATAGAAAGTGGGGAGAAGACAGGAAACTATGGAGAGAACTGGTGGAGAGAGAATACATTGAAGTAGAGATGTCAGAGAGACAAAATAAGAAAGGGGTTAAGACGAGTAAAGGGGTAAAGACGGGTACCGAAAGGGGTAAAGATACGACACTCACTCACATCAAACACGGCAAGGAAATAATATTCTTACACAGTATCTACCACAATTGCAAACAAGCCCAACTGAATTTAAACTACTTAAAAATTAAATTGTTTGATAAATTACCCAAAGAATTAAAAGAAATTGCATAAATTACTGATTTTAAATTTAAAGTAAAACTTTTCCTACTAGACAAAGCTTAAGTGATTACCTAGATAATAAGTAAATAAGCCTACATATGTATACGTGGGCCCAGCTCATTTTGAGGGCACAACATTAATTTGTTGGTCCTGTTTTCAAGAATTGCATCTTATAGTTATATCCCACAAATACTGTATGCACTTTTTATTATCATTAGTTCCTTCTAAATTGTATATTATCTTTAGCCTATAGGCTATAATCAAAGTCTAGATTATAATTAAAACTTTAATTTTATAGGCCTAGAATCCCTAAACCTAAGCCGATGTTTTTATTTATTTATTTATTTATTAGCAACACAAATACAGCCATAGACCATTTTACATTGTGTATCTAACTAAATCTAAACAAGTATCAACATTCTAAATTAATAACCAACTAATTAGATACTTGATTCACTAACTAATTAGGTAACTAATACTAGCTATCAATCTAAAGTAAGAAATAACTTATTCTAAAATAGGCACAGTAAACAAATAATGAGAAAAAATAGAGATAAAATGTGTGTTATTAGAATTAGATGCAGCAGTAGGACAGTATCAATGGTGGCTAACAAGAGGTTTAGCATGACGAATGAAATCAAGGCGAGATGAGAAAATATCAAGAGTGGGTGTAGCAATGGTGTTATATGTGACAGGTAATCGGTAAAAGAGGGAACGTTTAATAATTTCAAGACGAGGAGTAGGTAAGTGAAAAAGTTGAGTCGATGATTTATCTATGGCAAATAAACTACTAGGGTGTACTCACTACTACTACTACTGTCAGGCATGGCTAGCCAGCTTAGGTAGACCCGAGGCCCAAGTGAATGGTGGAAACCTCCAACCCACTTCCCGATTTCATAGGTGGAAACAGGGACAGATGTTGATTGATCAAATAATAAATATTATACTTTCGGTCTTAGGATCATAAACATGTATAAAAAGGGAAATTCCCCTTATTAATCAATGATCATCATCATTCACAGGTTTCCTTTCCAGAATAATAATATGCATTCATTAATTAAAATAATGAGCTTTTTATTTAAAACAATACAAACAAATCAGTTCAAGAGTGAACATTATTATTAAAATAAATGTTTTTACCACTACATTTATACAGGGCTCAAACAATGGTATGTCCGAGATGCATGGGGCATGTTAAAATAGTGGCCGTGCAAATAAGATATTTGCTCACATGCCCAACCAGGCATGTGATTAAAATTATAAAATGTTAGTTTTTTGTAGCAAATTCACAATTTTATGATATATTCAATCTATGAAAAATACAAGAAGCTAACAAATCTCCAACAACGATTTGAGCTCTCATTTTGTTACAATTGTAGCACATTTAATTGTCATTATTTGTAAGGCAAAAAAGAAATATCTTGTGCACGCGTCACTTGACGAATCCACTGTTCGAGATGGCCGGTGGAAATGTAATGTACCTCTTTCATCGGGGTCCCGCATCCGTAATCCGGCTGCATGGAACCGTGCAACACCCCCACTGCCAGGGTTCTCTTGGGGTGACCGCACACTAGTGGGGACCCACTGTCCCCGCTGCAGGGCCTCGCACCTTCCACCATCCCCTTGATGCACAGGTGGTAGGGACGCCACCTGTTGCTAGTTAGCAGCTGTCTGCAGTAGCTGACGTCGCCGGCTGTGACGTTCAGATAGTTCAGCTGAATTGGGGCTCTGTTAATACCCTCCGTTCCGAAACCGATGGCGATACACTCGTCATTGCAAACTCTCGTCTGGAATTGTCCGCTCATCAGCGGTATCGTCTGTACGCCCGAACCTATCGGGAATCCCTCCGCAACCTTGAGCAAGGCCGCGTCGACCATCTTTTTCCCCCGCTCGTCGTTCCTACCCGAATACACGACCGCGTCCGGGTGCACGAAGACATTCCGTCCGGTCACGTAGTACACGTTGGTGTTCCTCTTGCTCAGGGCGAAGCTATCCGTCAACCCCACGACGACCTTGATCCTGACCTGCACCCTCGCGTACCTGTTGTCGTGTTGGGGGTTGAGTGTGTTGTAGAGGTACGGGGCTTGGGTGCAGTGGGCAGCCGTCAGGACCCAGTAGCGACTCACCACAAAGCCGGTGCACCAAACTTTCGTCTTCTTCGCTACCTTTTTAGATTCGGCGTCCCAGTAGGACTTGATGCGCAGGTAGGCAATGTATGGGGCGTTCTTCGGGTTCTCGGGTATGCCCTTCAAGACTCGGTCGGGGTTCTCTAGCGGTTTGGAAGCTGATAGAGAGGGATATGTTAAGGGGAGGGGAAACGTGATTGTCAACTTTTAATAGCACGTAAACTCAGTTTTATATAAGGTTGCTAACCAACATTTAGTTTCATAAGAACTAAAAACTGGATTAACAAAATTTCAAATATTACAATCATTACGGTGGTCATTTTAGAAACCACTTATGTTGGCCTTACAGGACTCAATACTTTCGTCAAACTTATTGAATTCAAGAACAAAAGCGAATCAAAAACAATTTGGTAAAAAACTGCAAAAATATACCTTCTTTTAATTGATGTTTTTTGTCCTTGAATTCAATAAGTTTGACAAAAGTATTGAACCGTGTAAAGGCTGGTCCACACAGATTTTTAAGACATACGATTTAAGGTTTAACGCGTAGTCGTAAAGTTGGATCATAGGAAACAAGTACTGGCGTTTACACAAAGTTTTAGTTTTAAGACATTGTTTTCATTGTTGTTTTTAAAACCATGTCTTAAAACCTTATGCATTATGTCTTCAAAATTTGTGTGCACCATGTGGGCATAAACTATTATTTTCTTTAAATGGCTTCCAAAATAACAACTATAAGGATTAAAATACATTAATACGTTACATGATCTGTCCGACTCTTGATTTACAGTTGTCGGTGAGTGTACATGAATCTAGCACAAAGTATGACTGATGCTTAAATGTACTTCTCTTCTATGCATTAAAATTGCCGCAAAAGAAAAGATGTATCATCCATAACAGAATTCAATGCTCTTTCTTCTACACGGTGTTCTTGAATGGTTTTTTGTTTTAAAATTAACATTTGTAACTTTTGTGCTGTACACGACACAACCCGACATGAGGATGACATTTTTTTTGTTCCTTGTGACAATTTTAACTGATTGACATAGTGTTTTGTGAATGTCACACTATTGAAAGGTAAATGCATGCAACATTAATGTTCTTCAGAAAAATCTTGAAACATGCTAATGTACAGATATATAGATAGATAGATGGATAGATAGATAGATAGATGGATAGATTTTTTCTTGTTCTTGATTATATTTTACATAGTTCAGTAGTTTGTTTTGTTTTTGTTGTAATTGTTATTTATGATTTCATTATTATTAATTGTTTGCATAGCTTAGTTTTATTTGAGGTCCTCCTTTGTAAATCAGTTTTTATAACTGAATAGGATATACATTAAATAAATAAATAGGTAGATAGATAGATAGATAGATAGATAGATAGATAGATAGATAGATAGGTAGATAGATAGATAGATGGATAGATAGATAGTCTTTATTTGTTTGTCGATGGAATTACAAAGCAAAATGGTGAGGTTCGATTGTTTATCGCTCTTCCACCTAACCAGAGATCGGGTCCACAAGATTTATTCTATCTCTCTGGGTACGGATTCCATGTTTTAAAGTGTTCAGTCAGCACTCTTCATTACTTAGTTATAATGATAAATTACTACAAATACCTACTTAGAACTGTTCTGAAACTAAACTCCAATAACTGAAGATGGTGAATGTATAAACTAATAAGTAAAGATACTCACCATTAAGTTCGGCAGCATTGACTTCGCACAGCGTCTGTGTATTATGGGTGGAAATCGTATCGTTAGTGCTTTGTATTCAAAACAGGAAAACAGATTGTGGAGTGAGCGGTTCTAGCAGATGTCACAAATATCAATCACTGCAAACTTATAGCAGATTGCCGGTGTATACAGGTTGACCAGAAAAATAAGGCTAAAGTTTCCAAAAAATACATTACCCTAGGCATTTGATGCATCTAACCACAGTTTAGTTATAACCACAGTCGAACCACAAATTACCATGTATGTCTTGAAGAATAAATATCTTTATCTTTATCTTTATCACATGACCAACTTACTTATAATATGTAATAGGAACCTATTCACAGCTGTTTCTCATAAAATTTGGCTTATCGGGGAATGATTGTGAGGCAGTCTATTTACTAACTCTAGTCGATTGACTGCGACATCAACAGCAGTGTTGCAATATTTACAATATAGTAGGCGTGTGCGCAGTATTGTATTGTATTGTATTGTATTGTAATATATTAAGTGCAAAAAATGCATCATGTTTATGTAGGGATTGACCCGACGACCCTTTGCACCAACTATGCTTTGATAAAGATAACATATTAGAAACGTAATGTTAAGATATCGATACACAAGTACCACTAAAAGTATTCGCTCACTTCCTACGTTATTTATACAGTGTTTCTTGCAAACATATTGACTATAATTAGTGTTGTTTTACGTAAAATACGAGCTGAAATGACGTTTTTGCATCTTGTTCACAATCAAGGTCCGTAGAACCCCTGGCGGAGCCTCGTTGAGGTCCACCGAACCTCCGCAGGGGATTGACAAACCTTGTCTCACAATATCTCATACTTTTGTTTCACTCGAACCACAGCCACAAAAACACATTTCAATAGAAAAAGTATAATTGTTTAAATAAATAAAAATAAATAAATTCACATTTAGAGTCTACCCACTCAGTAACTAAACTGATTTGCAGTGGGGACTTTAATTTAAAGTGACTAAACCAACCCTGTAGGCTTCGAACACCATCGACGAGTAAGCGATAACCAATCAAAGATCGATATTTCAAATATGAAACATATAAATAAGTGATTGGACAGTGCGAACACCTGCGGACAAATGTCAGAATCAACCAGGCTGATTCAGAACAACTTTGAATTTATTGAGTGCTTCGTTGCTAGGACGGCTCCAAAGTCACCGTTTACTTATTCCTAAGCCAAGAAGTAATGAAATTGAATCCACATTAGAAGTTAAAAAACTCCTGCCTGATAGCGGGATTTGAACCCGGGACCTTCTGCATTGGAAGCAGGGATGCTAACCACTGGACCAACGAGCCACCTAAAAAGAAGGCTGTGTCTTTACGAGCGATTAATGTATTGCATCTGCTTGCAATAGTAATTATTATAAATTATTATCTAAGAACCAATCATAAATCATTGAAACATACACATCGTGTTATTAAAAACTGCCACATCATTTCTTCTGTTTGCTGTAGGTTGGCTGGTTCCAAAATGTTGAAATTACTGTCAAACATGCATGGCTTATGCTTGTATGCACATGTCTACAGAAGGCACCAAGTACTGCGAATGCACACAAGCTAACATTATTGTAAATACTACACTACTGCTGTCTCGTAGTCGCAGTCAATCGACTAGAGTTAGTAAATAGACCCTGAACGTTTGTTCCGGCACATATTGAACTATGGTACTCTGCAGTAATGTTTGTGGAATGTGGATGAAAAATAAGCTATAGTAATAATATCATTTAGCATAGTATAGTTTATCTTGCAAAAAATCCTCAACATAGTCACATGCTTAAATACAACCAATTACCACAATACAGTGTCCTCACCTTAACAAAGAGTAACATGACAAGAGTCGCGGACTTCATCTTAAGAAATCTCTAACCAAGCTTTCAACTCTCCAACAGTAATATCACAGGTAATATGCTTCATTTATAAAAGTTGATGATAACGGAACAAAACGTCATTAAATTTTAATGTTGTAACCAAAGAGTTGCAGTCGACTAATAAACTCTTTTTTTTTCACAGCATATCCAGTTCTTGTACGCAACTTTCCCCTTGTTAAAGAAAAAGGTCGTTTATCAATAGGAATCTCTGATCATTCAGAAAATATAGGATGGTTTAAAAAAAAATAAAGTAATATTTGGAAAGGGAGGTTTTTTTGCATGTAAGTGTAATATGGTGCATTTGTAAAATGCTAATGTGCAGCCCCTACTAATAAACACCTAGTAACCACTAACCACAGTACCAGAGGATGGAGGCAGAGAACGGCTGCGGGACCCCGTTGAAAACGGTACATTACGTTTCAACCGGCCATCTTGAAAAGTGGATTCGTGAAGTGACGCGCGCAAGTGACATTTCTTTTTTGCCGTACAAATAATTACAATATAATGCAGTACTTATGTAACGGATGACTCGTGTCCTCGTCAGAGTACCGTTAACTTCTGTTTGTCACACTATTGAACGTACCCTAGTGGTTGTGTTTCGTACCCTAGTGAGGGAGAGAGAGAGAGAGAGAGAGAGAGTCGGAAGAGTTGTGTCTTCAAATTTATTAATTTTGGTAACTACTAGTGTAGTGTCCGAAAATGGTTCCAATGCTCTCTGTTGTATTTCTATTGAATGAATGTCCGTGTCCGGCTCAGATGTTTTAGGTTATGAAAGTAGGTGCCAATCGGCTGGAATGGTATATAATGTGAGGAAAGGATCCAACAGCTTACCTTCGTTTAAGATGACGGATTTGCGAGTTTGAAGTACACATAAAAAACATAATACGAATATTTCTTATATTTGTATTATGTTTTTTATGTGTACTTCAAACTCGCAAATCCGTCATCTTACACGAAGGTAAGCTGTTGGATCATTTCCTTACATTATATACTATATTATGTTTTATTGATGTATTATTAATAATGTATTTATAATCATGTATCAACTTAACTATGAGCCTTTGACTTACTGACTGACGTTTTTTATTTTATTGTATTATATTGCACTTGTGGGGCAGTAGCCCCGTTGCTAATAAAGAATACTACTACTACTACGTACTACTACTAAATAAGTTATAACAACTGTTGAATCTTTCCACATGTGAATTGTTTCTACAAATAATTATTGATTATAATTTATTGGTTCTTTAAAATAAAATATCATCCATAACCGTTTCCTACTTACGGCAGTAAGCTAGGGTTTCACAAACAAGTTCGTCCACTTCTGCCTATTCTTCCACAATCATTTCACGTCTTCATCATCCCAGCTACTTCCTCTTGCCGTAGGTTTCTCGTTACGGTCTCCTTCCATCCTTCGATTCCCCTTTCACGCATTCTCCTGGCATAGCGTCCTCTCTTCCTTCTTGTGTTTCATATGTCCAAACCGGCTCAGCCTTGTCCTTTCCATTTCATCCACCAACTTCTCTACACCGAGCATATCTTTAATGTTCCTGTTGCTGACCCTGTGATTAATATCTAACCAACTGTTGTCGTCAGGAATCTCATTTCTGTAGCCTCCATAGTGCTTTAAATCTTTAATACATAACATAAAATTTAAATTGTTTGTTAATATTAATCTGGTTAAAAAGTTCAGGCTTCTATCCAATAAAATATGTTTTGGCGACATCATCATTTTTAGAGTAATTATAAGCCTAGAAATCATGTTTTGCATAACAACAACAACAACAATACTCAGCCTTAAAGTGTCAGTATGATAATTATGTCATGTGCAGTCTACCTGACGACAAAGCGCTTAGCAGACACCCAACTAGGGATGTCATAGGGTACCCGGGTACCCGGGTTACCCGGATCCAGAAATTACCCGAATCCATTTTTAGGATCCGGATCCTTATCGGGTAGTATTATTTGTAAAAAAAAAAAAAAAAAAAATACGCGACGATATTTCTGCGGCTACTTTCCTTGAAGCTACAGTGAAATTCCTGCTTGTGGGCGTGGCCAGCTGGTCGCTGGTTAGTACGCGCTGTCATTACTGCGGGCGAGTTCTGTGATGCCATATACACTCCCCTCCCCCGCCCCCCTCGCCCTTCCCGCGCGTAGCGGCCGCACAGAGCCCAACCCACACAGCGGCCGGCAGCTGACACGGACAGAGAACGACCTTCAACCGCGTGGTTTCGGGGGGGGAGGTGTAACCAAGATAAGATGACATAATTTAGGCTGTCAGGATTCGGGTAACCCGGTTCTTGGAAGGTCTGGAATTGGATCCGAATTTTTCTACCCTATGACATCCCTACACCCAACTGTCTATCTCACACCGTGAGCTACTGTTGCACCCATCCTGCATTGGGACACTGCAACAGCCGATCGCAAACATTTCCAATATAAAAATGTTGTTGTTGTTATTGTTTTGTTATTGTTTTAGACAAGCATTAAATGTGCGCCAATCAAAGACACAAAACAGCGAAACTGTCCGACCTGTTTCGTCACAGCCTCCTTATTCGAAATCAACGCTATTTAGATTTTGAGTCCAAGAAACGAACTATTTCACCCAGAACTAATCGGTAGTGATTTTTGTTTGTCATAATGTTCGCAATGATTACTCATATCATTGATAGTTTACAGTTGTATGATCTGCCAAATCAGTGCAATTAATTAAAATAAAAAAATAATAAAAATATTAAATTAAATTAATAATTATAAATTATTAGTGTTAGTAGGGCCTATTAGTAATTAAAATCATAAAAGTACTTATAATTAGTAGGCCTATTATTATTAGTATTGATTCTAAGATATTACCAAAATATACCCTAATTACAAATAGGCCTACTAGAATTAAAAACAAAGCTTAATAATAAAACAATAAAAAACATGGCTTTTATGTATTTTAAAAACTATAATCAACCAAAACAAATTAATCCAGAAATATAACACATGCCAGTACTGTATGATTTCCCAATTCAACATAGCTTCACTTGACCAAAAAATCTACACCTCAAAAATATATGGTTGCTTTCATCCACATCGGAGTTCATTGTATAGATATAAAAAATATCATTAAATAATTATCGATATTGTATTTTTGTCCACCCCTTGTTTTTGTCTAGTAGGCCTAATTACATATATCTCGTGTTGGACTACACGATATTGCGTCATTTTGGGATTCACTGATCACTGTAGTAAAACTAATGTCGATGTATGTAGAACTGGAAATACAAAATGGATGCAAGATAGATATGTAAATGTTTGTAAGAACTAGGAATGACATCGGGTAATAAAATTAGGAACTGGTTCCAGCTCTTATATTACCCGGATCCTGAAAACGTATTTTTCGATGTGTAGGCTTGATTTGAAGGTTGTCGCTAGGCCTTGTGAAGTGCGCAGGGCGCGAAGACGAGGGACGAATGATATGCACGCCAACCGCTCGGTTAACCTCTCGAAATACGCCTGCAGTAATCACATCGAGTAAAAAAAACCATTTCGCAGTACACAACTGAAGCACGTACATAAAACAGGATATTTTAACGAAAATCGAAAATAAATAGTAATAGAACAAGTATTAGCCAAAATGTTCACCAGAATGTTAAACAAAGAAAAATCAGTAACGAATGCAAGTCGAGCCGACTTGCCTTTGTTCTGTTCCCCGCCAAGGCACTTGTTGTGAAGGGTGGGGGATGGGTCGGCGCGCGTCGTACCTATTGAAATCAACCACAGCAATACTGGCACGTAAATTTAGCCTAGAAACGGACTTAAAATTTACTCGGACCCGAAAAACGGCTCCGGGTAATATCTGCAGCCGGGTACCCGATGTCATCTCTAGTAAGAACAGCAGCCCAAGCACTAAAGTGACACACAGCACGTTTGGTGGTAATCTTCAAGACAGAGAGTGGACGTGGGACGGGGATAATTCCAGTAAGCGACATTATGTAGACACCAACTTCATTTCATTTCTGTATAAAATTGTGTATTTATAATTCGATTCCTCGAGAGGAAATATGAAGTAGTCTAGTATACGAATAAACAAGTAGAACAGTTCTTGACGATTCCAAAAAACGTAGAGTAGTACCGACACAAATTGAATTACATAGCCTACTTAGGAATAAGACAAAAACTAACAAGTTTTTACTCGTGTGCATGCATCATCAGAAACTAACTTCTCCTAATTCTCAATGTAATATCGTCACCATTGGTATTCAAGTTTAGGATTACTCACACAATCGACTGACATACTAAACAAGAAGAAGTAAATGAAAGAACAAAAATACTGTGTGAAGCCCATTGTGCGTTACAATTTGAATTATAGCAGGGTCTATTGTATAGATATTAGATATCATTGTCTAGCCCCAGTTGTTGACTAAAGGTAATTACAACAAACATAAATAATAATAGGTATAATATGTAATAATAGGTAGGTATGGCCCCAACGTAACTTGTCGCATATCGGCGTCAGATCCTTATCTACGGCACCTTTCATCCACGCGGATTCAATGCAAACCAACAGATTACCGGCGTTCTCTCACACACTCGTAAACGTAGTCTTCCGCCTAGTAGAGTGCACGAGCCTTCTCGTCCACTGTTCCAAGGGTAACCAGCCGAAGGTCGTCGTAAATTATCCCTAATCTCAAAGCTCCAAGTACGAACTAAATACACCCTGCTGCCACCTTCTTTAGATGTCTCTTTCATTGTTGATCATTGTTGTTTGGACAACTATTTAGATCACTAACCCGACTAGATAGATAGATGGATGGATAGATTTAGATGACTACGAAGCATTGAGACATGCCTCAATACAGATGGTAAGAACTCAAAAAGTAGAAAATTAAGTTGGTAACATTGGACTTGGCAGCACGAGGCTATTGACGTCAGGGAAACTTTAGTAACTGGTTGGACATCAGCAGTGACTAACCCTAGGCAGTTGTAGAAATACCACAGTAACAGAGTGGGGGGAAGGGTGGGGGGCATTGTTAGAGGTCTTGGTCACTCTACTGACCGAACAACTGGTTTAGAATTGCATCCTCTATGGGAACGATCAACACTTCGGAGCTTCCGGAGACAACTGGTAGCACCCCGTAAAACTGGCAATAATGCTTTCGTTTTGTATCAATTATTTCCCCAAAAATAAGCATTAATTAGCATTAAAAAAAAAATGGTGACAATGTTAAATTGTAAATATTGCGGTATTACAAATTTTGACTAGTTATTTTAGTTTTACTTGAATTTATCACAGAATTTATGTGAAATTGAATTTTTATAGTTCTTTCCTGTACCAATTCGACTAAGCATGTCAATTATTATGAAGAATTAGCAACATTAAGCTAATTTTAGTGGAAACTAGTGATAACATCGATTAACCGAAAACCGGTTTCGAACCGGTTTTGATAAAAACCGGTTTCGATTTTTAGATTCGGTTTTGCTTTTTTGCGCGGCGTGTGCTTCACCCTCGCTAAGAGCCACGCCTCTGACGGGCGGTCGGGTGGGTTGTGGATTGCCTAACGACGTGTCCCGTAGTAACAAGGAACCACCTGTCGACTACTCAGATTTCGTCTTCTTTCCTGGGATTTCCTTGTTTGTGTGGACTAATTAGCAGCTGTATTATACAGTAAAACCACCTTTGTACGTTTCGCTTTTCTTCTTTTCTTAGGTTAATGCGTTCCAAAAATCAGCCCGTCAGGGAACTTTGATCCAATGTAGTACGTTTTATGTGTTCTCATAATCGGGTTTTCCGGCCAGCCAGTAAACCCAATTCCAAGTTGTTATTGTTCAAGCGCGACCACGTTAGTCATTCATCCCAGTTCCGCGAAGCGCCCCCCACCCCCTTCCATCGCTCAACACAATGCAACCCAGCCGCCAGTGAGTGACTTGACCTTGACCAGCTGCATCTCGTTCCGCGTGGGAGGGGGGGGGGGGGGTGGGGGGGTCTCTGAAAAGGTCGTTTTATCTACGCTCTCGGCTGCCGGCACTGAGGTTCTTTACCTCCCTCGCTGATACAACCTTACGTAAATATGTTAATTTTTGGAGAGCGTTTTTTCTTTGAAAACCGGTTTTAAACCGGTTTCGAATTCGGTTAACCGGTTAGTAATTTTACTAACCGATGTCATCACTAATGTTGATCATTGTTGTTTGGACAACTATTTAGATGACTAACCCGACTAGATAGATAGATAGATAGATAGATAGATTTAGGTGAACACGAAGCATTGAGACATGCCTCAATACAGATGGTAAGAACTCAAAAAGTAGATAATTAAGCTGGTAACATTGGACTTGGCAGCACGAGGCTATTGACGTCGGGAAACTTTAGTAACTGGTTGGACATCAGCGGTGACTTACCCTAGGCAGTTGTAGAAATATGACAGTAACGGAGTGGGGGGCATTAGAGGTCTTGGTCACTCTACTCACCGAAGAACTGGTTTAGAATTGCGTCCTCTATGGGAACGATCAACACTTCGGAGCTTCCGGAGACAACTGGTAGCACCCCGTAAAACTAGCAATAATGCTTACGTTTTGTACCAATTATTTCCCCAAAAATTGGCATTAATAAGCATTAAAAAAGAAAATGGTGACAATGTTAAATTGTAAATATTGCAGTAATACAAATTTTGACTAGTTATTTTAGTTTTACTTGAAATTATCACAGAATTTATGTGAAATTGAATTTTTATAGTTCTTTCCTGTACTAATTAGACTAAGCATGTCAATTTATTTTGAAGAATTAGCAACATTTAGCTAATTTTAGTGGAAACTAGCAAAAACAGCCTAAGCTATATTAGCATAAATTCCACTTCTTTAGCATTAGTAAAAAATGATCAGATCCACTCCACACAAACCTATCAAAAGTTTGGCAGATTAACTCTAAACCCATTTAAATCCCCAACATTTGGAATTTATAGTTTGACCTAAATTTACGGGACCACCTAACAGTTGGTCACTTACCCTAGGCAGGAACGAAGTGAGGGGGGAGGGGAAGGGGGGGGCTCTAGAGGTCTTGGTCACCCAACTGGCCGAGGAACTGGTCTAGAATCGCGTCCTCTATGGGAACGATCAACACTTCCGAGCCGCCGCGCGTTCGCTTCGACACCAACAGCTGATGGTCCAGATACTCGGTGAGCTGCGTCCGTAGGATCGTGTCAGTACTGACGAGCATGGCCTCGCGGCACAGCCGGTATAGCACCTTGAAGGGCATGCCAGGGTACTGGCTCCGGTTGGTGCCGTGGTCACGCTGGTACTTCACAATCACCTGCAAGCAGGGACGGTTTAATACAGTACAGCACCTTGAAGGGCATGCCAGGGTACTGGCTCCGGTTGGTGCCGTGGTCACGCTGGTACTTCACAATCACCTGCAAGCAGGGACGGTTTAATACAGTACAGCACCTTGAAGGGCATGCCAGGGTACTGGCTCCGGTTGGTGCCCTGGTCACGCTGGTACTTCACAATCACCTGCAAGCAGAGACGGTTTAATACAGTACAGCACCTTGAAGGGCATGCCAGGGTACTGGCTCCGGTTGGTGCCGTGGTCACGCTGGTACTTCACAATCACCTGCAAGCAGAGACGGTTTAATACAGTACAGCACCTTGAAGGGCATGCCGGGGTACTGGTTGGTGCACTGGTCGCGCTGGTACTTCACAATCACCTGCAAGCAGAGACGGTTTAATACAGTACAGCACCTTGAAGGGCATGCCGGGGTACTGGTTGGTGCCCTGGTCACGCTGGTACTTCACAATCACCTGCAAGCAGAGACGGTTTATTACAGTACAGCACCTTGAAGGGCATGCCAGGGTACTGGTTGGTGCCCTGGTCACGCCGGTACTTCACAATCACCTGCAAGCAGAGACGGTTTATTACAGTACAGCACCTTGAAGGGCATGCCGGGGTACTGGTTGGTGCCCTGGTCACGCCGGTACTTCACAATCACCTGCAAGCAGAGACGGTTTAATACAGTACAGCACCTTGAAGGGCATGCCGGGGTACTGGTTGGTGCACTGGTCGCGCTGGTACTTCACAATCACCTGCAAGCAGAGACGGTTTAATACAGTACAGCACCTTGAAGGGCATGCCAGGGTACTGGCTCCTGTTGGTGCCCTGGTCACGCTGGTACTTCACAATCACCTGCAAGCAGAGACGGTTTAATACAGTACAGCACCTTGAAGGGCATGCCAGGGTACTGGCTCCTGTTGGTGCCCTGGTCACGCTGGTACTTCACAATCACCTGCAAGCAGAGACGGTTTAATACAGTACAGCACCTTGAAGGGCATGCCGGGGTACTGGTTGGTGCCGTGGTCACGCTGGTACTTCACAATCACCTGCAAGCAGAGACGGTTTAATACAGTACAGCACCTTGAAGGGCATGCCAGGGTACTGGTTGGTGCCCTGGTCACGCTGGTACTTCACAATCACCTGCAAGCAGAGACGGTTTAATACAGTACAGCACCTTGAAGGGCATGCCGGGGTACTGGTTGGTGCCCTGGTCACGCTGGTACTTCACAATCACCTGCAAGCAGAGGCGGTTTAATACAGTACAGCACCTTGAAGGGCATGCCGGGGTACTGGCTCTGGTTGGTGCCCTGGTCACGCTGGTACTTCACAATCACCTGCAAGCAGAGACGGTTTAATACAGTACAGCACCTTGAAGGGCATGCCAGGGTACTGGTTGGTGCCCTGGTCACGCTGGTACTTCACAATCACCTGCAAGCAGAGACGGTTTAATACAGTACAGCACCTTGAAGGGCATGCCAGGGTACTGGTTGGTGCCCTGGTCACGCTGGTACTTCACAATCACCTGCAAGCAGAGACGGTTTAATACAGTACAGCACCTTGAAGGGCATGCCAGGGTACTGGTTGGTGCCCTGGTCACGCTGGTACTTCACAATCACCTGCAAGCAGAGACGGTTTAATACAGTACAGCACCTTGAAGGGCATGCCAGGGTACTGGCTCCGGTTGGTGCCCTGGTCACGCTGGTACTTCACAATCACCTGCAAGCAGAGACGGTTTAATACAGTACAGCACCTTGAAGGGCATGCCGGGGTACTGGTTGGTGCACTGGTCACGCTGGTACTTCACAATCACCTGCAAGCAGAGACGGTTTAATACAGTACAGCACCTTGAAGGGCATGCCGGGGTACTGGTTGGTGCCCTGGTCACGCTGGTACTTCACAATCACCTGCAAGCAGAGACGGTTTAATACAGTACAGCACCTTGAAGGGCATGCCGAGGTACTGGTTGGTGCCCTGGTCACGCTGGTACTTCACAATCACCTGCAAGCAGAGACGGTTTAATACAGTACAGCACCTTGAAGGGCATGCCAGGGTACTGGCTCCTGTTGGTGCCCTGGTCACGCTGGTACTTCACAATCACCTGCAAGCAGAGACGGTTTAATACAGTACAGCACCTTGAAGGGCATGCCAGGGTACTGGCTCCGGTTGGTGCCGTGGTCACGCTGGTACTTCACAATCACCTGCAAGCAGAGACGGTTTAATACAGTACAGCACCTTGAAGGGCATGCCGGGGTACTGGTTGGTGCCCTGGTCACGCTGGTACTTCACAATCACCTGCAAGCAGAGACGGTTTAATACAGTACAGCACCTTGAAGGGCATGCCGGGGTACTGGTTGGTGCCCTGGTCACGCTGGTACTTCACAATCACCTGCAAGCAGAGACGGTTTAATACAGTACAGCACCTTGAAGGGCATGCCAGGGTACTGGTTGGTGCC
This sequence comes from Isoperla grammatica, assembly GCA_945910005.1. Classification (NCBI taxonomy): domain Eukaryota; kingdom Metazoa; phylum Arthropoda; class Insecta; order Plecoptera; family Perlodidae; genus Isoperla; species Isoperla grammatica. The sequence continues at coordinate 23,563,473 of OX246750.1, read as the reverse complement.
CTGGTCACGCTGGTACTTCACAATCACCTGCAAGCAGAGACGGTTTAATACAGTACAGCACCTTGAAGGGCATGCCGGGGTACTGGTTGGTGCACTGGTCACGCTGGTACTTCACAATCACCTGCAAGCAGAGACGGTTTAATACAGTACAGCACCTTGAAGGGCATGCCGGGGTACTGGTTGGTGCCCTGGTCACGCTGGTACTTCACAATCACCTGCAAGCAGAGACGGTTTAATACAGTACAGCACCTTGAAGGGCATGCCGGGGTACTGGTTGGTGCCCTGGTCACGCTGGTACTTCACAATCACCTGCAAGCAGAGACGGTTTAATACAGTACAGCACCTTGAAGGGCATGCCGGGGTACTGGCTCCGGTTGGTGCCCTGGTCACGCTGGTACTTCACAATCACCTGCAAGCAGAGACGGTTTAATACAGTACAGCACCTTGAAGGGCATGCCGGGGTACTGGCTCCGGTTGGTGCCCTGGTCACGCTGGTACTTCACAATCACCTGCAAGCAGAGACGGTTTAATACAGTACAGCACCTTGAAGGGCATGCCGGGGTACTGGCTCCTGTTGGTGCCCTGGTCACGCTGGTACTTCACAATCACCTGCAAGCAGAGACGGTTTAATACAGTACAGCACCTTGAAGGGCATGCCGGGGTACTGGTTGGTGCCCTGGTCACGCTGGTACTTCACAATCACCTGCAAGCAGAGACGGTTTAATACAGTACAGCACCTTGAAGGGCATGCCGGGGTACTGGTTGGTGCCGTGGTCACGCTGGTACTTCACAATCACCTGCAAGCAGAGACGGTTTAATACAGTACAGCACCTTGTAGGGCATGCGGGGGTACTGGTTGGTGCCCTGGTCACGCTGGTACTTCACAATCACCTGCAAGCAGAGACGGTTTAATACAGTACAGCACCTTGAAGGGCATGCCGGGGTACTGGTTGGTGCCCTGGTCACGCTGGTACTTCACAATCACCTGCAAGCAGAGACGGTTTAATACAGTACAGCACCTTGAAGGGCATGCCGGGGTACTGGTTGGTGCCGTGGTCACGCTGGTACTTCACAATCACCTGCAAGCAGAGACGGTTTAATACAGTACAGCACCTTGTAGGGCATGCCGGGGTACTGGTTGGTGCCCTGGTCACGCTGGTACTTCACAATCACCTGCAAGCAGAGACGGTTTAATACAGTACAGCACCTTGAAGGGCATGCCGGGGTACTGGTTGGTGCCCTGGTCACGCTGGTACTTCACAATCACCTGCAAGCAGAGACGGTTTAATACAGTACAGCACCTTGAAGGGCATGCCGGGGTACTGGTTGGTGCCCTGGTCACGCTGGTACTTCACAATCACCTGCAAGCAGAGACGGTTTAATACAGTACAGCACCTTGTAGGGCATGCCGGGGTACTGGTTGGTGCCCTGGTCACGCTGGTACTTCACAATCACCTGCAAGCAGAGACGGTTTAATACAGTACAGCACCTTGTAGGGCATGCCGGGGTACTGGTTGGTGCCGTGGTCACGCTGGTACTTCACAATCACCTGCAAGCAGAGACGGTTTAATACAGTACAGCACCTTGAAGGGCATGCCAGGGTACTGGTTGGTGCCCTGGTCACGCTGGTACTTCACAATCACCTGCAAGCAGAGACGGTTTAATACAGTACAGCACCTTGTAGGGCATGCCGGGGTACTGGTTGGTGCCCTGGTCACGCTGGTACTTCACAATCACCTGCAAGCAGAGACGGTTTAATACAGTACAGCACCTTGTAGGGCATGCCGGGGTACTGGTTGGTGCCCTGGTCACGCTGGTACTTCACAATCACCTGCAAGCAGAGACGGTTTAATACAGTACAGCACCTTGTAGGGCATGCCGGGGTACTGGTTGGTGCCCTGGTCACGCTGGTACTTCACAATCACCTGCAAGCAGAGACGGTTTAATACAGTACAGCACCTTGAAGGGCATGCCGGGGTACTGGTTGGTGCCCTGGTCACGCTGGTACTTCACAATCACCTGCAAGCAGAGACGGTTTAATACAGTACAGCACCTTGAAGGGCATGCCGGGGTACTGGTTGGTGCCCTGGTCACGCTGGTACTTCACAATCACCTGCAAGCAGAGACGGTTTAATACAGTACAGCACCTTGTAGGGCATGCCGGGGTACTGGTTGGTGCCGTGGTCACGCTGGTACTTCACAATCACCTGCAAGCAGAGACGGTTTAATACAGTACAGCACCTTGTAGGGCATGCCGGGGTACTGGTTGGTGCCCTGGTCACGCTGGTACTTCACAATCACCTGCAAGCAGAGACGGTTTAATACAGTACAGCACCTTGTAGGGCATGCCGGGGTACTGGTTGGTGCCGTGGTCACGCTGGTACTTCACAATCACCTGCAAGCAGAGACGGTTTAATACAGTACAGCACCTTGTAGGGCATGCCGGGGTACTGGTTGGTGCCCTGGTCACGCTGGTACTTCACAATCACCTGCAAGCAGAGACGGTTTAATACAGTACAGCACCTTGAAGGGCATGCCAGGGTACTGGTTGGTGCCCTGGTCACGCTGGTACTTCACAATCACCTGCAAGCAGAGACGGTTTAATACAGTACAGCACCTTGTAGGGCATGCCGGGGTACTGGTTGGTGCCCTGGTCACGCTGGTACTTCACAATCACCTGCAAGCAGAGACGGTTTAATACAGTACAGCACCTTGTAGGGCATGCCGGGGTACTGGTTGGTGCCCTGGTCACGCTGGTACTTCACAATCACCTGCAAGCAGAGACGGTTTAATACAGTACAGCACCTTGTAGGGCATGCCGGGGTACTGGTTGGTGCCCTGGTCGCGCTGGTACTTCACAATCACCTGCAAGCAGAGACGGTTTAATACAGTACAGCACCTTGTAGGGCATGCCGGGGTACTGGTTGGTGCCCTGGTCACGCTGGTACTTCACAATCACCTGCAAGCAGAGACGGTTTAATACAGTACAGCACCTTGAAGGGCATGCCGGGGTACTGGTTGGTGCCCTGGTCACGCTGGTACTTCACAATCACCTGCAAGCAGAGACGGTTTAATACAGTACAGCACCTTGTAGGGCATGCCGGGGTACTGGTTGGTGCCCTGGTCACGCTGGTACTTCACAATCACCTGCAAGCAGAGACGGTTTAATACAGTACAGCACCTTGTAGGGCATGCCGGGGTACTGGTTGGTGCCCTGGTCACGCTGGTACTTCACAATCACCTGCAAGCAGAGACGGTTTAATACAGTACAGCACCTTGAAGGGCATGCCAGGGTACTGGTTGGTGCCGTGGTCACGCTGGTACTTCACAATCACCTGCAAGCAGAGACGGTTTAATACAGTACAGCACCTTGTAGGGCATGCCAGGGTACTGGTTGGTGCACTGGTCACGCTGGTACTTCACAATCACCTGCAAGCAGAGACGGTTTAATACAGTACAGCACCTTGTAGGGCATGCCGGGGTACTGGTTGGTGCCGTGGTCACGCTGGTACTTCACAATCACCTGCAAGCAGAGACGGTTTAATACAGTACAGCACCTTGTAGGGCATGCCAGGGTACTGGTTGGTGCCCTGGTCACGCTGGTACTTCACAATCACCTGCAAGCAGAGACGGTTTAATACAGTACAGCACCTTGTAGGGCATGCCGGGGTACTGGTTGGTGCCCTGGTCACGCTGGTACTTCACAATCACCTGCAAGCAGAGACGGTTTAATACAGTACAGCACCTTGTAGGGCATGCCGGGGTACTGGTTGGTGCCCTGGTCACGCTGGTACTTCACAATCACCTGCAAGCAGAGACGGTTTAATACAGTACAGCACCTTGTAGGGCATGCCGGGGTACTGGTTGGTGCCCTGGTCACGCTGGTACTTCACAATCACCTGCAAGCAGAGACGGTTTAATACAGTACAGCACCTTGTAGGGCATGCCGGGGTACTGGTTGGTGCCCTGGTCACGCTGGTACTTCACAATCACCTGCAAGCAGAGACGGTTTAATACAGTACAGCACCTTGAAGGGCATGCCGGGGTACTGGTTGGTGCCCTGGTCACGCTGGTACTTCACAATCACCTGCAAGCAGAGACGGTTTAATACAGTACAGCACCTTGAAGGGCATGCCGGGGTACTGGTTGGTGCCCTGGTCACGCTGGTACTTCACAATCACCTGCAAGCAGAGACGGTTTAATACAGTACAGCACCTTGAAGGGCATGCCGGGGTACTGGTTGGTGCCCTGGTCACGCTGGTACTTCACAATCACCTGCAAGCAGAGACGGTTTAATACAGTACAGCACCTTGTAGGGCATGCCGGGGTACTGGTTGGTGCCCTGGTCACGCTGGTACTTCACAATCACCTGCAAGCAGAGACGGTTTAATACAGTACAGCACCTTGTAGGGCATGCCGGGGTACTGGTTGGTGCCCTGGTCACGCTGGTACTTCACAATCACCTGCAAGCAGAGACGGTTTAATACAGTACAGCACCTTGTAGGGCATGCCAGGGTACTGGTTGGTGCACTGGTCACGCTGGTACTTCACAATCACCTGCAAGCAGAGACGGTTTAATACAGTACAGCACCTTGTAGGGCATGCCGGGGTACTGGTTGGTGCCCTGGTCACGCTGGTACTTCACAATCACCTGCAAGCAGAGACGGTTTAATACAGTACAGCACCTTGTAGGGCATGCCGGGGTACTGGTTGGTGCCCTGGTCACGCTGGTACTTCACAATCACCTGCAAGCAGAGACGGTTTAATACAGTACAGCACCTTGAAGGGCATGCCGGGGTACTGGTTGGTGCCCTGGTCACGCTGGTACTTCACAATCACCTGCAAGCAGAGACGGTTTAATACAGTACAGCACCTTGTAGGGCATGCCGGGGTACTGGTTGGTGCCCTGGTCACGCTGGTACTTCACAATCACCTGCAAGCAGAGACGGTTTAATACAGTACAGCACCTTGAAGGGCATGCCAGGGTACTGGTTGGTGCCCTGGTCACGCTGGTACTTCACAATCACCTGCAAGCAGAGACGGTTTAATACAGTACAGCACCTTGTAGGGCATGCCGGGGTACTGGTTGGTGCCCTGGTCACGCTGGTACTTCACAATCACCTGCAAGCAGAGACGGTTTAATACAGTACAGCACCTTGTAGGGCATGCCGGGGTACTGGTTGGTGCCCTGGTCACGCTGGTACTTCACAATCACCTGCAAGCAGAGACGGTTTAATACAGTACAGCACCTTGTAGGGCATGCCAGGGTACTGGTTGGTGCACTGGTCACGCTGGTACTTCACAATCACCTGCAAGCAGAGACGGTTTAATACAGTACAGCACCTTGTAGGGCATGCCGGGGTACTGGTTGGTGCCCTGGTCACGCTGGTACTTCACAATCACCTGCAAGCAGAGACGGTTTAATACAGTACAGCACCTTGTAGGGCATGCCGGGGTACTGGTTGGTGCCGTGGTCACGCTGGTACTTCACAATCACCTGCAAGCAGAGACGGTTTAATACAGTACAGCACCTTGAAGGGCATGCCAGGGTACTGGTTGGTGCACTGGTCACGCTGGTACTTCACAATCACCTGCAAGCAGAGACGGTTTAATACAGTACAGCACCTTGTAGGGCATGCCGGGGTACTGGTTGGTGCCCTGGTCACGCTGGTACTTCACAATCACCTGCAAGCAGAGACGGTTTAATACAGTACAGCACCTTGTAGGGCATGCCGGGGTACTGGTTGGTGCCCTGGTCACGCTGGTACTTCACAATCACCTGCAAGCAGAGACGGTTTAATACAGTACAGCACCTTGTAGGGCATGCCAGGGTACTGGTTGGTGCCCTGGTCACGCTGGTACTTCACAATCACCTGCAAGCAGAGACGGTTTAATACAGTACAGCACCTTGTAGGGCATGCCAGGGTACTGGTTGGTGCACTGGTCACGCTGGTACTTCACAATCACCTGCAAGCAGAGACGGTTTAATACAGTACAGCACCTTGTAGGGCATGCCGGGGTACTGGTTGGTGCCCTGGTCACGCTGGTACTTCACAATCACCTGCAAGCAGAGACGGTTTAATACAGTACAGCACCTTGTAGGGCATGCCGGGGTACTGGTTGGTGCCCTGGTCACGCTGGTACTTCACAATCACCTGCAAGCAGAGACGGTTTAATACAGTACAGCACCTTGTAGGGCATGCCGGGGTACTGGTTGGTGCCCTGGTCACGCTGGTACTTCACAATCACCTGCAAGCAGAGACGGTTTAATACAGTACAGCACCTTGAAGGGCATGCCGGGGTACTGGCTCCGGTTGGTGCCGTGGTCACGCTGGTACTTCACAATCACCTGCAAGCAGAGACGGTTTAATACAGTACAGCACCTTGTAGGGCATGCCGGGGTACTGGTTGGTGCCGTGGTCACGCTGGTACTTCACAATCACCTGCAAGCAGAGACGGTTTAATACAGTACAGCACCTTGTAGGGCATGCCGGGGTACTGGTTGGTGCCGTGGTCACGCTGGTACTTCACAATCACCTGCAAGCAGAGACGGTTTAATACAGTACAGCACCTTGAAGGGCATGCCGGGGTACTGGTTGGTGCCCTGGTCACGCTGGTACTTCACAATCACCTGCAAGCAGAGACGGTTTAATACAGTACAGCACCTTGTAGGGCATGCCGGGGTACTGGTTGGTGCCGTGGTCACGCTGGTACTTCACAATCACCTGCAAGCAGAGACGGTTTAATACAGTACAGCACCTTGTAGGGCATGCCGGGGTACTGGTTGGTGCCCTGGTCGCGCTGGTACTTCACAATCACCTGCAAGCAGAGACGGTTTAATACAGTACAGCACCTTGTAGGGCATGCCGGGGTACTGGTTGGTGCCCTGGTCACGCTGGTACTTCACAATCACCTGCAAGCAGAGACGGTTTAATACAGTACAGCACCTTGTAGGGCATGCCGGGGTACTGGTTGGTGCCCTGGTCACGCTGGTACTTCACAATCACCTGCAAGCAGAGACGGTTTAATACAGTACAGCACCTTGTAGGGCATGCCGGGGTACTGGTTGGTGCCCTGGTCACGCTGGTACTTCACAATCACCTGCAAGCAGAGACGGTTTAATACAGTACAGCACCTTGTAGGGCATGCCGGGGTACTGGTTGGTGCCGTGGTCACGCTGGTACTTCACAATCACCTGCAAGCAGAGACGGTTTAATACAGTACAGCACCTTGAAGGGCATGCCAGGGTACTGGTTGGTGCCCTGGTCACGCTGGTACTTCACAATCACCTGCAAGCAGAGACGGTTTAATACAGTACAGCACCTTGAAGGGCATGCCGGGGTACTGGTTGGTGCCCTGGTCACGCTGGTACTTCACAATCACCTGCAAGCAGAGACGGTTTAATACAGTACAGCACCTTGAAGGGCATGCCAGGGTACTGGTTGGTGCCCTGGTCGCGCTGGTACTTCACAATCACCTGCAAGCAGAGACGGTTTAATACAGTACAGCACCTTGTAGGGCATGCCGGGGTACTGGTTGGTGCCCTGGTCACGCTGGTACTTCACAATCACCTGCAAGCAGAGACGGTTTAATACAGTACAGCACCTTGTAGGGCATGCCAGGGTACTGGTTGGTGCCCTGGTCACGCTGGTACTTCACAATCACCTGCAAGCAGAGACGGTTTAATACAGTACAGCACCTTGTAGGGCATGCCGGGGTACTGGTTGGTGCCCTGGTCACGCTGGTACTTCACAATCACCTGCAAGCAGAGACGGTTTAATACAGTACAGCACCTTGTAGGGCATGCCGGGGTACTGGTTGGTGCCCTGGTCACGCTGGTACTTCACAATCACCTGCAAGCAGAGACGGTTTAATACAGTACAGCACCTTGTAGGGCATGCCGGGGTACTGGTTGGTGCCCTGGTCGCGCTGGTACTTCACAATCACCTGCAAGCAGAGACGGTTTAATACAGTACAGCACCTTGTAGGGCATGCCGGGGTACTGGTTGGTGCCCTGGTCACGCTGGTACTTCACAATCACCTGCAAGCAGAGACGGTTTAATACAGTACAGCACCTTGAAGGGCATGCCGGGGTACTGGTTGGTGCCCTGGTCACGCTGGTACTTCACAATCACCTGCAAGCAGAGACGGTTTAATACAGTACAGCACCTTGTAGGGCATGCCGGGGTACTGGTTGGTGCCCTGGTCACGCTGGTACTTCACAATCACCTGCAAGCAGAGACGGTTTAATACAGTACAGCACCTTGTAGGGCATGCCGGGGTACTGGTTGGTGCCGTGGTCACGCTGGTACTTCACAATCACCTGCAAGCAGAGACGGTTTAATACAGTACAGCACCTTGAAGGGCATGCCGGGGTACTGGTTGGTGCCCTGGTCACGCTGGTACTTCACAATCACCTGCAAGCAGAGACGGTTTAATACAGTACAGCACCTTGTAGGGCATGCCAGGGTACTGGTTGGTGCCCTGGTCACGCTGGTACTTCACAATCACCTGCAAGCAGAGACGGTTTAATACAGTACAGCACCTTGTAGGGCATGCCGGGGTACTGGTTGGTGCCCTGGTCGCGCTGGTACTTCACAATCACCTGCAAGCAGAGACGGTTTAATACAGTACAGCACCTTGTAGGGCATGCCGGGGTACTGGTTGGTGCCCTGGTCGCGCTGGTACTTCACAATCACCTGCAAGCAGAGACGGTTTAATACAGTACAGCACCTTGAAGGGCATGCCGGGGTACTGGTTGGTGCCCTGGTCACGCTGGTACTTCACAATCACCTGCAAGCAGAGACGGTTTAATACAGTACAGCACCTTGTAGGGCATGCCGGGGTACTGGTTGGTGCCCTGGTCACGCTGGTACTTCACAATCACCTGCAAGCAGAGACGGTTTAATACAGTACAGCACCTTGTAGGGCATGCCAGGGTACTGGTTGGTGCCCTGGTCACGCTGGTACTTCACAATCACCTGCAAGCAGAGACGGTTTAATACAGTACAGCACCTTGTAGGGCATGCCGGGGTACTGGTTGGTGCCCTGGTCACGCTGGTACTTCACAATCACCTGCAAGCAGAGACGGTTTAATACAGTACAGCACCTTGTAGGGCATGCCGGGGTACTGGTTGGTGCCCTGGTCACGCTGGTACTTCACAATCACCTGCAAGCAGAGACGGTTTAATACAGTACAGCACCTTGTAGGGCATGCCGGGGTACTGGTTGGTGCCCTGGTCACGCTGGTACTTCACAATCACCTGCAAGCAGAGACGGTTTAATACAGTACAGCACCTTGTAGGGCATGCCGGGGTACTGGTTGGTGCCCTGGTCACGCTGGTACTTCACAATCACCTGCAAGCAGAGACGGTTTAATACAGTACAGCACCTTGAAGGGCATGCCGGGGTACTGGTTGGTGCCCTGGTCACGCTGGTACTTCACAATCACCTGCAAGCAGAGACGGTTTAATACAGTACAGCACCTTGAAGGGCATGCCAGGGTACTGGTTGGTGCCCTGGTCACGCTGGTACTTCACAATCACCTGCAAGCAGAGACGGTTTAATACAGTACAGCACCTTGTAGGGCATGCCGGGGTACTGGTTGGTGCCCTGGTCACGCTGGTACTTCACAATCACCTGCAAGCAGAGACGGTTTAATACAGTACAGCACCTTGTAGGGCATGCCAGGGTACTGGTTGGTGCCCTGGTCACGCTGGTACTTCACAATCACCTGCAAGCAGAGACGGTTTAATACAGTACAGCACCTTGTAGGGCATGCCGGGGTACTGGTTGGTGCCCTGGTCACGCTGGTACTTCACAATCACCTGCAAGCAGAGACGGTTTAATACAGTACAGCACCTTGTAGGGCATGCCGGGGTACTGGTTGGTGCCCTGGTCACGCTGGTACTTCACAATCACCTGCAAGCAGAGACGGTTTAATACAGTACAGCACCTTGTAGGGCATGCCGGGGTACTGGTTGGTGCCCTGGTCACGCTGGTACTTCACAATCACCTGCAAGCAGAGACGGTTTAATACAGTACAGCACCTTGAAGGGCATGCCGGGGTACTGGCTCCGGTTGGTGCCGTGGTCACGCTGGTACTTCACAATCACCTGCAAGCAGAGACGGTTTAATACAGTACAGCACCTTGAAGGGCATGCCGGGATACTGGCTCCGGTTGGTGCCGTGGTCACGCTGGTACTTCACAATCACCTGCAAGCAGAGACGGTTTAATACAGTACAGCACCTTGAAGGGCATGCCGGGGTACTGGCTCCGGTTGGTGCCGTGGTCACGCTGGTACTTCACAATCACCTGCAAGCAGAGACGGTTTAATACAGTACAGCACCTTGAAGGGCATGCCGGGATACTGGCTCCGGTTGGTGCCGTGGTCACGCTGGTACTTCACAATCACCTGCAAGCAGAGACGGTTTAATACAGTACAGCACCTTGAAGGGCATGCCGGGGTACTGGCTCCGGTTGGTGCCGTGGTCACGCTGGTACTTCACAATCACCTGCAAGCAGAGACGGTTTAATACAGTACAGCACCTTGAAGGGCATGCCGGGGTACTGGCTCCGGTTGGTGCCGTGGTCACGCTGGTACTTCACAATCACCTGCAAGCAGAGACGGTTTAATACAGTACAGCACCTTGAAGGGCATGCCGGGGTACTGGCTCCGGTTGGTGCCGTGGTCACGCTGGTACTTCACAATCACCTGCAAGCAGAGACGGTTTAATACAGTATTGTTATTATTATTGTTATTGTTATTATCAAATACTGCTCTGTTATTACACTCAAATAGTGTACAGAGTGCCTGAAGCTGCTTGACATTGTTTGCCATCTCAAAACATGCAACATATTAGGGATCTGCTTTTCACTTTAGGTCCGAGCAGTGCTCTTAAAAATAAACACGGCTCCAACCTATTTATCCCAGGAAATACGAGCTTGCTAACGTTTTATATAGGTTTGCCTCCTTGCTAGTAAACTCTCATTTATACGAAGCTCTCGAGTCTAGATCTAGCATCGTATAATGCGGTACAAGTGTGTATTTTTGCAAATTAAAAAAAAAGGTGTAGGCTACGAAACATAACGAATGGCAGTGGGCATTGGCATCGAGGGGGGTAGGGGGGGGGGGGAGGATGATTTCTCTGTTCTAACCATGGCTTATGAACTGTAACACTTCACTGTTCATAACTAATGCAAGAAAAAGACTGATGCAGGTTAGTTGTTTGTTCTTAGACCTGACCATCCTTTGCCAGGGGGCTTCCTTACGGTATCTGTCGTGAAAGGGTAGGGGGTGAGTGAGTTGAGTTTGTGTTGGGGGGGGGTAGTAGTGATGGTGTTCAAGTGACCACAGACACAGACACCCTCATTCATCACAGCTCTCAAGTATCAACAAGACTTCAAGTGTTTTCTTTGTTTGCAGCTGTGAGGAACTACTAGAAGGGATCATTTTTAACTGTTGGGACTACTATTAATCAGAATTTTAAACAGAATTTTTTTAGAGGAGAGGGGGTGCCCAAATGCAATTTGTTTATGGGTTTAAACCAGGGATCAGTATGATAAAAAAAGTCATATCGATAATCGTAGCTTTAAGAAAAAAGTATCCCGATAATATCGTAAGCACTTAATATTGCCATCATATAATATTTTTTTATTGGTACAAATATCGTCAATCGTGAAAAAAAAACTGTGCATTGATACTGTATGTTGCACATTATAAAGCATTTAGGAATCAAAAAGATAACTTATGTGTCCGTCTTTCTCTAATACGTCGTAAAATTGGTTAAAAGGTTTCCGCTCGTGGCGACAGCTGTTGCAGGCTTCTACAATTTGTGAATGATATTCGCGTGCAAAGTTTGAAAGTATGATGATAGACAATATCACTGCCGGTAATCACGATATGCAGCACTAAATAATATCGTACGATTCTAGCGATATGACAAGCATATTGTTATACAATTATCGTCTGCATCCCTAGTTTTAAACGTCTTGTCTTAGGAATAAGTAAACGGTGACTTTGGAGCCGTCCTAGCAACGAAGCACTCAATAAATTCAAGGTCTTCTGAATCGGCCTTGTTGATTCTGACATTTGTCCGCAGGTGTTCGCACTGTCCAATCACCGATTCATATGTTTCGTAATTGAAATATCGATCTTTGATTGGTTATTGCTCACTCGTCGATGGTGTTCGAAGCCTACAGGGTTGGTTTGGTCGCTTTAAATTTAAGTCCCCCACTGCAAATCAGTTTAGTTACTGAGTGGGTAGACTCTAAATGTGATTGTTCTCATCCCTACCTTGAAGATGCCCTGTCCGTTGGAGGTGAGCGACCGGTAGACGTTGGCCAGCGAGGAGAGAGTGGGTAGACTCTAAATGTGATTGTTCTCATCCCTACCTTGAAGATGCTCTGTCCGTTGGAGGTGAGCGACCGGTAGACGTTGGCCAGCGAGGAGAGAGTGGTTAGACTCTAAATGTGGTTGTTCTCATCCCTACCTTGAAGATGCCCTGTCCGTTGGAGGTGAGCGACCGGTAGACGTTGGCCAGCGAGGAGAGAGTGGGTAGACTCTAAATGTGATTGTTCTCATCCCTACCTTGAAGATGCCCTGTCCGTTGGAGGTGAGAGACCGGTAGACGTTGGCCAGCGAGGAGAGAGTGGGTAGACTCTAAATGTGATTGTTCTCATCCCTACCTTGAAGATGCCCTGTCCGTTGGAGGTGAGCGACCGGTAGACGTTGGCCAGCGAGGAGAGAGTGGGTAGACTCTAAATGTGATTGTTCTCGTCCCTACCTTGAAGATGCCCTGTCCGTTGGAGGTGAGCGACCGGTAGACGTTGGCCAGCGAGGAGAGAGTGGGTAGACTCTAAATGTTGTTGTTCTCATCCCTACCTTGAAGATGCCCTGTCCGTTGGAGGTGAGCGACCGGTAGACGTTGGCCAGCGAGGAGAGAGTGGGTAGACTCTAAATGTGATTGTTCTCGTCCCTACCTTGAAGATGCCCTGTCTGTTGGAGGTGAGGGACCGGTAGACGTTGGCCAGGGAGGAGAGAGTGGGTAGACTCTAAATGTGATTGTTCTCGTCCCTACCTTGAAGATGCCCTGTCCGTTGGAGGTGAGCGACCGGTAGACGTTGGCCAGCAAGGAGAGAGTGGGTAGACTCTAAATGTGATTGTTCTCATCCCTACCTTGAAGATGCCCTGTCCGTTGGAGGTGAGCGACCGGTAGACGTTGGCCAGCGAGGAGAGAGTGGGTAGACTCTAAATGTGATTGTTCTCATCCCTACCTTGAAGATGCCCTGTCCGTTGGAGGTGAGAGACCGGTAGACGTTGGCCAGCGAGGAGAGAGTGGGTAGACTCTAAATGTGATTGTTCTCATCCCTACCTTGAAGATGCCCTGTCCGTTGGAGGTGAGCGACCGGTAGACATTGGCCAGCGAGGAGAGAGTGGGTAGACTCTAAATGTGATTGTTCTCGTCCCTACCTTGAAGATGCCCTGTCCGTTGGAGGTGAGCGACCGGTAGACGTTGGCCAGCGAGGAGAGAGTGGGTAGACTCTAAATGTGGTTGTTCTCATCCCTACCTTGAAGATACCCTGTCCGTTGGAGGTGAGCGACCGGTAGACGTTGGCCAGCGAGGAGAGAGTGGGTAGACTCTAAATGTGATTGTTCTCATCCCTACCTTGAAGATGCCCTGTCCGTTGGAGGTGAGCGACCGGTAGACGTTGGCCAGCGAGGAGAGAGTGGGTAGACTCTAAATGTGGTTGTTCTCATCCCTACCTTGAAGATGCCCTGTCCGTTGGAGGTGAGAGACCGGTAGACGTTGGCCAGCGAGGAGAGAGTGGGTAGACTCTAAATGTGATTGTTCTCATCCCTACCTTGAAGATGCCCTGTCCGTTGGAGGTGAGAGACCGGTAGACGTTGGCCAGCGAGGAGAGAGTGGGTAGACTCTAATGTGATTGTTCTCATCCCTACCTTGAAGATGCCCTGTCCGTTGGAGGTGAGAGACCGGTAGACGTTGGCCAGCGAGGAGAGAGTGGGTAGACTCTAAATGTGATTGTTCTCATCCCTACCTTGAAGATGCCCTGTCCGTTGGAGGTGAGCGACCGGTAGACGTTGGCCAGCGAGGAGAGAGTGGGTAGACTCTAAATGTGGTTGTTCTCATCCCTACCTTGAAGATGCCCTGTCCGTTGGAGGTGAGCGACCGGTAGACGTTGGCCAGCGAGGAGAGAGTGGGTAGACTCTAAATGTGATTGTTCTCATCCCTACCTTGAAGATGCCCTGTCCGTTGGAGGTGAGAGACCGGTAGACGTTGGCCAGCGAGGAGAGAGTGGGTAGACTCTAAATGTGATTGTTCTCATCCCTACCTTGAAGATGCCCTGTCCGTTGGAGGTGAGCGACCGGTAGACGTTGGCCAGCGAGGAGAGAGTGGGTAGACTCTAATGTGATTGTTCTCATCCCTACCTTGAAGATGCCCTGTCCGTTGGAGGTGAGCGACCGGTAGACGTTGGCCAGCGAGGAGAGAGTGGGTAGACTCTAAATGTGATTGTTCTCATCCCTACCTTGAAGATGCCTTGTCCGTTGGAGGTGAGAGACCGGTAGACGTTGGCCAGCGAGGAGAGAGTGGGTAGACTCTAAATGTGGTTGTTCTCATCCCTACCTTGAAGATGCCCTGTCCGTTGGAGGTGAGAGACCGGTAGACGTTGGCCAGCGAGGAGAGAGTGGGTAGACTCTAAATGTGGTTGTTCTCATCCCTACCTTGAAGATGCCCTGTCCGTTGGAGGTGAGAGACCGGTAGACGTTGGCCAGCGAGGAGAGAGTGGGTAGACTCTAAATGTGGTTGTTCTCATCCCTACCTTGAAGATGCCCTGTCCGTTGGAGGTGAGAGACCGGTAGACGTTGGCCAGCGAGGAGAGAGTGGGTAGACTCTAAATGTGGTTGTTCTCATCCCTACCTTGAAGATGCCCTGTCCGTTGGAGGTGAGAGACCGGTAGACGTTGGCCAGCGAGGAGAGAGTGGGTAGACTCTAAATGTGGTTGTTCTCATCCCTACCTTGAAGATGCCCTGTCCGTTGGAGGTGAGAGACCGGTAGACGTTGGCCAGCGAGGAGAGAGTGGGTAGACTCTAAATGTGGTTGTTCTCATCCCTACCTTGAAGATGCCCTGTCCGTTGGAGGTGAGAGACCGGTAGACGTTGGCCAGCGAGGAGAGAGTGGGTAGACTCTAAATGTGATTGTTCTCATCCCTACCTTGAAGATGCCTTGTCCGTTGGAGGTGAGAGACCGGTAGACGTTGGCCAGCGAGGAGAGAGTGGGTAGACTCTAAATGTGGTTGTTCTCATCCCTACCTTGAAGATGCCCTGTCCGTTGGAGGTGAGAGACCGGTAGACGTTGGCCAGCGAGGAGAGAGTGGGTAGACTCTAAATGTGGTTGTTCTCATCCCTACCTTGAAGATGCCCTGTCCGTTGGAGGTGAGAGACCGGTAGACGTTGGCCAGCGAGGAGAGAGTGGGTAGACTCTAAATGTGATTGTTCTCATCCCTACCTTGAAGATGCCTTGTCCGTTGGAGGTGAGAGACCGGTAGACGTTGGCCAGCGAGGAGAGCGCCAGAGCGCCCGACCGCTGGACGAGCAGGGAACTCTCGAACGAGGTCTCGTTGACGTACGGAAGCAGCGTGGTCGAGTCCCACCAGCTGAAGTTGAACCGGCCGAGCTTCGACTGGTCCCAGACTGGAACAAGACGGACGGAAACCGTTGGAAAGGAGGTGGACGTGCTTTTAAACTTGAACCAAGGGCTAGTATGTGATTGATGCCTTCTTTGTTTTCCTGATTGGCATATTCAGAAAGCAGTTTTAAATATGTTTCAAGAGATACTCACGCCGAAAGTGTGAAGCTATGTATTTATTGTCTGAAAATGCCTTTTTTTTTTAAAAACACTTTATTAAGGCACAGTGTTATGTGTGGAATATGCTTTAATTAGGTAAAACATAGAGAAACAACGGTTACATTATACGAACACAAAACGTCAAGTAAGAGCGTCAGCCATTTGTGAACAAGACTAATGGTGGCTTCACAGTACCGCCAACAACTGGGTATCATGCAGAGGCGGGTAATTTAAATGTTATACTTCAACACTTCCTCTAGAACTTAAAATTACTAAACAGTAAACACAATTACTGAAAACAATTTACTTGTACTGACCACAGTAATTGCAACAAGTTACTTCTGATGAATGATGATCTAACACAATATGTACTTTACAAACAAACAACATTCAAATCATGCCCAACATACAGCGCAAAAGTTCAAACTGTACACGCGGGATCGGTTTTGTCAGGATGTCCGCGGTTTGATTTTTACTTGACACATGTTGAATCATTAACTGTCCTTCTTGGACTCGCTCGCGCACAAAGTGAAAACGCACATCGATGTGCTTTGATCGTTTATGAAGTTCTGGGTTCTTAGCTAGTTTGATAGCACTCGCGTTATCTACTGAAAGCACAGGCACAGATTTTAATGGTGCAATCTCGCTAAACAGTCGACCCAGCCACACAGCGTCCTTCGCAGCCTCGCTAGCAGCCACGTACTCAGCCTCGGTGGTTGATAACGACACGCTTTGCTGTCGTCTACTTGCCCAGGTGATCGCCCCTCCACTGAACTTGAAGACGATTCGGCTCACTGAACGTCGCGTAGTCGAATCACTGGCAAAGTCGGCATCGCTGAAGCCTTCCAGTTCGCCCATCTTCTCAGCAACCTTGTACTTGATGCCCATCATGGTGGTTCCCTGGATGTACTTGAAGATGCGTTTGACCAATATCCAGTGTTTTTCTTGAGGGTTCTCAAGAAACTGTGACACATAACTCACAGCAAAAGCGATGTCCGGTCGCGTGGCAACAGCCAGGTACATCAAACAACCCACCGCCTCTCTATACGGAGCTCTTGTCAGTTCAGTATCAGTCACTTCCTCTGTCGGTAAACACTTCTCCATTGGTGTTGAAACGGGGTTTGCATCTTGCATGTTGAACTTTCGAAGTACAGCCATAGCATATGGCTTCTGGTTGATGAAAATCGAGCCATCATCATCATTTCGTTCAATCAGTACGTTTAGGAAACATCCGACCGGCCCAGCAGTTATAGTTAATTCTGCCTTTAACTCGCACAGAAACTTGTCGATGTCAGACCTCAAAGTTGCAGCAACCAGACCGTCATCAACATAAAGTACAACGATCAATTTTCTACCATCTTCAGTGTTTTTATAGAATAAACACGGATCTGCTGTACTTTCATTCAATCCCAATTTGAACATTATGTCTTTGAATCGGTCGTTCCAGCATCTTGGGGATTGTTTCAGTCCATACATTTACAGACACGGTTAGTTCCATCATTAAAACCCTCGGGCTGTTCCATGTATAACTCTTCATCAATTACACCGTTTAGAAAAGCTGTCTTAACGTCAAACTGCTGCATATCAAGACGTTCATTTGCTACAATGCTCAACACTGCACGGATCGTATCAAATCTGGCAACAGGACTAAACGTTTCATTGTAGTCAATCCCTTCCCGCTGACTGAATCCTCGAACAACCAACCGTGCTTTGTACCGATCTATTGTACCATCGGCCTTTCTTTTGATACGGTACACCCAGCGATTTGAAATTGTCTTGAAAACTACTGGCAGCTCGACCAAGGTCCACGTACAATTTTCCTTCAATGATTCCAATTCTTCGTCCATTGCCGCTTGCCAGTGCCGATGTTCCATCGACTTGGTTGCCTCACCGTAGTTTTTCGGCTCGTCAACTTCAGCTAGCATCATTTCAATAAGACGATTGGGTAATTTAATCGCTGCTCGGTCTCGCAAGTGTCTCTTAGGCGATTCAGTGATTGTGTCAGTCGACGAGCTAGAAGCAGGTTCATCCTCTTCGCCTTCCGACTCGTCGTCCATTTCAGCTGGAAATAGCGCCAATGTCTTTCCAGCAGTTTCTGGCTCAAACACAACATTCCTGCTTCGAACCACACGATTTCCAGACTTCATCCAGATGCGATAGCCATCTACATCTTCTGAATAGCCGACAAACACACCATGCTGCCCCTTTGCGTCCCACTTCTTACGCCGATCATTTGGCACATGGACATAACAGTCAGTGCCAAAGACATGAAGTTTATCCAGGTGTGTAGTTTTTCCCGTAAATAATTCGTATGGTGTCTTCTCATCAACACCGCTCGGTCCCGTTCGGTTAAGAACGTAGACCGCAGTGTTCACCGCTTCAGCCCACAGTGCTTTCGGTAAATTCTTCGCTAACATCATTGTTCTAGCTAGCTCGACCACCGTTCTGTTTGTACGTTCAGCGCAACCATTCTGTTCCGGGGTGTACGGGTTTGTAACGATAACTTTCACACCGTTTGATTTAAGAAGATTGCGTACCTCGTTGTTATCAAACTCCCGGCCACCGTCACACTGGAACCCTTTAATCGCACGTCCACACTGGTTCTTAACCATTTCCAGCATCTCTGCGATTTTCCCAGCGGTTTCTGATTTTTCCTTGAGGAAATGAACTATGTGCAGTCGCGAATAGTCGCACGTGAAGCACACAAAGTACTTAGATCCACCAAGCGACACACATTCCATTGGACCGCATAAATCGGCATGAATGACCTCGCCAGGTTCAGTCGCACGCTGATGACGCGACTTGAAGGAGTTCCGATGCTGCTTGCCTTCAACACGCTCCACAGAAGTCATCGTTAACAGTAACGTCAATTCCATGTTGTTTCAGAGTTTTCTGCACATGGCGTTTATTCTGATGACCCAGCCGCTCGTGCCAGATCTGCAGCGTATCCTTTGATGTAAGATTCGCTTTGTTGACACACGTTGTTTCCGAAGGTATCACACGGATCTCCATCTTGAACATTTTCCCAATGCGCACGCCTTGTGCCTTGACGATACCATTCTTTACGAATTCACAACCGGTACTGGACGAATTGCAAGTCAACCCCTTGTCAAGCGCAGATATTACGGAAAACAAATTTCTACGTACATTCGGCACGAACAGAACATTGTCCATGTGGCACGGTAGCCACTTCCCATCGACAGCGGCCTCAAACCTGATTGTCCCTTTGCCAAGAGCATCAATTGTACTTTTGTCACCGATTTTGACTTTAACAGGCACTGCGAAGCGTTCAAATGATGAGAACCATTCTTGTCGAGATGTCATGTGATCAGTCGCACCAGAGTCAACAACCCACATGTCACTGTCAAGCTCAGCATTCACAGTTTCCGTTACAAACGCTTGATCACAACCACTTGAAACATTATCAGTGTTCTTACCTTGCTTTTGTTTTGGATTTGGGCAGTTTCGTCGAATGTGGCCTAATCCCCCGCAACCATAGCATTTGAAGTTAGACTTCTTTTCCTTGCCTTTTCCGGTTGTAGATCCAACAGATTTCTTTGGTTGCTGGTTTTTACCGACGCCTTTCTCTTGAGTCTTGCTTTTGGCCGCCATTAGAGCCACCAGCTCTCCCTGCTGTTCAGCTCGCTGTTGCCGCCGCTTCTCATCCGATGTCAGCACTTGCACCAAGTCAGTGAATGTTTGCTGGTTCTCCGACCTCGCCCACCAAGCCTGTCGAAGACTTTCATATTCATCCGGCAAAGTGTCTAGCAATTTTACCATCAAGGATGACTCATCCGGTTTTACATTTAGCTGTTGCATTCGCAGAACTAAACCCTCGAAATTGGCAATGTGAGTTACCATGTCCTCGGTTTGCTTCATGCTAAAACCAAAGAATTCAGCTTGGACTGTATGTGCAGCTTGTTTAGTTTGTTGCTCAAAAACAGCATGCAACTTCATCCACATATCTCTTGCCGACTCGCAAGTTACTAGTAACGCCATCACTTTAGCTTCCAAAGTTTTGACAATAACTTGACTAGCTGCGCGATCTGCCTTATCCCAGATCTTAAGGCTGGCTTCATACGTAGTTTTTTGAACTGCAGTAGCGTCATCTGCCAAAATACTAGGTTTTGATATTGTACCAATGCATACCTCATATGCGCCTTCAATTCCACGTAGTAGATTTCTCAAGGCGAATTTCCAAATGCTCCAATTTTCGGCACCACGAAGTTTTTCGATACCATGATATTCCATTTTCTCTTTGCAATCCGTTGCGTTTCCAAATGAATGAGCGAGATCACTAGGCCTAGGCCCTAGCTTCCGACCCACGCTACCGGTACTCACGTGATGCAACACAAAGACAAAAAACCGACCGAAAACGAGAGATTCACGTATTCACACTTTGTTCTACACATAAACCATGCTCTGCTACCATATTAAGACACAGTGTTATGTGTTGAATATGCTTTAATTAGGTAAAACATAGAGAAACAACGGTTACATTATACGAACACAAAACGTCAAGTAAGAGCGTCAGCCATTTGTGAACAAGACTAATGGTGGCTTCACAGTACCGACAACAACTGGGTATCATGCAGAGGCGGGTAATTTAAATGTTATACTTCAACACACTTTATGAACTAGGGCTAGTTAGGCCCTTTTTTGGCATTTTTAAGGTAGGCCTAGTTTTTGTTGTGTGTTCTAGGTGTGTTTGTTTTGTTGAAAAAGAAACCTGTAGTATTATGCATATTATGTAGCTGTGCAAAAGGCAATTTCACAAATGGAGGCGAGTGCGCCAAGTCAAGCCGAGCCACGTAGGGGAAAAAAGGCTACATTTTTTACTTTTGAGGCATGGTACGCAGGCTAGCTCCTCCCATCTCTCGCTCTCTCTCACGAGAGAGAGAGAGAGAGAGAGAGAGAGAGAGAGAGAGAGAGAGAGTCAACTCACTGGCGGGCGCGTTGATGTGGTCCACAGAGGTTATGAGAGAGAGAGAGAGAGAGAGAGAGAGAGAGAGAGAGAGAGAGAGAGAGAGAGAGAGAGAGAGAGAGAGAGAGAGAGAGAGAGAGAGAGTCAACTCACTGGCGGGTGCATTGATGTGGTCCACAGAGGTTATGAGAGAGAGAGAGAGAGAGAGAGAGAGTCAACTCACTGGCGGGTGCGTTGATGTGGTCCACAGAGGTTATGAGAGAGAGAGAGAGAGAGAGAGAGAGAGAGTCAACTCACTGGCGGGTGCATTGATGTGGTCCACAGAGGTTATGAGAGAGAGAGAGAGAGAGAGAGAGAGAGAGAGAGAGAGAGAGTCAACTCACTGGCGGGTGCATTGATGTGGTCCACAGAGGTTATGAGCAGCACGTTGCGCAGCCTGGCGAGCCGCGAGAGGATCTCTTGCGTCTTGGAGCCGCGCAAGGCCGGTCCGTCAATGTTGTGCAAGACCAGACCCATCCTCAGGTGTCGGTCTGCTCGGAACGCTCGCTCGATCATGTCCACAACGTCCAGCAGCTTCCGCGGGCGTTCTTCCAGGTCCAGCACAGACTCCACAATAGAGTCCACTATCTAGAACACACGGTGTCGTTCTGTTAGCCAGACATTGACAATCAACCTTGACAGGGAATCAAATCCAGGGCCTCGATTCTGTAAAATGCGAGAGAAGGAAAAACTTGGTGAGAGCTGTACCTACATAATCCCTCTCTCTATAAAGAGAAGTTTTAAATGTACCATGGAATTGTCCAAGAATAAATAAATATAGTTATATAGGCCTATATCTATTCTATTCGTCTGTCTATTTCATGGGAGCAGACATTCATTACGGTAACAACAAAATTCCTGAACAGTAGAATGGATTCCTGAACAAAATATACATCGGGCCTACACAGTGTATTATTAATGCTAACCACAAAGATAAGAGACAAAATAAATAGAAACAGCGTGCCTTGCAGCATTTGTGACCAACTGCGTGCCAAGGCGCTCAATACCGAACAAGCCACAATGCCTATTGAGCGCAACGATGTTCATTACCTATATTCATAGTTCCCACGTGACCTAACAGCGGCCATGGTTGCGACACAATTGATGGAGGCCTATCCTAGAGCGTTGGCGGATATTATTCAAATTCACTAAGCAAAAGTTAGAATTTAAAAAGGAAACAAAAGTAGGTAAACAAAAATCAGAAATTACAACACACACCATTTTTATTTTAAACAGGCTGACTTTCAAAGAATTTATGATTTCTATGTTAATAGGGAACATGCATACGATTTTTTTTGGTGTAACAAGTACTTAGTTTTATAGTCTGGTGTCCAACAATTGCATTTGCAAAAGTTTTTTTTTTAAAATTATTATTGAACGGGTCTAATAATGAATTGAATATCACATTTATTTGAATTTCCTCTTGCCGCGAAGAAACGCGCGCTGATTGGTCGGCGGCCTCTGTGACGCAGTATGATGGTTTGGCCTGCGAGCGCGCGACTGCTACAGCTGTGTTTCAGTGCACGATGAGCGATCATTCACGCCCAACGTCGTGTTGTTATCAGTAGCTCGTATTGCATAAACTAAAATGACAGACGGAGGCTTTACAAAGGCCAACAGCACAAATTTACCGCAGATAGATGGTTTTATGGTGGCGAATTTCCTTGCGGGAAATGATCAGTTCACTGGAGCGGGAGATTTCGTGACGATATCGAGCTGGTTTAGTAGTCCCACTCACAGCTGCAAAGAAGACACTTGAAGTCTTGTTGATACTCGAGAGCTTGGATGAATGAGGGTCATGGACACTTCCCCCTCCCCCCTCCCTACAGATGCCCACCCAAAACATTGTAAATGTAAACAATACTTAGTTTATGGATCAAGCAGATGTTAAATCACAATTTTTATTATATTCCTCTTTATTTATTTAAAACTTGAATAACAGTTGCTAACCCTGTGACAAATTTAATAACCTCTAACCCACCACTACACGCTTTAAACGTTTATCCTTCCAATCCCTAGATTGAGTTCATTATCAAATTTAAATTAAAATAAAAATGTAACTATGCGATGTTGATATCGGTTTTCAAATAATTATTGCGATTTGTAATTTATTGTTGGCATCTGGTAAGTAAGTATTCTAAGGTAATTCTAAATAACATATTATTTAGAATTACCTTGGTTCACAGTTGTGTGCACGTTGATAGCCTCTTGAACAGAGCTGGCAATCTTTCTTTTCTTGACTGCAGACCTTTCGTTTGGAGTAGAAGCAAATCTCCGTCCTTGACAATCGAATATATGGGGAATTACGTAGTTTTTACATTTTAGTCGGCCACCCATTAAATTATATCTCGTCCAGTTCTCCATATCGTCTTGACGAAAATAATATCACACTCCTAATGCTCCTAATTGATATAGGTGAAGTTAATTAGTTATCTGTGATATAGGGTTCTTACTGACATCTCGCACATGTGTACTATTCACCACTTATAAGCGCCAGAAGATGTTTTAGTCTCTATAGTGCACAATGTTCGATGAGCGGTGTGGGCGAACGCGTGCAGTCGACTGCGCGACACCGGCAGACTACTATCATGTAACGTCACTAGCGATTCATCATGGCGGCGGCCGTTTTTTCGCGCCATAAAAGTGTAGCCTACGCTACTAAAACTATTATTTTGAGGGGTAGAATGACTCGATTTTTAAATTGTAAAGACATAATATCAGTTAATATCGTGTACAGATTATAAAAATCACATTAGAAAGTTAAGTGCAAGTTCCCTATTGTTAACCACAATAAGCTACAATTGTTTCTCATGGCAATGTCAAAGTTTGGTCACAAATGTGGCCACCACGCGCACAGATGTGACGTACGTGCAACCTATGAACGTTTCCTCAAAAATAAAAAATAATCTAAAATAAATCGTTTTCCCGATTTTGCGTATGTTTTGGGTACTTTGCTTAAATATAAAATATTATTTCATTTACACCTTTAGTGATGATAAATATTCTCAGATAAAGCCATAGTAATTTACATACATCAAAACAGAAGCTGGGTTTCGCATGTTTGGATTCGATCGTCATATCAGTTCATGGCTATGGATTGTACCGAGTAATCCCGAACACTTTCTTGAAACGGGTGAGAAGGGATGCGAGAGAACGCGATCGATCGGCATCCAGGCAGTGTTGCACAAGATACGTCAGTGAGAATATGCCACGATGATTGACCTTGGTACATAGCACAAATAACTACTTAACTACAGTCAGTATCATTTGCTTGGAAATATACAATGTACACTTGCAGAGGGAAAGTCTAGTCATTTAGCACTTGCTGCACTACTACTTGTTTGCTGTTAATAAAGAGTACAGACCTATATTTCCACAGCGCAACGCCGCTTCAGACGCCTTCACACCTGGGATTAGCACACGTTAACGAGTCGGCACTCGGGAAGTTCAAAGGCGCTTCTGGAGCGGCGGGTCAAATACATTGCGGCAAGCCCTTATTCAACAGCTCACGTACAAAAAAATAGTTTTCTACGATATCTGTAATGTGTTTTAAAGATTTAACATCGCAATACGATATTGATTATTATGTCGGTGAGATCGACATGAATTTTCTTATCGCTGGGCAGCCCTAGTTTGCTACGCTAACGGACACATCAACTCACCTCCTTGATAGAGAGGCTCGGGAAGAAGCCGTTGACCACCAGAACCGGCAGCCCTAGTTGGCTACGCTAATGGACGCATCAACTCACCTCCTTGATAGAGAGGCTCGGGAAGAAGCCGTTGACCACCAGAACCGGCAGCCCTAGTTAGCTACGCTAACGGACGCATCAACTCACCTCCTTGATAGAGAGGCTCGGGAAGAAGCCGTTGACCACCAGAACCGGCAGCCCTAGTTGGCTACGCTAACGGACACATCAACTCACCTCCTTGATAGAGAGGCTCGGGAAGAAGCCGTTGACCACCAGAACCGGCAGCCCTAGTTAGCTACGCTAACGGACACATCAACTCACCTCCTTGATAGAGAGGCTCGGGAAGAAGCCGTTGACCACCAGAACCGGCCAATCAGACAACATCTCTGCGTGGAACGCGTTCAGGAGTTCTCGCTTGGATCCCACGCCATACGTCACAATGCTGCACAAAACATAGAACCAGAGCCGTAACACAAATTGTCCAGGCCCCCCCGCTAGAATCGTTTCGGCCCACATATAAGGTGCGAGTCAAATGGATTACACAACGAAATCAACTTTCACTTGAGTTCTAATAACCCCACAGTCATCTTAAAATTAGGCAATGTAAACTACTACCACAAGAAGCGGTCTAAGAGTCGAGCATTTTTGTTCAACTGCCTGGCCTGTTCACACTCAATGCAGAGTACTGAGGGAGGCATGCTGCAATGCTGCTCTTCAAATACAGTAAATTCTCTATTTAACAGACCTGCTTTGTACAGATTTCTGTATTTTACATAGGTGTATTATTTTGAAAGTCTGTTCAATTCCCCCCATAGATTGATATCTGTTATAACCTTACCTGTCATGCCCTACTACACGGACGCAGTGGCGTGCCGTCCATGGAAGCAATGGAAGCATTGCTTCCATTTTATTTTTAACTAAATTACCTATGTATACCCTCAATGCTGGTTAACAATATCGCTTAACAGTAACACTAAAACAGAATTAATGAACCAAACTTAACTACACGAATTATGCGAAATAACTGACAGCGCAATGAAAAATCCTTGTACCATATTCTACGAGTTTGAATTCGAGCGCCAGGCCTTCGCTGTGGGCCAAGAGACGATCGGGTGGCCGAGGGTTGACGAAGAAAAGCCGAGTGGAAGCAATGCCTCAGATTGCTTCCACCCGGCACCCGTAAGCCACATTATTCCGAGAGACACGTGGGTTTGAAAGTTGTTCATGTTTTTACCGTAAAACTGTTTCGTTCATGTTCTAAATTCATTCAGTGTGAGAAGGATTGCGATTCTACATTGATTAGTTTATTATTTGAGTATAATTGTAGTGTGTGACAAGTGTTTAGTGTGTTGTTCGTTTACGCGCGAATAAGCAATATGAAGGATTGCTTCCGAGTCTGCGGGCTCGATCGGATCGCTTGCTGTGGGCCAAGGATCTAGGTCTACCGCGGATGTGGAGGATCTAGGTCTAGCGCGAATGTGCACTCCTTTCTGAATTTGTACTTTCAACTTTCAATAACCATGAATATGATTGAATGTTGTGTAATCGATGAATTATTTGCGCGCCCATTTAGCACTCGTTCTTTTTAAGAAAAATGTACAATTATTGAGAGTGGCCGACCAACACCAGCTCTGCCAAATAACAATACAAAAACTAAAAAATGCACTCGGCATTTTAGCACTGATATTTTATAATGGATCAAATTTTTGTTCGTAAATTTCTAATAATAAATTGCCTAAAACTCGTTAAAAGGCTCTTACGGCAATCACGATGATCTAAAAAAATCTGGGGCTATGCGCCCCGGACCCGCATTGACTGGGGGGCCTTCCCCCCAGACCCCCCGTGCATGTATTAGGTTAGGGGGTCTCACAAGTGCCATTGCCAAAGGATTACTTAAAAAAGTAGTTGCTTCCCCCATTAAAAAAGTCACGGCACGCCACTGCACGGACGTGAGGATAGACTTCACAGATTGTCATTGCCAGCCGGCCAGGCAGTCTTCCACCTACATTGCAGTGTAATGGTCGTGCTATGCACGTGATATAGTAATAATTGTGCGCATCTTCTGGGGCAACAAAATGCTGTTACCAGAGATCATGGACTTAATATGTTACCGGATCCAAGAGAATCGAACCCATCCTGATAATTAACAAGTTATAATAATTTACCATAGATTTTACAGATTTCTCGATTTTATGGATTTTTTAAGGAGTCACTTGCCACCCGTAAAATTTATTTGGACGCATTCCAGCTTTTGCATTTTTTATTCAGTTTCTTTTAATACGAAAAACCTGGTTGGGTGGAAGGTTATCTTGAATCTTGCCATTTTCTTGTAAACATGCATTGAATAAGTAACAATTTTGTTGGTCCGTGGTTAGCATCCCTGCTTCCAATGCAGAAGGTCCCGGGTTCAATTCCCGCTTGAGGCAGAAGCTTTTTAACTTCTAATGTGGATTCAATTCCATTACTTCTTGGCTTAGGAATAAGTAAACGGTGACTTGGGAGCCGTCCTAGCAACGAAGCACTCAATAAATTCAAAGTTGTTCTGAATCGGCCTTGTTGATTCTGGCATTTGTCCGCAGGTGTTCGCACTGTCCAATCACTGATTCATATGTTTCATATTTGAAATATCGATCTTTGATTGGTTATCGCTCACTCGTCGATGGTGTTCGAAGCCTACAGCGTTGGTTTAGTCACTTTAAATTAAAGTCCCCCACTGCAAATCAGTTTAGTTACTGAGTGGGTAGACTCTAAATGTGAATTTATTTATTTATTTAAAGAATGTGTGTTTGTATCTATCTGTATCTGTATCTATTTTTTAGTTAAGTCTAATGGTTACTAGTAAAACCAAGGGGATACATGCGCATTGCGGGCTTTAGCGCTACTTGGATGCCAATTGAAAGCAGCCAACAAAACAGCGTCGACTGACAGTGACAAAGACACTGACACTGACACTGACAGTGACAGGGGAATGCAGGGCTATTTATTAATGCAGTTATTTTACCTTAAACTCTTCCAAGTGAGTATTTTGGTGGTATTGTCAACGTAAACTTTGCAGACCCATTTCAAACAGGGTCTCCTTGTTCTCCAAGGCAGCGATCAATCTTGTTCCAAAGGTGTAATTTTTTAGAATGTAAACAAATTTCCTGGTGGTCTTTTACATCATGCTACCTTGGTTGCAGTGACTCTAGGTAGCCATGTTAGGCCCGGTCTTAAAACGCCCGGTAGCACTGGGCTTAAGTTGAAATGGGTATTACTATAACAACAAACAGCTAACATTTAGCGGTGGTCCAAATGTTAGCCTCGGCTTAAATTTCCTGGCCGCTCGTTGATACCCCGGCTAAATTTTAGCGCTGGCTAAACTTGTTGGCAATTTCATAAAATATGGTGTCGTTGACCATCAAATGCAATCCTTAAGTACATAAAATTACCTGTGACATAGTAAGAAGTAAATGCGGCTACCCCCATAGTGTTTATCTATACAATTCTCACTAATTTCTGGCCATCTTCTGTTGAGTTATTTGACAAACATCCCGTTTTGTCGCTGTTTCGAACAACCAATATATATGTGACATTCGTTTGTTTTCTTTTGAATCCCACCGCCTGTGCTGACTCCAATGCGAGATATATTGCAAAACTATCGAAAATTCATTGCCAACAGTGAAGGGAAAAATATTTAACCTCAGCGAGCTTAGCGGTGGGCCAAATTCAGTTCATAATACAGTAAACCACCAGTTATACGATCGTCGAGGGTCTGGCTAATGCCATCGTATAACTCAAAATATCGTACAACTGATTATTGATATTTACAGCCACAGAACATGTGGCAGCTATAAAACAAATTATGGGTAGTGGTATGTTTTGGTCGGGGGGGGGGGGGGGGGGGTTAGGGGTTAGGCCATAAACTAGTCACTTAAACTAATCGTGGTAAATCTATTAATTTAATAAAAAATGGTTGACTGCTATGATGAATTCATGCTCGCTTATAAATGGCCTACAAGAAGAACTCATAATATCGCGGATCACGGATCACGTAGTATCGTACAGAAGCCCGGGCAGCGGGAAACACGGCTCGCGGCTACTGATACTGCATCGGCCGGCAACACGTAGCGCGCGAACGCGGTGAGTGAAAGCGACCCGTGAGTCACGCATACGCTGCGTTGCCGTGTCACTCACCGCTCGTATCAGGGAACAGATAACTTTAGCAGATAAGTTAGGAATTCTTTCGGAATAAAACAAGATTATTTTGTTTTGCGTTTTTTTGTGCAAATTTAAATTGAAAGTTAATTTAGAGCAACTCTTTAGACAAACAAGGATTCGCGTGGGACTGGAATGTCAATACGATGACACAAAGACAGCGTTCTGCCTTGCTTCATCCACTTGCTACCTGCTTTATTGTGGGTTGAGTTGGGTTCGGTTCGGCTGGCGCATGAATGGGGGGGGGTTATACAGAACATCCTCCCCCCCTCCAAACCCCCCCCCACCCAATCACTCACCCGCCCAGTCTGTGAACACCAGCCGCTGACAGCGCTCAATACCTACCATAAATCTACAACCAATAAAGCCGTCATTCCTTTTCGTTCAAACTTTCATTCATCAACAAGCCGGTGGTAGTCTGTGGTCGGAAACGGTGCTAGGGTTGAGGGGGGGGGGGGGGGGGGGGGCTCACAAGTTTCGTCGGCAACAACAAAAGATCAAGCCAGCAGAATGGCCTGCCAGATGACTCATTAGAGCACGGCGGTCCAGACCGCTTTTGTCAAACGAGATATCGTATTACTGAGAGTTCCATACTTGCCTGGAGCTAAAAATACATCGTATAAACCCAAATATCGTATTATCCGATATCGTATAACTGATTGTTTTATTCATAAATACACTAAGCAAGTTGGTGGGGACCAATCGTTTTCATCGTATATGTACAAATATCGTACAACTGAGCATCGTATAACTGGTGGTTTACTGTACCCGCCCACAGTTTAACACCGGGATAACTTTTAGCCCAAGGCCAAATTTATACCTGTGCGAACGATATTTAATCACTCATTATAAGACCGGGCCTTAGAAGGCCTACGTGGCGCTACAATGGCGGCCTTCAATTGGCAGCGATGGCACTACCGCTGTACACGAGTCAAGAGAAAAGATCCAGGCCTACCACCACCACCACAACCACCACCACTACCACTACCACTACCACTACCACTACAACTACTACTACTACTACTACTACTACTACTACTACTACTACTACTACTACTACTACTACTACTACTACTACTACTACTACTCCAATGTCTCTGAATCATACAACGGTGACAGACTGACCTGTACCCCTGTGTGAGTATGAACATCCAGCGAGGGAAGAGTGCCCGGTGTTGCCCACACAGCCTTGCCACCGCCCCCTCGTGCCTGGGCTCCGTGCCGGCCCCCAGGAGGAGGGAGGGGGGCAGGCGGGGGGTGCGGAGGCGGCTCAGGGTGTGATTGGACGTGACGGACTTGAGCGACGCGCGGGCAAAGTACTCGTCAGCGTTTAAGACGTAGTCCAGCTCTCGGTCGGTGATGCCGCGACGCAGGCGCCGCGCGGAACCTGTTAGGACAGACAGACGGACGTGTGGAGCGACTAACTACACACAGTACGCAATAACGTCATTACGGGTATCGCACGGTGGCCATAGCGGGGTACTCTGGAAACATTTGTTTCAGTAAGTAAGTATTTTTTTATTTTGATGTTAACATGTATGAATACAGGGTTACAAGAAAAAAGGCGAGGTTCAAAAAATACATTTTTGTTCTTCCACCCTACCATAATATCTTAACATATTTTTAATTTATGATATATTAACAGTTGACAGATTCTCGTCAAGTGAGATAAGATGCCAGTTTTAGGTTAACTTTTACACTTGAGTGCTACGTTCTTCCGACACTTCATTACTGCAATATTACAGGGCCTGGATTCACAAAGATGCCCAAGTTAGGCAAATCCTAGCTAGATAAATCAAGATAAATCATCTCTGGGTATTACTACACATTCTCAAATAAATTATTATTAGGTAGTTAAATTGTTGATATTTTACTATATTTTATCTTTATGACATTGCAGAACGACATATGCATATGCGTGATTTATGTCACTAAGATTTGCTTAAACTAGGACGTCTTAGCACTTAGGCACTTTTAATCTGAATCTGGGCCCAGTTGTCCTTTGCTTGACATACCGGTACTAACTGTTGTCAAACAAAGGTACCATATTATGATAACACTGTAAACCCAAATTAGAATTTAAAAAACCTGTGTTTGAAAGACCATTTAATATTAAGATTATGTTTCAACTAGGGATGGGCCAACACATTTAGTAACCTAAACATTTTACCTTTTTTTAAATTCACGATTAAACGTTTGCGCCCCCCCCCCCCCCCCCCCCCCCAAAGGAGGCGAGAACAACGACCAATGCAGTAAATATCACCGAAATGTTCCGAAACTTAGGGTGGGGTAAAATTAATTAATTAATTAAAATAAAAATTAATTCAATTAGATAAATTAGAATTAGAAGTATTGTGGGGAAGACTAGATGGGACAGGATAAGGAATGACGACATCAGAAACCAACTAGGCGTAAGGAATTTATTGGAGCGTATTGGAGAGAGAAGACTGAAATGGTTCGGACATGTCAAGAGGATGGAAAGAGAAAGATTGCCGAGGAGAATGCTAGAACTGGAGATTCCAGGTAGAAGAACGAGAGGAAGACCACGACAAAGATGGCACGACAAAGTGAGGAAGGATGTGGAAATGCGAGGAGGGGACTGGAATGTAGTTGAGGGGGAAGAGTGGTGGCAGGATAGAAGAAGATGGAGAGGCTTATCTTCAATGCTGGGACGTGGCAACAGATGATGATGATGATGAGATAAGGCAGAAGCCTGCCACACAAAAGAAGTGCCTGCAGAGTTGGACGTGGCAACAGATGATGATGATGATGAGATAAGGCAGAAGCCTGCCACACAAAAGAAGTGACTTATCAACGGTGAGAACACCCCCCACCCCCCGCGACAAACATCGGCGTGCTCGACTTCTTCCCGCCACTCGGCCGATCGTGGCCAGGCCCACACTGTATCAAGAACGTTTAACTGCGCATTAAAATGTATAAACGTTTAACCCATCCGCATCAGTTGCCTCATTTGGCTGGCCGCCCCCGGAAACCACGCACTTCTAGCGCGCGCCAAGGTTAACACGAATACGTCTTCATTGTCACTTTCGTCAATGTCCATACCAATGTCCACATCGCTATCACTGTCACTGATAATAGTAGACCTAGCTGTTTTACTAGCCGGAACACGCACATTCGTATCTCTAGGCATACACCTACACGCGAGACCTAGGCCTAGGCCTAGTGTCACTGTCATTGTCCATTTCACAATCGCTCTCACTCTCATTTGAAACCACAATATTTTGTAAGTTTGGGTTGTTGTAAACACCTTCTCCATCACTGTCACTAAAATCAGATCCTAAAACGTCTAAACTCTGTATAATGTCACTTTCTTTGCCCCGAAAACAACGACTGCTTTCCGGCCCGAGTCCATCTTGACAAATTTGACAGCTGATCTAAGTTTCGAATCGAGATGAGCGGAGATAAAATCGATTTTAAGAACAAACAAAAGTCGACAGAGGTCATGAAATGCACACTAGAATCGCCACTAGCTTGAGCAAGAGATTGCAGGAATTAGTTCCGATATCGTACGCTAGATAGCACCACTATACATGTTCAAAGTGAAGCGCGCGCAAGTGCGTACCAGTCCGCTTCTGGTTACCGAGGCCAGTTTCGTATAAGCGTACCAGTCCGCTTACTGATGCGGATGGGGTTAAACTCAATCCCACGTTTAAACGTCCCATCCCTAGCTCTAACCTTATTCGGGACTTGATCACTACTTCAAATTAACAAAGTTTGAATTAATGAGATAAGCTGTAATACAGTAGGCCTAGGCCGACTTCTTTTTAACGGGGTCAACATTACTTTCTTGTTCTCTGAACTAGTCTAGACATTACCATTGGTTGACGTTGGTGTCTTTGCATGGGTCGGCGTCTTGGTCAGTCGGGTCGACGCTTTCGACCGCGTGGGAGTCTCGCACTCTCTCGCGTATCGGCCGCTGACGTCGTCATCGCTGACTTCCGCTTCGCTCTCCGACTCTGATTCGCTTGGGGAGAAGTCGCTGTCGCTGGAGCTGCTCGCTAGTTCGTTCCTTGCGACCTTCTTCTCGATCTCTGGGGGGTCAGAGAAATAACATACTTAGGTCAGATAGATAGACAGACAGACAGACAGACAGACAGACAGACAGACAGACAGACAGACAGACAGATAGATAGATAGATAGATAGATAGATAGATAGATAGATAGATAGATAGATAGATAGACAGAAGACATTTCACGAGTAAAAAGCTGGTGGACGGAGATAAAAAGAGGGCCTGATAAAAACTGGGTCGAGAAAGGCTACTGCCCAGTTCCGGCTTACAACCGGCCACGACGTCCTACAGCATCACCTGAACCGTTTCAACATCAGTAACGAACCAGGCAACGTGTAGATTGTGTAGCTTTAAAGACCAAGACAGAGCACATCTCTTCAGACGTGCTGCCCTCAAGTTATATTGACTCCCGGACCAACGACATGAGCAGGCCAGAAAAGGAAGGCATTTTATAATATTGGATAGTTAGACAAAAGAATGGCTGAAAAAGCCATCTCTGCATAAGAAGAAAAAAAAAGACATAACTTGATTTATTCAAACAGTCCAAATATTACATCAGTGTTCAATAGGCCTAGTGAAAATAGTAGAATATTACATTGGGTAGGACACAGATAGTAGGCTACTGATATAGCACACATTTTAAAAAATCCCATTTTTAAGTTCAGATTGACATAAAATGTTTGTGAATTTCCAAGTTTGGTTGTTGGCCTATAAAATCTAAATGTTCTAGATTGGTTGATAGTAGCGATGTCAACGGGTACCCGTTACCCACCCGGTACACACGGGTACGGTTCCAACTTTTCAATACCCGGTACAGTACTAACCGTTCCCTTCTTCTGTTCAAAACTATATCAATTCAACATTGCGATATTTCCCTACTGACGTCTTTGTGCAAGCGTACGGGCCGCTCTTTTTTCAATTTGCCGGCATTTAACTTGACACCTACCTCCCCCCCCCCCCCTAATCTCGATTAGCCATCGTTGCAAAAAAATTAGACGTAAAGCCCAATTAGTATCATCTTCTGTAGGCCTATGGAAGAATTCTGCGAAACGGTTGCGAGTCTGAGGGAGCGCACCCGCCCATCGTAGCTTTACCGGAATCATGTTTTCGTGTTCGAGCTCGGACTATGACGTCATCGCTTTGACGCGGCCGACCACTGGATTCATTGTACGTGCCTACCGTAGTGGAGGCGCAAGTTTGAAGCTTTGTCGAATACTTCCGGGATCGCTTTGCATCGAAGACAATGCAACCTGATACCGTTTAACAACATTTAATGTCTTTTTCCACAACTTTGCAAATTATTTGACACCCATGACGATAAAACGCGTATTTAGTATTATTTACTACCCGGGTAGTCTGGGTACGGCGCAAGGGTACCCGGGTACAACTGTTTCCGGGTATTGACATCCCTAGTTGATAGGTAGATAGATAGATAGATAGATATAGATAGATATAGATAGATCTAGATAGATATAGATAGATAAACATTATTTCTATTGCAGATAGGCTATATAAAGCAAGCAAAGAATGGTGAAGTTCGAAAAATGTATCGCTCTTTGGTCTTCTATCTACATAACCAGATACTAGTGATAACATCGATTAACCGAAAACTGGTTTCGAACCGGTTTCGATTTTTAGATTCGGTTCTGCTATTTTGCGCGGCGTGTGCTTCACCCTCGCTAAGAGCCACGCCTCTGACGGGCAGGCCGGCGGGTTGTGGATTGCCTAACGACGTGTGTCCCTTAGCAACAAGGAACCACCTGTCGACTACTCAGATTTCGTCTTCTTTCCTGGGATTTCCTTGTTTGTGTGGACTAATTAGCAGCTGTATTATACAGTAAAACCGCCTTTGTACGTTTCGCTTTTCTACGTTTCTTAGGTTAATGTGTTCCAAAAATCAGCCCGTCAGGGAAATTTGATAGATCTAACAGTACGTTTTATGTGTTCTCATAATTGGTTTTTCCGGCCAGCCAGTGAGCCCAATTCCAAGTTGTTATTGTTCAAGCACGACCACGTTAGTCATTCATCCCAGTTCTGCGAAGCGCCCTCCACCCCCTTCCATCGCTCAACACAATGCAACCCAGCAGCCAGTGAGTGACTTGACCTTAACCAGCTGCATCTCGTTCCGCGTGGGAGGGGGGGTCTCTGAAAAGGTCGTTTTATCTACGATCTCGGCTGCCGGCACTGAGGTTCTTTACCTCCCTCGCTGATACAACCTTACGTAAATATGTTTATTTTTGGAGAGCGTTTTTTTTTTTTTTTTTTAAACCCGGTTTTAAACCGGTTTCGAATTCGGTTACCCGGTTAGTAATTTTACTAACCGATGTCATCACTCCCAGATACTGTGATACATAATATTACATTATTATAAAATTACAAAAACATATATTCAAAAATAAGACATATGAGAGGGGTAGGCCAAAATTAACCGAAATCACGTTGCGGTGGACGAAGTTTCTGTAGTACGCGGTTCTCCAGCTAGGAGAGCGTAAAGCGACTCCTCCTAAGTCAGTCTGCCAAGCAGTGTCGCTGGGAAGGTTGTGTTTGTCAGTTGTCCTTTGTGAATTTTTCGTGAAAGCTGTTTTGCTTTCTCGTTTTATTAAAAAATGTCGCGTTATTGTAAATTAAATTAACAAAATTAACGCAATTGTGCTTGAAGAAGACGCACTATATATAGAGCACTATTTAAGAGCTCGGTTCAGCAAATTATAGTGGAAGATCGGAAGATTTGGGGATGAGAAGGGTCGCTTCGGCTCGTGAGTCCTCAGCAAAAAGGAGGTTGCTTGGAAGCATGCCATGCTTTGAACGAACAGCCCCAAATCGACCCAGATTTGTTTTCCTAGATTGGTTACTTTTTTTTTAAATGAGAAGCAGGCGAAACGACTTTCACGAAAAAATTCACAGCGGCCAAACCCAACCTTCCCCAGCGACGCCACTTGGCAGACTGACTCGGCCCGCTTGGCAGACTGACTCGGCCCGCTTGGCAGACTGACTCGGCCCGCTTGGCAGACTGACTCGGCCCGCTTGGCAGACTGACTCGGCCCGCTTGGCAGACTGACTCGGCCCGCTTGGCAGACTGACTCGGCAGCAGTAGCTTTAAGCTCTCCAAGCGGGAGAACCGCGTACTACGGAAGCTTCGGCCACCGTAACGCGATTCAGACTATTTTTTATAACTGAATAGGATAGACATTAAATAAATAAATAAATAAATTTTGGGTACCCCTTTGCACAGAGAAGACATAGACGAAGGACAGATACAAGATTACAAAAACATATACATGATGAGTATATTATTAGTAATGTAAGAGACGACAGAATGTATTGTACACACAAACAGTGGCACCTGTAAAAGCTGTTTCTTTTGACGATATCTATGCCCAGTCAATTCAGGATTCATACGTGGAATTTAGAAACAATAAATTACCGTTAGTCTTTCGCCGTGTTGATTGTCGTTACTAAAATACTGACGTTTAGGATTTATTGCAAAATCCACCTTCGGAGTACACAAAGAGACACAGTCACTGAGACACAGTCCCTGAGACACAGTCACTGAGACACAGTCACTGAGACACAGTCACTGAGACACAGTCACTGAGACACAGTCACTGAGTGCAGTCACTGAGACACAGTCCCTGAGACACAGTCACTGAGACACAGTCACTGAGACACAGTCATTGAGACACAGTCACTGAGTGCAGCCACTGAGACACAGTCACTGAGACACAGTCACTGAGACACAGTCCTTGAGACACAGTCACTGAGACACAGTCACTGAGACATAGTCACTGAGACACAGTCACTGAGACACAGTCACTGAGTGCAGTCACTGAGACACAGTCACTGAGACACAGTCCCTGAGACACAGTCACTGAGACACAGTCACTGAGACACAGTCCCTGAGACACAGTCACTGAGTGCAGTCACTGAGACACCGTCACTGAGACACAGTCACTGAGACACAGTCATTGAGACACAGTCACTGAGACACAGTCACTGAGACAGTCATTGAGACACAGTCACTGAGACACAGTCACTGAGACACAGTCACTGAGACACAGTAATTGAGACACAGTCATTGAGACAGTCACTGAGACACAGTCACTGAGACACAGTCACTGAGACACAGTAATTGAGACACAGTCACTGGGTGCACAGTCACTCGGTGCACAGTCACCGAGACACAGTCGCAGGAACTCTTCAAGTAGGCCTATTCTGTCTATGAGTATTCTAGATCTAAACAAATATTAGTAATAATAATGTAATATGATGATAATGTTGTTACTACAAACCCATGCACTAGGGCGGGGAGAAACCGGTTAATTTTGTAAACGTTTATTTTTCCGAATTTTTCCCGTTTAAGTGTAACACCCCTCCTGTTCACAAAATGATAACAAAAAAATTTGCTCTAATGTTCGCGAAAAATAAAAGTTCAAGGAAACGTTCACGGGTGATTTATTATATTCATTGTTGATAATATTCTCCACCTTTGTGCCCAACTGTCCACAGTCATTTTGACTTCACACATTAAGCTATGCCTCGTCACCTACCTCGTTCAAGAGCTGTGACATCGGAAAAATCTGCAAGTTTGGGTTTTGGGTGGGGGCGGGGTATAAGACACGGTTAAACGTGTATGTATATTTTGGCACGGGCGTTTACATGGCTCAGCCCTACTATGCACTTTGTCAAAAATATGAAATGTTATATGAACACCAGTTTCCCTATCAAACAATGACAAACACTAGGCTAGCTCTAGGTAACACTTACGTCGCTTAAGTTTCCTCCTAAGACTATACGGCGTCTTCACGTCGCCATTGACGGGCGTGGTTGGTCTGGAGGGGGATTGTAAGCCGACAGACTCCTTCACCTAGAAGAAAAACAGACATCCTTGACTTGAGAGGACATATAAAAACAGTTGAACTTTATTTTATTTTATAAAAACTAAATAAATAAATTCAATCTATTTAAATATTATTTATGTTGGTTGACCAGATCTTACATGATGGCCTGATTAAGCCAAATGTGGGCATATGATAAAAAAAAAAAAAAATGTTGTATTTATTTATTAGCAGCACACTGTAGGTCTCTAGACATTTTAAATTGTGCGTCAACATAAACAAGAACATCTACATTCTAAACTAATAAGTAATAACCAACTAGGCCTACTTAACTTTAGTATAGGCACCCAATGTACACATTCACCAAATGTTTTTATGTCAGAAAACTGTTTATAGGCATTTCAAACAAATCTAAATTTAATATTTTTTGCTTCTGGCAGCATGGGCTCTGCCCCAGACCCCATGCTGGTCCGTGGAATTCGTATCCTTACACTTTGGTTGTCCCCGTTTGCAAACTTCAAAATATGGTGAAATTAGCATTCATTTGCTTTTTGTATAGTGTTTATTCTAAAAAATGTAGCATCACCTAGTCTAACAAAGGCAACATTTGGCATTTGTGGAGTGTGAAATCGTCACACGTTTTGAGCTCACCTTTTTCTAAGAAAAAGACCCTACACCGAAAACCCACTGTTTTTTATGTCCTAACTCACAGGTCACAGCATTGAGTAAATGTTTATGAACAATTTTAACTATTTTTAGTCAACGAAATTATTTGGGTAGTTTATTAATTTGGCAGTTCAAGTTCCTCCAAATTTCCATTTCACCACCATTACACACATGCTAAATGGACTGCGATTCTTAGTAACTTCAAAATAATGGATTTTATTCATAGTATTGATATAATTTGAAGGTGTCATTCATTTTTAGTTTTATATGTACCATATCTAATCAATCAACACAAAAATGAATGAAACTAAGTGTAACAGCACACTCCATAGATACTGTACTGCAAAATTTTAGTAATAATTAATAGGGATGACATCGGGAAATAAAATTCGGAACCGGTTCCAGCTCTCATATTACCCGGGTACCCGGATCCTGAAAACGTATTTTTCGATGTGTAGGCTTGATTTGAAGGTCGTCACTAGGCCTTGTGAAGTGCGCGGGGAGCGAAGACGAGGGACATGCACGCTGCCCTCTCGGAATTTGCCTGCAGTAATCACGTCAAGTAAAAAAAAAAACATTTCGCAATACAACTGAAGCACGTACATAAAACATGATATTTCTAGTAAAATAAATAGTAATAGAACAAGTGTTAGCCAAAATGTTCACCAGAATATTAAACAAAGAACAAACAATAACGAATGCGTCGGATCGCGTTTGTTCTATTCCCCACCGAGTCACGTGTTGTGGAAGGGTAGGCGCCCGCCGTACCTGCTGGCTCCACCGAAATCAACCGCAGCAATACTGGCACGTAAATTTAGCCTAGAAAAGGACTAAAAAATTACCCGGACCCGAAAAAACGGCTCCGGGTAACATTTGGAGTCGGGTACCCGGGCTACCCAATGTCATCCCTAATAATTAGTTTTTATCTGAAATCGGGACTTTATAAACAAAATATTAGAGGCGGACCAAAAATTTTGATAAAAAATTTAATTCTTTATTGATTGAGATTGTTCATTGAGACTTTAATACACAATACAATAAAAACTAAAATAGCTAGGCCTAGAGTAACCAAATGGTGTGTGTGGAACGGAATGTTCAGGAAATCGACAAAATTGTATCTTCTTCTTTTTCTAAGCCCGCATTTTTGGCTTACTGGGCCATCATGCATTTTCTGGTTCCAGAATGAATTAATGTATTATTTTCGCATTTTTTACGATTCTTGCTTCTAGGCCTTAGCTCGAGAAAATTCACCGCAATTAGCGTGAATTTGTATATTTTGCGCTTAGGCTTATCACATGAAATAGTTTTTCACTTGATTTTGCAATAAAAAAGCCTTATTAGGTGAATAACCCTACCAAAGTTCGAGAATTTTTTAAAAAAATTACATTTTTCACTTATTCGCATTTATAGTTAATCGAATTTCATGGGGCTCTAGGCATGGGTATTTGTAATTGTATATCTTCAAATCACCCCCCCCCCCCCCCCCCCTCCCCCCAATCATCTCCAGTAGCATGATTGCAATAATTGAGACGTAAAGCAACAAGAATCGTACACACAACCACATATTTTTTAACTGTACATTACTTGTTAACACAACAGCCTAACCTTCAGGCATTCCGATCCTTCATAGACCTAAAGACTTTTTCAACACTCATGTAGGTAAGTCTATGTAAGTTTCTAGGTATAGTTGTGTCGAAGCAACCTTGCTGATGCTTTCGTCGTAGAAGAGTGAGTAGTAACCAACCGGAAAGACCCAATTTTAAATACTGATTAGGCTGGTTGGCCAATACCGGTACCTCAGTGGCCAGAATACCAGCATTAGCAAGGTTGCTTTGGAGTGACTTTACCTGTAGGCTACTTTTGGCTAGCCCAATAAATGTCTGTCCCACCCATATTTTTCAGAATTTAATTGAAATTAAGACAAACACATGCCACACCAGTGACATATAAGCATTATTCTTTGAGGTACTACCTAGGGATGGGCAAACACGTTTTGTAACCTAAACGTATAACCTTGTTTTAAATTCACGTTTAAACTTTTGCCCCCCCCCCCCCCTCCCTCAAAGGAGGCGAGAAGAACGACCAATGCAGTAAATATCACTGAAATAATATTCCGAAACTTAGGGTAAAAACACAAAAGAAGTGACTTATCAACGGTGAGAACACCCCACACCCCTCGCGACAAACATCGGCGCGCTCGACTTCTTCCGGCCACTCGGCCGACCGCGGCCAGGCGCACACTGTATCAAGAACGTTTAACTGCGCATTAAAATTTATAAACGTTCAAACTCAAACCCACGTTTAAACGTCCCATCCCTAGTAGGTACTACCTAGGACTAGGGCTGGGAGAAAACAGTTGATTTTGTAAACGTTTAAACGTAACACCCCTCCAGTTCACAAAATGATAACAAAAAAGTAAGTTATGATGTGGCGAAAAAACATGTTCAACGAAATGAATGAATGTCCGTGTCCGGCTCAGATGCATCCACCCCAAAAAACAGTGGCATGTGTTGCTTTCTCATTTGCCTGGATCAAGTCGTCTTGGCTGCAGCAACCCCCCCCCACATCACCGGACACACCAAAAGGTGAGAGAATAACACGGTTCATTTATTATAATTTATTCATTGTTGATAATATTCCCCACCGTTGTGTTGTGTCCAACTGTCCACAGTCATTTTGACTCACATACTAAGCTATGCCTCGTCGGCTCGTCGAAGAGCTGTGACATAGGAAAAATCTGTGAATTGGGTTTTGACACAGTTAAACGTGTTTGAATGTTTGTACACACATATTTTTAGTCGCCAGAGTTTACACGTTTAAACGACTCAGCCCTACCTAAGACAATCTTTATCAGTTACATATAATAGATAATAACAACACAACCTACGACATATTAGGTCGCTCTTTGAAACAAAAGTGTGGACAAATTCACCTTATTGGCCAACTTGTCCTTCGTAACGTGACTCCTGAAGCCGAAAATCTGCTGGCCCGAAACGTCTCCGTCATCGTACAGGACCGTCGACCTCTTAGACTCTTGATGGCCGTTCTCGAGAACAAGCTCTTCCGTCAATGTTTTGTCCAGCTCATCGCTTTCATCACCACTAGAAGACCTGTCTTCCTTCTCTTTAAAAACCTTCCCTCGAACTCGCCGGCGTGGACCGTCTAAAGTATCTATTAACATGGACGAGGGAGAATAATATTGCATGCTGTGAATTTTGAGACACAAACACTTCGCCCTAGGTTTGTAGACATCCTTGGTAAAATACTAACCTTCAACACGGACTTTTCCTTGTCCGGGATGTCTTATAATATGCTTGACGTCCCCATCAGTAATGAAGTCCACAACAACTTTTTTCGCTGATCGAGTTTCCATGTTCTTATATTAACTCATAACTTTAATCCTATACCTTAGTCAACATACACAAAGCCTGCCCTCGCTAGCTTCAAACCATGCCTGGGTAGCCCTAGGTAGGCCTAGCCTACGCTAGCGCTAAACCTAACCTCAAAATCTTGTGAACACTACTTTGTACGACTATCAAAGAGTACCGAACTTAATTTACTATAACAAGCATTGGGGGGGTTAGCTTTACACACATTTTAAACA
The DNA here is from genome assembly GCA_945910005.1 of Isoperla grammatica. Lineage (NCBI taxonomy): Eukaryota > Metazoa > Arthropoda > Insecta > Plecoptera > Perlodidae > Isoperla > Isoperla grammatica. The sequence goes on along the minus strand of OX246750.1, from coordinate 23,521,623 downwards.
AAAACACTAAAGAGAATATCACAACACAAAAGAAACAGGCTTTTTGTTACAATACAATAGCCTAGGCCTAGGCCAGGTCCTACGACACTAGAACGCCTGGAGCGCAATCAGCGCTAATTAATGAGCTATTTGTTTAAAGAAATAATGTAAGCATTAGCATTAGCATTAGGTAAGCTATTACGTTAATTCTGTCAGTAAATACTAGGCCTAGGTCTGAGAAAGTGGTACTGTGGTTCTTGAAATAGAGAATACTTGACACAATCAACAAGTTGCCATGTTCAGCGCCAAATAATATCGTCTGTTGCCAAGAATCCTTGCTCAACCTTCATTGGTTAACGATCAACAATATACTTGCCCTGTCGACCAATCAAGAGTGTCAGCTAACGTCGACTTTGACTGGTAACAACCAATGAAGCTTCAGTGCGTTATCCAGGCAACAGGCGATATATTTCACTACATAGTGTTCAATGCTCACGTAAGAAAGCGCTAAAAATGACTAATACCAGAGTCGATAAGGAAGTCACCATCATCAGCGCTTTCTTACGTGAGCATTGAACACTATGTAGTGAAATATATCGTCTGTTGCCTGGATACCGCACTGAAACTTGATTGGTTCCTCTGCGCCCTAGAAGAAGGCGATGAGCCAATCACTCATGGCGTTTTCCACTGGCCGCACTGGTGCGCACCGCAAGGTCGCGCGGCAATTCAAAGAGTTTTGGCTTTTGGCAATAAAATATACCCCACCTAAATAAAATCGCCGTTTAAGGCGTAGAAACAACGTCGTTGTGAAAACCGGTGGTATAGGAGGGAAGGGAGGGGAGAGATTCTTGGTATCTAAAACACTTCCAACGCGTCAGATAAGAAAACAAGTAAAAATGGTGTAATTCCTGGACCTCAGAGCCAAAATAGAGCTCGCCACTATAAATATTGATATGAAATACGATAGTTGCATTTATTTCATCGTGAAAGCATAAACATAAACAAATCTTTGAAGTTTACCAGTAATGTATTTCACACACACAACCGTTTGATTGATTGATTGATTGATTGATTGATTGATTGATTGATTGACTGACTGATTGACTGACTGCATGACTGACTGACTGACTGATGACTGACTGACTGACTGATTGATTGATTGATAGATTGATTGATTGATTGATTGGTTGGTTGGTTGCTTTGATTGATTGGTTGGTTGCTTTGTTTGTTGGCCACAATTATGTGAAATAGGCAGGCTATACTCTATCCTCCATCTACTTGAAACAGGTTAATTAGTGTTAATTTACTACCTTTGGTTGAATACCTGTAAACTCCTAACAGTCAGTGGCGTAACTAAGGGGGGGGGTTTAGGGGGTTTAAACCCCCCCCGAAACTACATCGAGAATGATTTTACTTAATACTACATTTACTTAATACTATATTGTAAGATCCTTAAACCACTTCAGTGTATAACAATAGCAACAAACAACATTTTCATTATATTATATTTATCACACCACTTCACTTAGATAAGATCTATAATTTCTTTCAATAATTCAATTATATTATTTATGTGTTCATCTACAACTAATACACCTTTCGCTCGAACCAGTAAAAGTGAGGGTAGGTATAAATAAAAATGCGTTAATCTTATAATACAATATCACGGTCTGTGAATTAAAATTTAAATAACGTACGTGACTTGTGACCACAATGTTTCACTTTATGTTGAGATTATATTGAACAATTACCATAAAACATTAAAAACACAATTTCTATGCAATTCTTATTTAGAACTATATTATTAATACCTACTGTAACACTGTAACTTCAATATAATACAAACAAACGAGTAGTGCATGGTTCGAGTAGTATTCTTTGAGTCTAAAAGGCACGAAATAATAATAGAAGTAAAAAAAAATTTCGCCTTCGGCGAAATGCCCTCCGGCGGCTGGGGCTTCGCCCCAGACCCCTTCCACTCCCCTCATCTCACTTTTCCCTAATAACCCCCCCCGAAATAATTCCTAGTTACGCCACTGCCAGTGGCGTAACTAAGGGGGGGGTTTAGGGGGTTAAAACCCCCCCCGAAACTACATCGAGAATGATCTTACCTAATACTATATTGTGAGATAAGATCCTTACACCACTTCAGTGTATAACAATCGCAACAAATGACATTTTCATAATATTTATACACTTCACTTAGATAAGATATATAATTTCTTTCAATAATTCAATTATATTTATGATTTCATCTACAACTAATATACCTTTCGCTCGAACCAGTAAAAGTGAGGGTACCCATAAATAAAAATGCATTAATCTAATATTACAATATCACGTTATGTGGATTAAAATTTAAATGTATGTGACGTGACCACAATGTTTCACTTCATGTTGAGATTATATTGAACAACCATAAAACATTAAAAACACAATTTCTATGCAATTCTTATTTAGAACTATAATTAATGCTTCTGTAACGCTGTAACCTCAATATAATACAAACAAACGAGTAGTCGTTCGAGTAGTATTCTTTGAGTCTAAAAGGCACGAAATAATTATAGAAGTGAAAAAAAATTTCGCCTTCGGCGAAATGGCCTCCGGCGGCTGGGGCTGCGCCCCAGACCCCTTTCAATCCCCTCATCTCACTTTTCCCTAATTAACCCCCCCCGAAATAATTCCTAGTTACGCCACTGCCTAACACAGCGGGTATTACTCATGAAACTTGTGCACTCTACTAAGCGGAAGACTGCCGTTAGAACACCAGGAATCTGTTGATATCCACTAAACAGCGTGCATGAAAGGGGATGCAGAGTATGTGAATCTAAGGTCGGTATGAGACTAGCTATGTTGGGGGTTATACTATATTACTAACTATATACTATACCACACTATACAATCTTCCAATATGCAAATAGTAAAGCGAACTTTAAGCCCCGCCAATTCGCCCGGTAAATCGCGCGTGTAACAGATGTGTTGAACTTGAAATTGGGTGATAAGCTTATCTAGAGGGCTAGCGAGCAAATACTCCAAGACGCATTATAAATAGTTTAGAGTTGTTCAACAAACAAAGTTGACAGGATGCCAACAGGGGCTCAGCAGCAGCTAATGGATAACTTGTTGCAGTTTCGCCTGCAGACTACAAAGAGTCCCCACACTGTTTTTATCACGCGCAGACATGCATCGACAGGAGTGGTTTTGAGGGCCTGGGCTCGCCAAACATTTCTTACCCATTTTTTTTTTAAGTTAGATCTCACTACTATAGCTATATAGGGTACATTCCGAAACCTCCTGGAAATGATGGGGTTCCAGCATCAGCTAGCACGTCCCAGCGTTACATTTTGTCAAGTGTTTCGGAACGCCTACAAGCGAAAAGATGGAGGAAATGCGCGCTAAAAATTTGTAATGAAATTTAAAAAAAAAACAATATTCTAATCGTTTCCCGATAATAACAAACACGACATGTAAGATAATAAAATCCTGCAACGCGTGCAGGTATAAATAACGGCCAAATTATAAAATTCCTGACAATTGGACGATCTTTTAAATTATTGCATTTTGAAAACGCCGCCATGATTTGTGAATGCTCGCAGATGCCCTCGCTCGAACAGGCTGGCGTTTTCATGATGCTGAATATGCTGGCGCAGGAAGTTACGGAACGCCCAGCCTATGATATTCAGGAGGTTACGGAACGGCCTCAGCACGGAAATTGTCATATTCAGCTAGTTTCGGAACGTACCCATATTAGGCCTATACCTACACTCTATAATCTGCTGTTCTGGGTAGATTAGGCCAAGGGTGACTCTGCTAGTCGTAAGAGGCGATAAAAAGAGACCCTGTGACATTTCCTCCCTTTAAGGTCCTCCTCCCACTTGGCCCTGCCCTCCGTTGCTGGACTCCCCTTATGACGACCTCCGCGATGTGAAATGTAAAAAATAAAATAATAAAATAAATAATGTAAAAAAAATCTGATCCGGCAGACGTCATACCTGAGCTGTCGAGTACGTCGATCAATCAATTCATTATTAAGTCAATCAATTTTACTTGGTTGGGGGGGGGGGGGGGAGGAAGGGTATCGGTTAGGGTGCTTGAATAGTTGGTACAGAATATCCGAACGCTGATATGAAATTGAAATTATGTACTTTATTGATTACCAAATGAATACGTTAGTATATTATATTATAACAGCACCGACCCCCAGTAAATAAGTTACTCTCAAGTAGGGGCTTTCTACAACAGTATTATTTATAAGAACATATAGGAAGTAACTGACTAAAACAAAACAACAATAAACTAGAAACACAAGTCTTACTACAAGTCTTCTGTCTTAGTCGATGGGACGGTACAGTTGCAAGAAGGTACAATAATTTGGAAGTTCCTTAATAAACTCAGTCTGAGACCGTCACTTCGCCTTGTGACTGAGGAAAACCTGTAAAACCCCAAAGTGAAAATTGCTGGTATCGAACCGGCGACCTCCCGAATTAAAATAACGCGTCTTACAGCCGAGCCGCCTCTATTGGTGATAGATCCAAAGCACTTTGACCAACTATTATGTAGGTTAAGTTGGACATAGAACGCCTATTCTATACAATCCACAAGACAATAATTTGTGTTATTTTATTTATTGTTATCTAAGTCCCTTGATACACTCATAAGCATTGCACAAAAGTAACAAAGTAACCGAACAAATAAGTAACGTAAGTAACTGTACTGTAAAAGTGTCGCGAAATTAGAGCTCCCCCAAAAGTTTTTCGCGTGACTTTAACATTTTTCAGTAGGACCATTTCACGAAAAGATATGCTTGCATTTGGGTAAATACTAGACAGTCTGTTTGTGTATACGGCAGGAGAACACGCTGATAAAAGTATGTTGTGTACATAGTCTGTATTTGATGCGTGAGTCAACACGACGTGGCGGGAAACAAGTATAATCTCGAAATGCATTTTCTGTGCGACTTGTGTGTTCTTATCGCGCGGATGAAAAACTGCACATTGGGATAATCACACTGAGTAAATAACGTGAATATATTCTCATTTTGAATTCATGCGTTTATCTTATATAATACCTGTTCAGATAAATTACTAGGAACATATCATATGTATTAAATGTATTGTTTGTTAAGCTTTCATGTAGAACTTAATACGCATGCATACAGGGCCGAAACTAGGGTATAAAAATCACCCAGGTATGATTGGGAAAAGTACAATGGAGGGTCGGTCTGGGGACCCTCTGGGGATCACGACCGTAACTCACAAACCAAAGTAATGAATATGAATATAAATAGGTTAATGTTTATAATAATGTTAAATAAATAAAAATAAATAAATTCACATTTAGAGTCTACCCACTCAGTAATTAAACTGATTTGCAGTGGGGGACTTTAATTTAAAGTGACTAAACCAACCCTGTAGGCTTCGAACACCATCGACGAGTGAGCGGTAACCAATCAAAGATCGATATTTCAAATATGAAACAGATGAATCAGTGATTGGACAGTGCGAACACCTGCGGACAGATGCCAGAATCAACAAGGTCGATTCAGAACAACTTTGAATTTATTGAGTGCTTCGTTGCTAGGACGGCTCCAAAGTCACCGTTTACTTATTCCTAAGCCAAGAAGTAATGGAATTGAATCCACATTAGAAGTTAAAAAACTTCTGCCTGAAGCGGGATTTGAACCCGGGACCTTCTGCATTGGAAGCAGGGATGCTAACCACTGGACCAACGAGCCACCTGAACAAGTGCACATTTATTCAAAACAAATACACATCATTCAGCTCAAACAAAATGTTGTAATTGATTGCACTTAAAAGAAATATACAAATAAAATCGTAGCATTGTTCATCAGACTTGACATGCAAATAAATTGCAGGATAAAAGAGGATACACAGAGGGCAGAAGTGTAGACAATCTTCGTAATGTATTTGTATTTTATTGATGCATTATCTACAATCTTAGTGAAAAACACCAACAATAAATTAAATAGGTATCAATCAATATATTCAATTCAATTCAATTCAATTCAATTCAATTTATTCAGTGGCCACATATTACAAATTAATATGAATTACAATACATTTGTTTTTACGTTGAGATTTTGTCACCCAGGAAATTCTTCAACCATATATCTATAGGTTGTACGTACGTCACAGTGTGCGCTTAGCGGCCATCTTTACGACAATTCGTTGCTAGTTTGTATCTACATGTGGTACACCACAAACAACCTGAGATACTGTAATATTGATTTTACTTTTTTTTAATACATGAGATTACTTAAAGTTAACTATCAAATAATACCCGACAATGTTTTAGGCTGTGCCTAAATCCATTATATCCGAATCAAGGCCGCTGTGACGACGGTTAGATTCAGATTCAGATTTCAGACAATTTTATTCTCAACACAGAGTACATACATGTTACTTAAAAGTGGCTATTTATACAAAGTTGGAGAAGCCTGCAAAGTCATGGAGACTTGAGTGCAGGCCATTTACAAAATAGTGTACAATATTAATTTTGTCAGATGGCGACAATAGGCATACTTGAAAGGAAAATTGTGTGATAATACAATTTATACAATTATAGCTAGAACTAAATGTATTGGGGGAAGTTAGTAGACTGATGTTAAAGACGGTGTAAAAATACAAGTTTAGAAAAAGGTGTGGTTTACAAATCAGGCATTTTGTTTACAAACTTACGCTGCTTATGGACTAAAATTTTGTAATTTGTAATATAATATAATATAATATACCGGTAAACAATACAGTTATAGAATTAAGGTTATTATAAGGAAACATTTCCAATATGTAGTATTTTAGGCCTACTTAAAGTATAATATATAATGTAATACTAGGGCAAATAACATTGTTTACAGTGCAGAATTATTGTTTTACTTACAGAAGGAGTGGACTAGTGTGTAATATATTTACCTCGAGCAAGTGTATCTTGCAGCTGGACCAAAACCACAAGATCAGCAAGCTGAAGGTACTGTTTATATTCTATGACGTTTCACTTCAAGTATCGACTAAAACCAGCGTACGTTGTGTGTAGAGTTTACCACGTATATTTATCTAGCACCTGTACTGAGCACATTACTATACACTACCACCACCACTACTAAACAAATCACTACCTACAGATACTACATACAACTAACTCTACTGCTACTACGATAACATTCTGAAGTGTACACACTCAATATCAACGCGATAGCTTGTACAGCTACAAGAATATCAGACAGAAGCAAATAATTAAAGAGAAACGCCACAATGCCTCCTTTGAGAATAAGTCAATTAAAGCTTTTATAGGGAAACGTTTATGTAACTATTGAAAAGTTTTGGTACACTCTAGTCTACACCTTTTACAAAGAAGTTATCGATACAAAATGAACCAATTAAGTTAAAATTAATGTATCACTTTAAATACAAGCACATACTTGACATCTAGATCACTTACTAGGCAAGATATTTCGAGGTCACCAACACCTTCCTCAAGCACTGTCTTTGCCCAACCGGCGCCAGTCAGACAGGGACAATGCTTGAGGAAGGAGTAAGAGACTCCGAAAAATAACGCAAATTAAGATAAGTAACCCAGGTTGTGGTTCAGTGTGGGCTTGTGTTTATCATATCTACCGGTATTATAACTAAAACAAGAGTTATTAACTGTCCATGATTCAGAGGAGAAGGTCCTAAGCACGCAGTGCCTGAATCAGGTATTTGACCTATCTAGGTATGATTCGTTCCACCCTGTTGACACTTGACAGCAGAGATATATGTTCTGTAAACGTTTTCATCGACGGATCAGTAGAACTTCTCTTCCAACCATCCAGCGATTCTGAAAGAAATGAAGAGAACACAAATAAATTTTTGTTTTGCGTTTGGCCAAAAGAATCATAATACCAGAAAAAAAACTCTAACTCAAGCGTAAAATAAACTTGATATTTGCATACACCATCCAGCTTTTGAACCATCTTCCAAAACAAAAACAATAAGCGCTTGCATGTTATGATAACACAGCTCATATGCAGTTATATTTTGCCATTTAAGATGTTGATTAGGTGAAGATGAAGGAACATTAGAAAATATCTTTGTAGGCGGGATTTCAACTCTCGTAGAGTGGGGTGGTCAATCAAAGGTTAGCACGTACAAGAATGCTACCAACTTGAGAATACACTAAAAAAGTATATATTTTTTGTTATACTTAATTTCATACCATAAAAAGTTATTATGCCTCTTGCTGGCAATATTCAAGGAGACTTCCAGTATAACCATCAAATTAATAAATTAGATTTACTATTATTATCCATTTGAAGGAATGGAAAGAAATTGCACTTCCAAATAAAGATTTCCAAATAAATCCTTACCCCTCTCCAGGTATAGGGTCGAGTTTCGTTGCTCGTTGAGCACCACGTAGTGCAGCCTCGTCGTACGTTGAGCACCACGTAGTGCAGCCTCGTCGTACGTTGAGCACCACGTAGTGCAGCCTCGTCGTACGTTGAGTACCACGTAGTGCAGCCTCGTCGCTCGTTGAGTACCACGTAGTGGTGCCTCGTCGTACGTTGAGCACCACGTAGTGCAGCCTCGTCGTACGTTGAGTACCACGTAGTGCAGCCTCGTCGTACGTTGAGCACCACGTAAAGCAGCCTCGTCGTACGTTGAGCACCACGTAGTGCAGCCTCGTCGCTCGTTGAGTACCACGTAGTGCAGCTTCGTCGTACGTTGAGCACCACGTAGTGCAGCTTCCTCGACCGTTGATCACAATTTAAGTGAGGTGCTCACATTTCTGCTGCAATAAAATGAAACATGTGTTACAAGAATTTTAGAGAATGTTATTTCAATGTTATTAGTTATATTAAATTGTTTGAAGTTGTACAGTGATGTAAATCTATGATAATGTATGAATAGTTTACAAATCATCTAAAATTAATAAATCATCTAAATAGGTTCATGTTGCTTTATATATCTCTTGCAAACGCTATCCGAAACAATGTTAGGTGATCGATAAGACAAACAAAGTTCCAAACACATGCCTAAACGGGATACGAAACAAAGACAGTTTAGTGGCATAATACGCTTAGGATCCGCCACCAAAAGCATAAAACACAAAAATGAAATTTGAAGCTTCTCGCTTCAAAAGCAAACACACTTCATCAAACAACAAAACGTCGACAATTCTAGAAAGAACAAAACACTATCAATATAACAGTATAATATAATATCCCTCAAGAAGGACATTGACTCCCTGCCCGACTCAATGAGCAGGACAGAGAAGGAGGCAGCCTTATATTGGATAGCAAGAAAGAAGAATGGCTGAAGAGGCCAACTCTGCACAGGAGAAAAAAAAAGTATAAAGTTAGGTGAGACTAACTTAATTACTGACTAATGGGATTATATTTCGATTAGCTAGGTACATGCTAGAGTAATCTTTAAACTGAAACATTTTATTATTTTGCTTACTTTACGTGTAACGACTTAGGATGACAATATATTTACCATTCTCTACTCATGCACCCTGACTTAAGGTACAGCTTCGTCCCACGTTGAGCACCAAGACGTAAGTACAGCTTCGTCCAACGTTGAGCACGATGTAGTACAGCTTCGTCCCACGTTGAGCACCAAGACGTAAGTACAGCTTCGTCCAACGTTGAGCACGATGTAGTACAGCTTCGTCCCACGTTGAGCACCAAGACGTAAGTACAGCTTCGTCCAACGTTGAGCACGATGTAGTACAGCTTCGTCCCACGTTGAGCACCAAGACGTAAGTACAGCTTCGTCCAACGTTGAGCACGATGTAGTACAGCTTCGTCCCACGTTGAGCATTAAGACGTAAGTACAGCTTCGTCCGACGTTGAGCACGATGTAGTACAGCTTCGTCCAACGTTGAGCACGATGTAGTACAGCTTCGTCCCACGTTGAGCACCATGACGTAAAGTACAGCCCCATCCCATGATGAGCACCATGAATTACAGCTTCATCGACGTATGGCTTCATAAGCTAAGAAAGGAACGTGCCTACCTAACCAGATCACTCAGGCTATTCTGTGCAGCCTGTATTCAATGCAGAGCTGTATGCTCATCGGCCCTACCTAACCACATCACTCAGGCTATTCTGTCCAGCCTGTACTCAAAGAAGAGCTGTATGCTCATCGGCCCTACCTAACCACATCACTCAGGCTATTCTGTTCAGCCTGTATTCAATGCAGAGCTGTATGCTCATCGGCCCTACCTAACCACATCACTCAGGCTATTCTGTCCAGCCTGTATTCAATGCAGAGCTGTATGCTCATCGCCCCTACCTAGCCACATCACTCAGGCTATTCTGTCCAGCCTGTATTCAATGCAGAGCTGTATGCTCATCGCCCCTACCTAACCACATCACTCAGGCTATTCTGTCCAGCCTGTACTCAAAGAAGAGCTGTATGCTCATCGGCCCTACCTAACCACATCACTCAGGCTATTCTGTCCAGCCTGTACTCAAAGAAGAGCTGTATACTCATCGGCCCTACCTAACCACATCACTCAGGCTATTCTGTCCAGCCTGTACTCAAAGAAGAGCTGTATGCTCATCGGCTCTACCTAACCACATCACTCAGGCTATTCTGTCCAGCCTGTACTCAAAGAAGAGCTGTTTGCTCATCGGCCCTACCTAACCACATCACTCAGGCTATTCTGTGCAGCCTGTATTCAATGCAGAGCTGTATGCTCATCGGCCCTACCTAACCACATCACTCAGGCTATTCTGTCCAGCCTGTATTCAATGCAGAGCTGTATGCTCATCGGCCCTACCTAACCACATCACTCAGGCTATTCTGTCCAGCCTGTACTCAAAGAAGAGCTGTTTGCTCATCGCTCCTACCTAACCACATCACTCAGGCTATTCTGTCCAGCCTGTATTAAAAGTAGAGCTGTATGCTCATCGCCCCTACCTAGCCACATCACTCAGGCTATTCTGTCCAGCCTGTATTCAATGGAGAGCTGTATGCTCATCGCCCCTACCTAACCACATCACTCAGGCTATTCTGTCCAGCCTGTACTCAATGCAGAGCTGTATGCTCATCAGCCCTACCTAACCACATCACTCAGGCTATTCTGTCCAGCCTGTATTCAAAGTAGAGCTGTTTGCTCATCGCCCCTACCTAACCACATCACTCAGGCTATTCTGTCCAGCCTGTACTCAATGCAGAGCTGTATGCTCATCAGCCCTACCTAACCACATCACTCAGGCTATTCTGTCCAGCCTGTACTCAAAGTAGAGCTGTTTGCTCATCGCCCCTACCTAACCACATCACTCAGGCTATTCTGTCCAGCCTGTATTCAAAGTAGAGCTGTATGCTCATCGCCCCTACCTAATCACTATGGCTATTCTGTCCAGCCTGTATTCAATGCAGAGCTGTATGCTCATTGGCCCTACCTAACCACATCACTCAGGCTATTCTTTCCAGCCTGTATTCAAAGAAGAGCTGTATGCTCATCGCCCCTACCTAACCAGATCACTCAGGCTATTCTGTCCAGCCTGTATTCAATGCAGAGCTATATGCTCATCGGCCCTACCTAACCAGATCACTCAGGCTATTCTGTCCAGCCTGTATTCAATGCAGAGCTGTATGCTCATCGCCCCTACCTAGCCACATCACTCAGGCTATTCTGTCCAGCCTGTATTCAATGCATAGCTGTATGCTCATCGGCCCTACCTAACCACATCACTCAGGCTATTCTGTCCAGCCTGTATTCAATGGAGAGCCGTATGCTCATCGCCCCTACCTAGCCACATCACTCAGGCTATTCTGTCCAGCCTGTATTAAATGCAGAGCTGTATGCTCATCGCCCCTACCTAGCCACATCACTCAGGCTATTCTGTCCAGCCTGTATTCAATTGAGAGCTGTATGCTCATTGCCGCTACCTAGCCACATCACTCAGGCTATTCTGTCCAGCCTGTATTCAATGCAGAGCTGTATGCTCATCGCCCCTACCTAGCCACATCACTCAGGCTATTCTGTCCAGCCTGTATTCAATTGAGAGCTGTATGCTCATCGCCGCTACCTAGCCACATCACTCAGGCTATTCTGTCCAGCCTGTATTCAATGCAGAGCTGTATGCTCATAACCCCTACCTAGCCACATCACTCAGGCTATTCTGTCCAGCCTGTATTCAATGCAGAGCTGTATGCTCATCGCCCCTACCTAACCACATCAATCAGGCTATTCTGTCCAGCCTGTATTCAATGGAGAGCTGTATGATCATTGCCCCTACCTAACCACATCACTCAGGCTATTCTGTCCACCTGTATTCAATGCAGAGCTGTATGCTCATCGCCCCTACCTAACCACATAACTCAGGCTATTCTGTCCAGCCTGTATTCAATGGAGAGCTGTATGCTCATCGCCCCTACCTAGCCACATCACTCAGGCTATTCTGTCCAGCCTGTATCCAATGGAGAGCTGTATGCTCATCGCCCCTACCTAGCCACATCACTCAGGCTATTCTGTCCAGCCTGTATTCAATGGAGAGCTGTATGATCATCGCCCGTACCTATCCACATCACTCAGGCTATTCTGTCCAGCCTGTATTCAATGCAGAGCTGTATGCTCATCGCCCCTACCTAACCACATCACTCAGGCTATTCTGTGCAGCCTGTATTCAATGGAGAGCTGTATGCTCATCGGCCCTACCTAACCAGATCACTCCGGCTATTCCTTCCAGCCTGCGTAATAGAAGAGCACTATGCTCAGCAAGCGATAAACGATACTAAGATAAACTTTCATTAGGGACGACGATCTGAGTTTTTTCTTTTCCAATCACATACCAATCTGAAAAAGTAATACAAATGCATCGTTAGTGCTCTATTGCATTCATGTCCATAGCACAATGAAATGTAGGACTATTAAGTGTTCCCGATTATATTTAATTGTTTGATTTGCTGAATAAGCATTATAAATATTGTGTAACTTTACTTTTTTGTATTCATCAGTAATGTGGTTCACATATATATGAGTTAGTTATTGGCAATGCAAATATTAGATATCAATGAAAAAAAGGGGAAAAAAAAGAAAATTAATATAAAGATAATGAAAATGAAGTCCTGTTGCTGGAAAACTTACCATCTGCATTTTTTTTTTCTTTTAGCAGAAATTGAATCATGGTCAGAAAATTATAGAATTATAGCCTTTAGCAATTTTTTCATGATCTAAGTTTCAAAAATCAATCATTTCCTTCGTTATTCGCGTATGAAAATATCGTTCAGATGCAAAACCTGTCCATCTTTTCAAGAGCTATTGAGAAATATGTTATCATCGATATTCACCCATTGAAATGATTGCATAACAAAGCAACAACGGCTGTCTGGTATATTTTTTTTTTTAATTGTTCTTCCTTTCTTTTATAAATATTTATATATTTGTTATACATATTATTAATTATTATAAATTAAGTTATGTTCGAAAATTGTGTTTTTGATTTTAAGTGATATTATCAAAGAGTATTAGTATTTAATAAGCATTATTATTATCATTAGGTATGTATAGTGGTATAAATCAATTTATAACTGAGTTTTTATTTTGTCGTTCTACTTAATTCTGTCTTCGATTTTACGTAACACTATCCATCAGTATTATAATTTAAAAATCTTAAGTGCTATAATTTATTGCTGGCAATAATTAACTCTATTGATTAATTTGTAATACTAATTAAATTAACTAATGAAAAACAGCAAATCAGCTTGATATGACCTGCTACTTACTTTGAATTTACAATTGTTTTGTCCAAATTAATAAGTTGTGATTCATAACTGAACCATCTCAAATCCTGCATCTTGTTAACAAATTTAGGTATAACTCATAATTTATAATATTTGTTTGGTTGAATTGACATCTAATTGTAAACAGAAAACTGTGTTGATTAGAATCTTAAAGTAGCAGAAGTAGTTATTGTTGTTTATTTCAAAGTAAAGTGGTTTTGTAGGTTGTACGTACGTCACATCTTTGACGTTGCCATGGATGAAAAATTGAAGGCGGTTGTGGTAGAACATATAAACTCTTCATTCTATAAATTTCAGCCTGCTTTTTAAAATAAATTTGTATGAGTGGTATTTTTTTATTTTGTATTAATTATGTTTACTTTTTAAATTCTTAATTAGGCTTATTTATTGAATTTGAATAGTATTTGCAAATACCGTAGCGAAGCTATTCCTATTAAGGTATTTGGTATTTGCTAATGCTCTAGGATTGGTTCTCCTCAATTGTGTCGCAATCATGGCCGCTGTGACGTCACGTGGGAACTATGAATATATATATATATATACACACATAACATACTGTCGTCAATGAATGTCCTCACCAGACATGACCCTATAGGCCGCTCGACGTCTCGACGTCTCGAAGGTATAGCTATGTGAACACAAGGGCTAGGGATCGCAATGGCAAGTCATCGGGCTCGCGGTGGGTACAGACGTGCCGGTCCTTAAGTATTGGTCCTCCGTGGAGTACCTCTACATGAGAAGCAACGAACAACTCTTGAACGTCACTAATCACCCACATTTAAGCGGTGCCTAGAGCGGCTGCTTTACTCACTGATGACCAAACCCGTTTGGAAGCACCCTCAGGTTTGCAGGCTCCGCCAGGCGTCCCGTACACGCCATGTACCTGCCGGATTCCCCGCCAAGACACCGACACCCTCACCATTTTGAACCTTCGCCCAAGTGACACAATAGCTACACATGAGTCTCGTAGTCGGCAGCCCTGAGGACAGAAACAAAATAATATGTAGTTACACTTATGTACATACGTATTTCCTAACGTAATCACTGTCATCAGAGAACGGTATAATTTCCTAAAACCGTTCTAAGCGAAATATTTAAATAACTTGGGTTTCGTTGCCAGTTTGTAAATAATAAAAAAAAAAATGAAAAAATCATGATAATTAATATTAGTGGTCACTAATAGGCTACTACCACTACAGCATAAATCAGCATCCCACGAAATAAATAGTTTTGTCAGTTTATGATATATTAAAGGAAAACAAAATATAATTAGGCGAAAAAATTATTTCAAAATTATTAGAACAGTGTAAATTAATTTACAAGGTTATGTTATGTAAAATCAAAATTTTTATTGTATGCATAATTATAAGCTATATAGTAAATATGAGGTTGGTTTGCATGTATAGGATATAGGAAGACGAATGAATGTTTAATGAGGAGGAATCTATAAATCAGGTAGTTATACTTTGTTGTGAACTATTGTGATTAAGGCGTCCTGTTATTTATCCCACTTCAATTTTAAATACCGAACAGTAAAACGAGCGTTGCGATTGTGTTACTGTTGGGTATTTACTCAGTCTTGCATAATTATTATAAGTTCATCAAATTCAAGTTCCGATTCGTTTTGACTTTTTTATGTGAAATATTTCGTTCATCAATGGTTGTAAAATACATGTGGTTTTGAAAATATTCCGGTGCCACGAACGAGACACTAGAGTGCGGCCAAGGGAATTTCAATTAGTTTATAGTACATTAAATAAATATATTTATTGTGTTCATAAAGCTAAAGTTTAAATCTAAAGTCAAGTGTAAAAATATAATATACGTATAATACAACAGCAAAGCGAAGCAATAGTGTAACAGTATAGTAAATAGTAATTAATGATAGTAAACAGTGAATAGTAAGCGAAGGCCGAAGAGTGAGTAAGCTAGAGTGCCACTGAGGGGATTGATAAATGAAAGAAACATAAAATGCATTTTTAGAGAAAAGCATGTGTGGAGAGATTTTAGGTAGCAAGGCAAGTGTAACAAGGTATGGATGTCAAGTCTACTCCCTACCCCTAATCTAATTAAGAACCTTGATAATGCTGACGTCAGAAATGAGGGAGTCCAAGCCAATCAGCGGGGAGCTTTTTCAAATACTGACATTTGATTGGCCAATGCTTCACTAGTCTATGACGTCAGCATCCCCAAGGTTAATAATGTGGAACGAGCATATCAAGTGAACTTACCTCTTCTTGCTTGATGTGACGCGTTCATGGCGTAGAAGTGGTCACCGGGGCAAGAGTTGCCGACATGTGGGTTTGAGACCAGAGGGGCAGCGGTTCCCCAAAGCCTATGTTTGCTCCGTATGAGCCAGCTCCCTTACAACTGCGTTAGTACGCTTACTGAAGGCTTGTGCATCAACCAACTGGTACCTACAGCTGAAGGGGGTTCCCCAACTGCACCACAATGGCAACACCCGGCGCTCCTCTCCCCCACCGTCAACTCGCCGCAGTGCCAGTGCCCACTATGCCAGCGACTCAGCTACCCGCCTCATCTTCTTGGCTGACGTCCAGTCGATCTCTTCCCTGAAGCAGTCCTGTAAACAAGGATGATACATATAAACATTATTCCTAATTTGAGTTTTTATTACATAAATTACTAATAATGTTAACATTTAGAGTTAAAACTGTAAGTGCGTTCCAAATAATGCCTTTTACATTTTTTCTTCGTTTGAACCAATATTATCCGTTTCCAAGTTACTAAAAATGAAATCGAATTCTCCCCAAGAGCAGAAAACTCTACTCAATTCTTAAATGCGTCTGAGCAGCATTTCTCGTAAAACAATTTTTAAAAAACATTTGTGCCATTATCTTACGCATTTCGTGTAGTAACTGTTCGTTCCCGTAAATAGATAAATGTCGACATTTATTTGCAATAAATATGTAGCTATTTTTGGGCCATTAAAACACATTGAGATAAAATCGCGAGTGGTGCAAAAATATAAACTTTTATTGGAGAAAATCGAAGTCCCGTAATTTTCCTAATTCATTTAATTTCACACACACTAGAAGTAGCCCCTAAACAAAGACACGAAGCAATCATTAATGGACAACCCACAGAAATTAAGAAATTCTTTAAAAATGATATAAATATAATATATCGTGGAAGCAACGAAGACAAAAATCTGGTTTATCCGCCACTAATTGCAAGAGTTTTGTTTTTTGTGTTCACATATTCTAAAAAATGTGCTGATTACGCACATATAAAGTCTATCACCAAAATCTGATGGGAAATTGCTTTAATTTGCTTTTTAATTACGCATAATTAAAATTAAAATTATTTTTTATATCGAAATTGATTTCCAAATTACAAAATGTTTTCACTTTAATGCACGAGGAGTTTATATTTTCATCAAATACATTTTAAAAAATTTCAAAAAAGTAATTAAATTGCGATAAAATAACATTTTAATCAAATTTACTTAAGTTTAATCAATATTTAATTCTTGGAAAACAAATTAAAAAAATGAGTCTTTTTCATTATAATGTCTTTATTATGAACCAGTTGACAACATATATAACGATCATCAAAAGTCTACCACTTTTAATTACGTTTCAATCAATTTAATTGTGGCCTATAATGTTATAATCGATAAATGAGCCGTATTGGTCGTTTGTGAAGTCTCATCAACATCATTATGTACCACAAAAAACATGCATATATATGTGATACTTTCACATCGTACTCAGGTGTATATCGCTAATTAGTTTGTCATTAACTATGCTAATTAGTAATTATATGCTAATTATTAATGTATATTTAAAATATTGAAAATCCTGCAAAAATAAATTAATGAACTGCACATAAATAGCTTTTGTATTGAACAACACTCGAAATTGGCAATCGCTTATCAACAAAATAAAACTCATTGCCTATAATTTAATTGAATACTGATATTAATATTATCATTAATTTTATGTTATGTGTCATGCAAACAACAATACCAATAATCAAATTTTTACTTAATTCTACTATGCCACTTTACCCACACAAGTATTGTGTCAGAACGAGTCATATCCGTATTATACATTATTAATTAGTGATATAATTAGGATTGATAACAGATAACGCTGTGAAGTAAGGTACACATTTGTATTTATTTACAAGTTTCTAACTATAACGAGCGATTAAATTTGAATTAGGTCAGTTATATTATGTTATTTATCGCAAATACGGGTAACATTATGAACAAAAAGAATTGTGTCACAATCGTGATTACAACATAATTACATAATTATGTCATGTTCTGAATCTCGCGTCCATAAGCAAAGTAAACCAACTGCATTGAAGTTTTTTGTAGTAAACGATGTTCAATCAGTTGCTTATAATAAACAAAAAATATTGCATAAAACATTTCAAAACAATAATAAACAAACCCATTTTGATAAACAAACCATTTAAATTTTGAATTTGGTAAAAAATAAACAAATAACGCATTTGGAATATTACGTGCATCATGTTGACTCTGTGAACCAATCAGTTGGAAATTAAGTTACAAGGCTGAACTGAGTAAACCATTATTACTTTGTGCTGGGAAAATTATCAAATATAGTGAAAATGTAATTTGCACTAAGTTTCTCTTTTAATTTGAAAGTACCTATAGCCTACATTAAGTATATATAAGTTAACACAATTGTATTTAGCATACACTTACATTCAGGCAATGTCAACTCTTTCACTCCA
This sequence comes from Isoperla grammatica, assembly GCA_945910005.1. NCBI lineage: Eukaryota > Metazoa > Arthropoda > Insecta > Plecoptera > Perlodidae > Isoperla > Isoperla grammatica. The sequence goes on along the minus strand of OX246750.1, from coordinate 23,503,164 downwards.
CATCAACATCATCTTCAGGCGCGTCCAACAGTGAACAGTTGTCACAAAAAGATCCCTTGCAGGTCCCACATGCAGGGGTGCACAACAAACTGTTCTTTCTACAACTGCATCTCATACTGCTGCAACTCTTCTGACAATTACATCGAATGACTGATAGAAGTTCTTTTGGTGCCGTCACATTATCAGTTTTTATCGGCATCAACCTGTCACCTTCCAATTTCCACCCCCACTCTTCTGGTTTAAGGTTATTTCCTTTCTACACTTGAACTTGAAAGTAAACTCTCATGCTGTGAAACATTGCTGCATTTTCAGTGGGAGGCAGAGTTTCCGGTTCTACGTAAGTGTTCGTTCTCCCTACTTTTGCCACAAACATTTCGTGACGTAACGAGTTAAGGTTTGTACCGGGTTTTCTTTTATAAAGTACAACGAGCGCCTGTTTTGCAGAACTGGTAATCTTCTCTCTCGATGTACCGTATTAGGGGAATTAAATGAATCTACTTGTGAGCGAAAGTGTGGAGATGATTTAAACTTTTTTAAACTTGCTGCTTTTCCGAGTCCAAATACCCTAGATGTTGTATCACAGCCCAATATTGCGTGTAAAGGCCGATTCACAATTGAAAAAAGAGTTGAAATAGTGAAATAGCAATAAGGTTTAAGCGAATTGGAAAATGCAATAACAATGCTGTGGTTCACAACTGTCACAGTGGAATTGGATTGAAATAGTTATTTCAACTTCCTTATAACGAACCAATCAGAACGCAGAAGAGCCAGAAGATAAGGCCTACTACGGAGATCAAAACAAAAACACTGGTGCCGGATGTGCTGTTGTTGATGTCGTCAATGAAAGTAAATACATAATATTAAAGCACTGGCTTGACTACTGAAATAAGGTACTAGGAGACTGTTGTGAACCAATAGCTTCTTATTTCACTATTTCACGGATTCTTATTGCAACTCTTATTTCAATTGTGGATTGGCCTTAAGAAAAGCAATGCATTGCATACATCTTAATTCAAACATCGTTTAGTTGTATGCTTAATACAATTGTGTTAACTTATATAGACCTAATGTAGGCTATAGGTACTTTCAAATTAAAAGAGAAACTTAGTGCAAATTACATTTTCACTATATTTGATAATTTTTCCAGCACAAAGTAATAATGGTTTACTCAGTTCAGCCTTGTAACTTAATTTCCAACTGATTAGTTCACAAACAGAGTCAACATGATGCACGTAATATTCCAACTGCATTATTTGTTTATTTTTTACCAAATTCAAAATTTAAATTGTTTGTTTATCAAATTGGGTTTGTTTATTATTGTTTTGAATTGTTTTATGCAATATTTTTTGTTTATTATAAGCAACTGATTGAACATCGTCTACAACAAAAAACTTGAATGCACTTGGTTTACTTTGCTTGTGGACGCGAAATTCAGAACATGACATAATTATGTAATTATGTTGTAATCACGATTGTGACACAATTCTTCTTTTTGTTCATAATGTTACCCGTTTTTGCGATAAATAACATAATATAACTGACCCAATTCAAATTTAATCGCTCGTTATAATTAGAAAGATGTAAATAAATACATATGTGTACCTTACTTCACAGCGTTATCTGTTATCAATCCTAATTATATCACTAATTAATAATGTATAATACGGATATGACTCGTTCTGACACAATACTTGTGTGGGTAAAGTGGCATAGTAGAATTAAGTAAAAATTTGATTATTGGTATTCAAACCATTCATCCTCACCACCTATTGTATATTGTACTGAACCGATGATAATGTGCAATTATACATCTTCAGTACATGTAGTCATGTACTGTTATATGACTATATGTAAACAATGATCAAATGGAAATAAAATTGAATTGAATTGAATTGAATTGTTGTTTGCATGACACATAACATAAAATTAATGATAATATTAATATCAGTAGCCTATTCAATTAAATTATAGGCAATGAGTTTTATTTTGTTGATAAGCGATTGCCAATTTCGAGTGTTGTTCAATACAAAAGCTATTTATGTGAAGTCCATTAATTTATTTTTGTAGGATTTTCAACATTTTAATAATACATTAATAATTAGCATAAAATTTCTAATTAGCATAGTTAATTACAAACTAATAAGCGATACACACCTGATTACGATGTGAAAATATCACATACATATGCATGTTGATTGTGGTACATAATGATGTTGATGAGACTTCATTAACGACCAATACGGCTCATTTATTGATTAAAAAATTATAGGCCACAATTAAATTGATTGAAACGTAATTAAAAGTGGTAGACTTTTGATGATCGTTATATATGTTGTCAACTGGCTCATAATAAAGACGTTTTAATGAAGGAGACTCATTTTTTTTATTGGTTTTCCTAGAATTAAATATTGATTAAACTTATGTAAATTTGATTAAAATGTAATTTTATCGCAATTTAATTACTTTTTTGAAATTTTTTAAAATGTATTTGATGTAAACATAAACTTCTCGTGCCTTAAGGTGAAAACATTTTGTAATTTGGCAATCAGTTTCGATAAAAAAAAAAAAATAATTTTAATTATGCGTAATTAAAATGCAAATTAAAGCAATTTCCCATCAGATTTCGGTGGTAGACTTTATATGTGCGTAATCAGCACATTTTTTAGAATATGTGAACACAAAAAACAAAACTCTTGAAAATTGTGGGGATCAAAACCGTTCTTTGCTTCTACTAATATATATAAAATACTGACCGAATTACTATGTATAACATTTCCATAACATTAATTCAACAATATTACTAAATGAAGAGAAAATATGCTGTGTAAGTGTGGTTGTCACAAAGCCCCGAGCCCCCTACTCTCTCCCCTCCCTGTCAGAAGGTGTTGACTTCTCTCCCCCCACCCCAAAAAAAACAAAAACATGTAAGTTATTTATAGACAGTCCCTAATTCAGGTATACAGGGCCTCTTTATAGACAGCTCTCTTAGACTGGACTAGCTTCAAGTCATCCCTACCAAATCAGTGTAAATGTAATGTAATGTATGTGTGTATATATGTAGGCCTATGTATGTATGTATGTATGTATGTATGTATGTATGTACGTATGTATGTACGTATGTATGTATGTATGTATGTACGTATGTATGTATGTATGTATGTACGTATGTATGTATGTACGTATGTATGTATGTATTAATGTACGTATGTATGTATGTATGTATGTATGTATGTATGTATGTATGTACGTATGTATGTATGCATGTATGTATGTACGTAGTATGTATGTATGTATGTATGTATGTATGTATGTATGTATGTATGTATGTATGTATGTATGTATGTATGTATGTATGTATATGTATGTATGTATGTATGTATGCATGCATGTATGTATGTATGTATGTATGTATGTATGTATGTATGTATGTATGTATGTACGTACTTATGTATGTAAAACAAATGTAATGTACCTACCCGATAATATTAGCTTTTATTGTATTTCTGTGATTCTTGTTAAATTTTCTATTCACTCTCTCCCTCTCTCTCTCTCTCTCTCTCGCTCTCAAGAGGAGATCTACAATCTACTTTTACTATCTAACGGTCAAGTGAATGAGTAAATAAATAATTAAATAAAAATAAATATGTTTACCTCTCTTCTGGTCTGTGGTTACTGGAAGGCTGGAACTCGGAGGTCTCGTGTGATGGGGCTCGATTGTCTGACAGCCCATCCTGCGCTTAGTGCATGACTTGCTGTAACAGAAGAACGCTAAAGTTACACACTAATCCATGCCAACATATTCTTGGAATATTCTGCGCGGATTTAATAAATATTACTGAATCGTCGAAAGATGTATTCTTAAAAATCATATTATTGTATGGAATATAATACATTATTAAATGAAATGAGATGTTAGCAAAAAAATGTCAGTATATAGCCCAACACTAGGTGTCATGGTGAGTGGCGTATCCGAGGGGGGTGGGGGGGGGGGGGGGGGGGGGGGGAAGCTCAGGGTGGGCTGGAGCCCCTTCTCCCCAAATCGCAGCTTTGGTTACTTACGTTCTGCAAAATATGTAGCTTCACGCAAGAATTAATGGCAACATTTGTTGCATCAAATTTGTCAATGTAACTTGTAGAAGGAAATAATATTATTAATTATACTAAAATGCTAGCTTACTATCCGTGCAAAAAATTCAATGGTTTTGTCAAACATCTGGTAAATTATTCTTTCAGAAAATCACCTAAACTTCCTCTAAAACAATTAAAACCATGTGAAAAATGAGTACTTATAAAAAAAATCACCATGTGGCGCAGAAGTGAGGCCCCCCCAACCCCTTGATTCACGTGGAAGACTTCCCCCCCCGAAATATATTCCTGCGTACGTCACTAGTCATAGTAACTAAGTCTGTTAGATTTCCAACATTTACTATAAACCCTATCAGTAGGACGATCGGGAGTTATGTGCGTAATGACGTGTGGACATATTCAGCCGTGAATGACGTGGCCAAGATATGAAGCGCCTTCAGTTCCTTGTTGTGATACCCACAGCAATGAGTGCTCGTGTGTGTGTTTACCCCGCTAGTAACACTAACACCCAATAGCTGACCGACAACAATACGTTATCGACATGAATCATTACATTGAAATGGACTAAATAATTTGAAATGTATCTTTGGCAAATAAATACATTAAGTTTCATTTTGTTATATCAAACAAAGAAACTTATGAGCTGATTACGATCTAAAAACTATTTAAATAAAATAAAGAAATAGAACATACAATACAAAAGAAATGGCTGCTTGAGGACGCCCAAAAAGGAGCCAATTTGAGTTATTCCCACTCAGCTAACAATTCGCGAATAAAGGCTAGTAATATTAATATTCAATAATGCTTAAACACTTTTTTAAATTATTGTGATTATCAGGCTTACCGTCAATGACTGTTTGACGTACTGAGTTTCATAAGGAATATTTCGTAAGTAGGAATATTCTCGTATATTAAGACACAAAATAATAATTATTAACTTTCACGAAGTTGTATCAAATAAAGAACATTATGAACGGAATACGATTTAGTTGAATAATAGGGACATTTAAGCGATCTAATTAGGTAATTATTTAAAAGCGTAAAAACACGAAATGCCGGAATCAAAAATACCATAAAAACCATCATGGCTGCTGGAGGACGCTAAAAAAGCGCCAATATGAGTTATATGTTAAAATTTCCACTCGACCAACAATTCGCGAATTTCGGCTAGTATTATTAATACTAAATTGTACTACACTTGTTTTAAATTAATGTGATAATCAAGCTTACCATCAACGAATAACTGCATGACTCAATGAAGTTCAACACCTTTCAAGTTTGTAGGAAAAGTCACTTGGAAGTAAAACTTATCCCACTATCACTACTTTATTATTACTATTACTTGTAGTTATTAACAAGATGTGTAATAACTAATACGCTGTGTATATTCTTACGGCAGAACGTAAGAATTGCTAGAATTTATTCTTACGGCAAGTGCTGTGATTGGTCGACGAGCACTGGGTCGACGAGCACTGGGCGAACTAGGTCGCTGCTCCAGCCTCTTCGGCTCCGTCGATAGCAAATAGTTTGTTCAACGTAAGAATAATTTCTAGCAATTCTTACGTTCTGCCGTAAGAAACCGCTGTGTATATTCTTACGGCAGAACGTAAGAATTGCTAGAATTTATTCTTACGGCAAGTGCCGTAAGCGCCGAACGTAAGAATAGTGTCCCCGTGTATATTCTTACGGCAGAACGTGTGCCTAGGCCTAGTACAGTGCTTAGATTAGGTAGGCTAGGGCTTATGGGGAACCAATCAGGCATTTAGTACCAGGCACTATAGTACATAATCCGTAGCCTACATTAGGCAGGGCCTAGGGACTAGGCCTAGTACAGTGGTAAGATTAGGTAGGCTAGGGCCTAGGGCCTATGGGGAACCAAGCAGGCATTTAGTACCAGGCACTATAGTAGGCCTACATAAATCGTAGCCTACATTAGGCAGGGCCTAGGGACTAGGCCTAGTACAGTGGTAAGATTAGGTAGGCTAGGGCCTAGGGCCTATGGGGAACCAAGCAGGCATTTAGTACCAGGCACTATAGTAGGCCTACATAAATCGTAGCCTACATCAGGCAGGGCCTAGGGACTAACCACAGAAAACCCTAGGCCAAGGCTAGGGCCTAGGCCTAGGCTTAGCCTAGATTAGGCACAATGAGGCTAGGCCTAGCAGCCAGAGTAAGGCCTAGGCTATTTTGGGGAACCAATCAGGCATTTAGTACCAGGCACTATAGTACATAAACCGTAGCCTACATTAGGCAGGGCCTAGGGACTAGGCCTAGGCCTAGTACAGTGGTAAGATTAGGTAGGCTAGGGCCTAGGGCCTATGGGGAACCAAGCAGGCATTTAGTACCAGGCACTATAGTAGGCCTACATAAATCGTAGCCTACATCAGGCAGGGCCTAGGGCCTAGGCCTAGGCTTAGCCTAGATTAGGCACAATGAGGCTAGGACCTAGCAGCCAGAGTAAGGCATAGGCTATTTTCTGTTGGAAACTCGATAACCTAGGTCTAGGCTACTTGAATTCAACACTCACCTCACACGGACACGGGACAATAGATGATGAAATTTGCAAGTGTGTCGCCGATTTTAAGATTTACAGCCATGTCACAACAACACGTGCTAGCACACCACACTCACGTCTGTGAAACGGGCTCAGTGTTGCCAGATCCAAAATGTAAAACTATGGAATCATTGGCTGAAAAGTATGGTATCCACTAGAAAATTATGGTACGCATACTGCCACCTACCGGGATTAGATATAACAAAACCAAAACTTCTTTATCGGCTATACGATATGCTTGTGCGTGGGTTGCGGGGGGGGGGGGGGGGGTGAATTGGGTTGGGCAAAGGAAGCTGAGAGTAAAATATAATTCAATACACATTTATGTCTTGTTATTAATGTTATTATTACTATGTTATTACACATAATATGAGTATAATTCCTTATTTTTAACAGAATAATTGAATTTCTTAAACTATGGTACATTTGCGTACCATAGTGAAAGTACTATGGTACATGGTACATCAGGCCAAATAATGGTATGAATACCATAGTTATGGTACGTCTGGCAACACTGAACGGGCTCCAACTCTCCCAGCTCCAAAACCTTTGTCGATCAAGTAGTCCGCTGCAATAACAACTATATTCAATCAAATCTAACAATAATAATACTATCACTTTAATCTATACCAGAAAAATAAGGAAATCCATTCACACACAACTAGGTCAGCTGAGGATTTCCATATGTTTACCCAAAACAATGAGACACACCAGAAGTCTCTGTTTGTAAAAGGACTAAAAATCTACAACACGCTACCGAAGAAAATTAAAGAAAATGTGAACAGAAAAGCTATAGTCTACAGAAAGAAGTGCAAGAATTTGTAAAGATGACCTACCCTTTAGAATAGTGTTAAAATAATTAGATGTGAACTGAAAGGAAAGTGACAAATATGAAAAGAAGATAAGTGTCAAAACTAATATGTGTTTTGTTACTAGCAGAAGACTGCTAAACCAAGAAACAACAACAACAACAACAACAACAACTTTTATGTCCTTCTGTGCGTTCCAAAACAACAATCATGAAAAAATAGTATTCTAACAACATTTAAAGATTTATTGCACATCATACAAACGTACCCGCAATGTTGCACACCTCATACTTTTTATACAGAAACATAATATGTTCGTTGAAGATGAGAAGCGTTTTTGGAGCTCGTCCTCCTGCTCGAAAACAAGAGATGAACATTCAGAGATTGACATGCATTATTATAGACCACTAAATTGCGCATCTAAATAACCCACCCCCATTGTTGTACACTTCATACTTAATTTACAAAAAAAAAAAAAAAAACAAATTCCATAAATTTCCACCTAAACATGATTGGAGAAGTAAACATGGCAAGTTTTCTGTTCACAAATATTAAAACAACTATTCCTCATCATACAAACATACCCTCAATGTTGCACACTTCATACTTTTTATACAGAAAAATAATGTATTCGTTGTACCTGCAAAGTAGTTTTGGACCTAGTCATCCTGCTCCCAAACGAGAAAAGAACATTCACAGATTGACCTACGTTATTATAGACAACTAATATGCGCATCTAAACTACCCACCCTCTTGTTTGTACACTTCATACTTTTTATACAAAAAATAATATATAAGCTATGTGCCTGGGAAGCGTTTTTGGAGCTCGTCCTCCTGCTCCTAAATGAAAAGTGAACATTAAAAGATTGACCTATTTTATTATAAACAACTAAAATGCGCATCTATACTACCCACCCCTATGTTTGTACACTTTATACTTTTTATACAGAAAAATAATGTATTCGTTGTACCTGAGAAGTAATTTTGGAGCTCGTCCTCCTGCCCCTAAACGAGAAGTGAACATTCAGAGATTGACCTATTTTATTATAAACAACTAAAATGCGCATCTAAACAACCCCTCCCCTTGTTTGTACACTTCATACTTTTTATACAAAAAAATAATTTATAAGCTATGTACCTGGAAAGCGTTTTTGGAGCTCGTCCTCCTGCTCCTAAACGAAAAGTGAACATTCAGAGATTGACCTATTTTATTATAAACAACTAAAATGCGCATCTAATCAACCCCTTCCCTTGTTTGAACATTTCATACTTTTTATACAAAAAAAATCAAATATAATAGTTGTACCTGAGAAGCGGTTTTGGAGCTCGTCCTCCTGCTCCTAAACGAGAAGTGAACATTCAGAGATTGACCTACGTTATTATTGACGACTAAATTGCGCATCTATATTACCCACCCATATGTTTGTACACTTCATACTTTTTATACAGAAAAATAATGTATTCGTTGTACCTGAGAAGTAGTTTTGGAGCTCGTCCTCCTGCTCCTAAACGAGAAGTGAACATTCAAAGATTGACCTATGTTATTAAAGACAACTAAAATTCGCATCTAAACTAGCCACCCCTTGTGTGTACAAATCATACTTTTTATAAAAAAAAATAATATATAAGCTATGTACCTGTAAAGCGTTTTTGGAGCTCGTCCTCCTGCTCCTAAACGAAAAGTTAACATTCAAAGATTGACCTATTTTATTATAAACAACTTAAATGCGCATCTAAACAAACCCTTCCCTTGTTTGTACATTTCATACTTTTTATACAAAAAAAATCAAATATAATCGTTGTACCTGAGAATCGGTTTTGGAGCTCGTCCTCCTGCTCCTAAACGAGAAGTGAACATTTAGGGATTGACATACGTTATTATTGACAACTACATTGTGCATCTATACTACTCACCCATATGTTTGTACACTTCATACTTTTTATACAGAAAAATAATGTATTCGTTGTACCTGAGAAGTAGTTTTGGAGCTCGTCCTCCTGCTCCTAAACGAGAAGTGAACATTCAAAGATTGACCTACAGTATTATAGACAATTAAAATGCGCATCTAAACTACCCACCCCCTTGTTTGTACACTCCATACTTTTTATACAAAAAAATAATATATAAGCTATGTACCTGCAAAGCGTTTTTGGAGCCCGTCCTCCTGCTCCTAAACGAAAAGTGAACATTCAGAGATTGACCTATTTTATTATAAACAACTAAAATGCGCATCTAAACTTCCCACCCCCTTGTTTGTACATTTCATACTTTTTATACAAAAAAATCAAATATAATCGTTGTACCAGAGAAGCGTTTTTGGAGCCCGTCCTCCTGCTCCTAAACGAAAAGTGAACATTCAGAGATTGACCTATTTTATAATAAGCAACTAAAATGCGCATCTAAACTACCCACTCCCTTGTTTGTACACTTCATACTTTTTAAACAAAAAAATAATATATGAGCTATGTACCTGGAAAGCGTTTTTGGAGCTCGTCCTCCTGCTCCTAAATTAAAAGTGAACATTCAGAAATTGACCTACGTTATTAAAGACAACTAAAATGCACATCTAAACTACCCACCCCCTTGTTTGTACATTTCATACTTTTTATACAAAAAAATAATATATAAGCTATGTACCTGGAAAGCGTTATTGGAGCTCGTCCTCCTGCTCATAAACGAAAAGTGAACATTCAAGGATTGACCTATTTTATTATAAACAACTAAAATGCGCATCTAAACAACCCAACAACCCACTCCCTTGTTTGTACACTTCATACTTTTTCAACAAAAAAATAATATATGAGCTATGTACCTGGAAAGCGTTATTGAAGCTCGTCCTCCTGCTCCTAAACGAAAAGTGAACATTCAGAGATTGACCTATTTTATTATAAACAATTAAAATGCGCATCTAAACTACTCACCCCCTTGTTTGTACATTTCATACTTTTTATACAAAAAAATCAAATATAATCGTTGTACCTGAGAAGCGGTTTTGGAGCTCGTCTTCCTGCTCCTAAACGAGAAGTGAACATTCAGAGATTGACCTGCGTTATTATTGACAACTAAATTGCGCATCTAAACTACCCACCCATATGTTTGTACACTTCATACTTTTTATACAGAAAAATAATGTATTCGTTGTACCTGAGAATAAGTTTTGGAGCTCGTCCTCCTGCTCCTAAACGAGAAGTGAACATTCAAAGATTGACCTACGTTATTATAGATAACTAAAATGCGCATCTAAACTACCCACCCCCTTGTTTGTACACTTCATACTTTTTAAACAAAAAAAAATATATAAGCTATGTACCTGGAAAGCGTTTTTGGAGCTCGTCCTCCTGCTCCTAAACGAAAAGTGAACATTTAGAGATTGACCTACGGTATTATAGACACTTAAAATGCGCATCTAAACAACCCCCCTTCTTGTTTGTACACTTCATACTTTTTATAAAGAAAAATAATGTATTCGTTGTACCTGAGAAGTAGTTTTGGAGCTCGTCCTCCTGCTCCTAAACGAGAAGTGAACATTCAAAGATTGACCTATTTGTTTATAAACAACTAAAATGCGCATCTAAACTTCCCACCCTCTTGTTTTTACATTTCATACTTTTTATACAAAAAAATCAAATATAATCGTTGTACCTGAGAAGCGTTTTTGGAGCCCGTCCTCCTGCTCCTAAACGAAAAGTGAACATTCACAGATTGACCTATTTTATTATAAACAACTAAATTGCGAATCTTAACAACCCCTCCCCTTGTTTGTACATTTCATACTTTTTATACAAAAAAAATCAAATATAATCGTTGTACCTGAGAATCGGTTTTGGAGCTCGTCCTCCTGCTCCTAAACGAGAAGTGAACATTCAGACATTGACCTACATTATTATTGACAACTAAATTGCGCATCCATACTACCCACCCATATGTTTGTACACTTCATACTTTTTATACAGAAAAATAATGTATTCGTTGTACCTGAGAAGTAGTTTTGGAGCTCGTCCTCCTGCTCCTAAACGAGAAGTGAACATTAAAAGATTGGCCTACGTTATTAAAGACAACTAAAATACGCATCTTAACTACCCACCTTCTTGTTTGTACACTTCATACTTTTTATACAAAAAAATAATATATAAGCTTTGTACCTGGAAAGCGTTTTTGGAGCTCGTCCTCCTGCTCCTAAACGAAAAGTGAACATTCAGAGATTGACCTATTTTATAATAAACAACTTAAATGCGCATCTTAACTACCCACCTCCTTGTTTGTCCATTTCATACTTTTTATACAAAAAAATCAAATATAATCGTTGTACCTGAAAACGTTTTTGGAGCCCGTCCTCCTGCTCCTAAACGAAAAGTGAACATTCAGAGATTGACCTATTTTAGAATAAACAACTAAAATGCGCATCTAAACTACCCACTCCCTTGTTTGTACACTTCATACTTTTTAAACAAAAAAATAATATATGAGCTATGTACCTGGAAAGCGTTTTTGGAGCTCGTCCTCCTGCTCCTAAATTAAAAGTGAACATTCAGAAATTGACCTACGTTATTAAAGACAACTAAAATGCGCATCTAAACTAACCACCCCCTTGTTTGTACACTTCATACTTTTTATACAAAAAAATAATATATAAGCTATGTACCTGGAAAGCGTTATGCGAGCTCGTCCTCCTGCTCCTAAACGAAAAGTGAACATTCAGAGATTGACCTTGTTTATTATAAACAACTAAAATGCGCATCTAAACAACCCACTCCCTTGTTTGTACACTTCATACTTTTTAAACAAAAAAATAATATATGAGCTATGTACCTGGAAAGCGTTATTGGAGCTCGTCCTCCTGCTCCTAAACGAAAAGTGAACATTCAGAGATTGACCTATTTTATTATAAACAATTAAAATGCGCATCTAAACTACTCACCCCCTTGTTTGTACATTTCATACTTTTTATTCAAAAAAATCAAATATAATCGTTGTACCTGAGAAGCGGTTTTGGAGCTCGTCCTCCTGCTCATAAACGAGAAGTGAACATTCAGAGATTGACATGCGTTATTATTGACAACTAAATTGCGCATCTATACTACCCACCCATATTTTTGTACACTTCATACTTTTTATACAGAAAAATAATGTATTCGTTGTACCTGAGAAGTAGTTTTGGAGCTCGTCCTCCGCCTCCTAAACGAGAAGTGAACATTCAAAGATTGACCTACGTTATTATAGACAGCTAAAATGTGCATCTAAACTACCCACCCCCTTGTTTGTACACTTCATACTTTTTATACAAAAAAATAATATATAAGCTATGTACCTGGAAAGCGTTTTTGGAGCTCGTCCTCCTGCTCCTAAACGAAAAGTGAACATTCAGAGATTGACCTATTTTATTATAAACAACTAAAATGCGCATCTTACAACCCACTCCCTTGTTTGTACACTTCATACTTTTTAAACAATAAATAATATATGAGCTTTGTACCTGGAAAGCGTTATTGGAGCTCGTCCTCCTGCTCCTAAACGAGAAGTGAACATTCAGAGATTGACCTATTTTATTATAAACAACTAAAATGCGCATCTAAACAACCCACTCCCTTGTTTGTACACTTCATACTTTTTAAACAATAAATAATATATGAGCTATGTACCTGGAAAGCGTTATTGAAGCTCGTCCTCCTGCTCCTAAACGAAAAGTGAACATTCAGAGATTGACCTATTTTATTATAAACATTTAAAAAGCGCATGTAAACTTCCTACCCCCTTGTTTGTACATTTCATACTTTTTATACAAAAAAATCAAATACAATCGTTGTACCTGAGAAGCGGTTTTGGAGCTCGTCCTCCTGCTCCTAAACGAGAAGTGAACATTCAGAGATTGACCTACGTTATTAGTGACAACTAAATTGCGCATCTATACTACTCACCCATATGTTTGTACACTTCATACTTTTTATACAAAAAAATAATATATAAGCTACGTACCTGGAAAGCGTTATTGGAGCTCGTCCTCCTGCTCCTAAACGAAAAGTGAACATTCAGAGATTGACCTATTTTATTATAAACAACTAAAATGCGCATCTAAACAACCCACCTTCTTGTTTGTACATTTCATACTTTTTATACAAAAAAATCAAATATAATCGTTGTACCAGAGAAGCGTTTTTGGAGCCCGTCCTCCTGCTCCTAAACGAAAAGTGAACATTCAGAGATTGACCTATTTTATAATAAGCAACTAAAATGCGCATCTAAACTACCCACTCCCTTGTTTGTACACTTCATACTTTTTAAACAAAAAAATAATATATGAGCTATGTACCTGGAAAGCGTTTTTGGAGCTCGTCCTCCTGCTCCTAAATTAAAAGTGAACATTCAGAAATTGACCTACGTTATTAAAGACAACTAAAATGCACATCTAAACTACCCACCCCCTTGTTTGTACATTTCATACTTTTTATACAAAAAAATAATATATAAGCTATGTACCTGGAAAGCGTTATTGGAGCTCGTCCTCCTGCTCATAAACGAAAAGTGAACATTCAAGGATTGACCTATTTTATTATAAACAACTAAAATGCGCATCTAAACAACCCAACAACCCACTCCCTTGTTTGTACACTTCATACTTTTTCAACAAAAAAATAATATATGAGCTATGTACCTGGAAAGCGTTATTGAAGCTCGTCCTCCTGCTCCTAAACGAAAAGTGAACATTCAGAGATTGACCTATTTTATTATAAACAATTAAAATGCGCATCTAAACTACTCACCCCCTTGTTTGTACATTTCATACTTTTTATACAAAAAAAATCAAATATAATCGTTGTACCTGAGAATCGGTTTTGGAGCTCGTCCTCCTGCTCCTAAACGAGAAGTGAACATTTAGGGATTGACATACGTTATTATTGACAACTACATTGTGCATCTATACTACTCACCCATATGTTTGTACACTTCATACTTTTTATACAGAAAAATAATGTATTCGTTGTACCTGAGAAGTAGTTTTGGAGCTCGTCCTCCTGCTCCTAAACGAGAAGTGAACATTCAAAGATTGACCTACAGTATTATAGACAATTAAAATGCGCATCTAAACTACCCACCCCCTTGTTTGTACACTCCATACTTTTTATACAAAAAAATAATATATAAGCTATGTACCTGCAAAGCGTTTTTGGAGCCCGTCCTCCTGCTCCTAAACGAAAAGTGAACATTCAGAGATTGACCTATTTTATTATAAACAACTAAAATGCGCATCTAAACTTCCCACCCCCTTGTTTGTACATTTCATACTTTTTATACAAAAAAATCAAATATAATCGTTGTACCAGAGAAGCGTTTTTGGAGCCCGTCCTCCTGCTCCTAAACGAAAAGTGAACATTCAGAGATTGACCTATTTTATAATAAGCAACTAAAATGCGCATCTAAACTACCCACTCCCTTGTTTGTACACTTCATACTTTTTAAACAAAAAAATAATATATGAGCTATGTACCTGGAAAGCGTTTTTGGAGCTCGTCCTCCTGCTCCTAAATTAAAAGTGAACATTCAGAAATTGACCTACGTTATTAAAGACAACTAAAATGCACATCTAAACTACCCACCCCCTTGTTTGTACATTTCATACTTTTTATACAAAAAAATAATATATAAGCTATGTACCTGGAAAGCGTTATTGGAGCTCGTCCTCCTGCTCATAAACGAAAAGTGAACATTCAAGGATTGACCTATTTTATTATAAACAACTAAAATGCGCATCTAAACAACCCAACAACCCACTCCCTTGTTTGTACACTTCATACTTTTTCAACAAAAAAATAATATATGAGCTATGTACCTGGAAAGCGTTATTGAAGCTCGTCCTCCTGCTCCTAAACGAAAAGTGAACATTCAGAGATTGACCTATTTTATTATAAACAATTAAAATGCGCATCTAAACTACTCACCCCCTTGTTTGTACATTTCATACTTTTTATACAAAAAAATCAAATATAATCGTTGTACCTGAGAAGCGGTTTTGGAGCTCGTCTTCCTGCTCCTAAACGAGAAGTGAACATTCAGAGATTGACCTGCGTTATTATTGACAACTAAATTGCGCATCTAAACTACCCACCCATATGTTTGTACACTTCATACTTTTTATACAGAAAAATAATGTATTCGTTGTACCTGAGAATAAGTTTTGGAGCTCGTCCTCCTGCTCCTAAACGAGAAGTGAACATTCAAAGATTGACCTACGTTATTATAGATAACTAAAATGCGCATCTAAACTACCCACCCCCTTGTTTGTACACTTCATACTTTTTAAACAAAAAAAAATATATAAGCTATGTACCTGGAAAGCGTTTTTGGAGCTCGTCCTCCTGCTCCTAAACGAAAAGTGAACATTTAGAGATTGACCTACGGTATTATAGACACTTAAAATGCGCATCTAAACAACCCCCCTTCTTGTTTGTACACTTCATACTTTTTATAAAGAAAAATAATGTATTCGTTGTACCTGAGAAGTAGTTTTGGAGCTCGTCCTCCTGCTCCTAAACGAGAAGTGAACATTCAAAGATTGACCTATTTGTTTATAAACAACTAAAATGCGCATCTAAACTTCCCACCCTCTTGTTTTTACATTTCATACTTTTTATACAAAAAAATCAAATATAATCGTTGTACCTGAGAAGCGTTTTTGGAGCCCGTCCTCCTGCTCCTAAACGAAAAGTGAACATTCACAGATTGACCTATTTTATTATAAACAACTAAATTGCGAATCTTAACAACCCCTCCCCTTGTTTGTACATTTCATACTTTTTATACAAAAAAAATCAAATATAATCGTTGTACCTGAGAATCGGTTTTGGAGCTCGTCCTCCTGCTCCTAAACGAGAAGTGAACATTCAGACATTGACCTACATTATTATTGACAACTAAATTGCGCATCCATACTACCCACCCATATGTTTGTACACTTCATACTTTTTATACAGAAAAATAATGTATTCGTTGTACCTGAGAAGTAGTTTTGGAGCTCGTCCTCCTGCTCCTAAACGAGAAGTGAACATTAAAAGATTGGCCTACGTTATTAAAGACAACTAAAATACGCATCTTAACTACCCACCTTCTTGTTTGTACACTTCATACTTTTTATACAAAAAAATAATATATAAGCTTTGTACCTGGAAAGCGTTTTTGGAGCTCGTCCTCCTGCTCCTAAACGAAAAGTGAACATTCAGAGATTGACCTATTTTATAATAAACAACTTAAATGCGCATCTTAACTACCCACCTCCTTGTTTGTCCATTTCATACTTTTTATACAAAAAAATCAAATATAATCGTTGTACCTGAAAACGTTTTTGGAGCCCGTCCTCCTGCTCCTAAACGAAAAGTGAACATTCAGAGATTGACCTATTTTAGAATAAACAACTAAAATGCGCATCTAAACTACCCACTCCCTTGTTTGTACACTTCATACTTTTTAAACAAAAAAATAATATATGAGCTATGTACCTGGAAAGCGTTTTTGGAGCTCGTCCTCCTGCTCCTAAATTAAAAGTGAACATTCAGAAATTGACCTACGTTATTAAAGACAACTAAAATGCGCATCTAAACTAACCACCCCCTTGTTTGTACACTTCATACTTTTTATACAAAAAAATAATATATAAGCTATGTACCTGGAAAGCGTTATGCGAGCTCGTCCTCCTGCTCCTAAACGAAAAGTGAACATTCAGAGATTGACCTTGTTTATTATAAACAACTAAAATGCGCATCTAAACAACCCACTCCCTTGTTTGTACACTTCATACTTTTTAAACAAAAAAATAATATATGAGCTATGTACCTGGAAAGCGTTATTGGAGCTCGTCCTCCTGCTCCTAAACGAAAAGTGAACATTCAGAGATTGACCTATTTTATTATAAACAATTAAAATGCGCATCTAAACTACTCACCCCCTTGTTTGTACATTTCATACTTTTTATTCAAAAAAATCAAATATAATCGTTGTACCTGAGAAGCGGTTTTGGAGCTCGTCCTCCTGCTCATAAACGAGAAGTGAACATTCAGAGATTGACATGCGTTATTATTGACAACTAAATTGCGCATCTATACTACCCACCCATATTTTTGTACACTTCATACTTTTTATACAGAAAAATAATGTATTCGTTGTACCTGAGAAGTAGTTTTGGAGCTCGTCCTCCGCCTCCTAAACGAGAAGTGAACATTCAAAGATTGACCTACGTTATTATAGACAGCTAAAATGTGCATCTAAACTACCCACCCCCTTGTTTGTACACTTCATACTTTTTATACAAAAAAATAATATATAAGCTATGTACCTGGAAAGCGTTTTTGGAGCTCGTCCTCCTGCTCCTAAACGAAAAGTGAACATTCAGAGATTGACCTATTTTATTATAAACAACTAAAATGCGCATCTTACAACCCACTCCCTTGTTTGTACACTTCATACTTTTTAAACAATAAATAATATATGAGCTTTGTACCTGGAAAGCGTTATTGGAGCTCGTCCTCCTGCTCCTAAACGAGAAGTGAACATTCAGAGATTGACCTATTTTATTATAAACAACTAAAATGCGCATCTAAACAACCCACTCCCTTGTTTGTACACTTCATACTTTTTAAACAATAAATAATATATGAGCTATGTACCTGGAAAGCGTTATTGAAGCTCGTCCTCCTGCTCCTAAACGAAAAGTGAACATTCAGAGATTGACCTATTTTATTATAAACATTTAAAAAGCGCATGTAAACTTCCTACCCCCTTGTTTGTACATTTCATACTTTTTATACAAAAAAATCAAATACAATCGTTGTACCTGAGAAGCGGTTTTGGAGCTCGTCCTCCTGCTCCTAAACGAGAAGTGAACATTCAGAGATTGACCTACGTTATTAGTGACAACTAAATTGCGCATCTATACTACTCACCCATATGTTTGTACACTTCATACTTTTTATACAAAAAAATAATATATAAGCTACGTACCTGGAAAGCGTTATTGGAGCTCGTCCTCCTGCTCCTAAACGAAAAGTGAACATTCAGAGATTGACCTATTTTATTATAAACAACTAAAATGCGCATCTAAACAACCCACCTTCTTGTTTGTACACTTCATACTTTTTAAACAAAAAAATAATATATGAGCTATGTACCTGGAAAGCGTTTTTGGAGCTCGTCCTCCTGCTCGTAAACGAGAAGTGAACATTCTGAGATTGAATTTAGTTATTATTGACAACTTAAATGCGCATCCAAGTTACCCTGAGAAGCGTTTTTGGAGCTCGTCCTCCTGCTCCTTAACGAGACGTGAACATTCAGAGATTGACCTACGTTATTAGAGACAACTAAATTGCGCATCTAAATTACCCACTCTCTTGTTTGTACACTTCATACTTTAAAAAAAAAAAAAAAAAAATTGTATTCGTTGTACCTGAGAAGCGTTTTTGGAGCTGGGACTCCTGCTCATAAACGAGAAGTGAACATTGGAAGATGTACATACATTTATTATAGACAACTAAAGTCCGCATTTAAAAAACGCACCCTTATTGTTGCACACTTCATATTTTGTTTACAAAAAAATAAAAAATAAATTAAATTCCATTTGTTTCCACATAAATATGATTGGAGAAGTGAACATTCAAGTTTTCTATTCCCAAATATTAAAACAAATGTTCCACATCATAGAAACGAGAATTCCTCGGAAAAAGCTATCAGTCAGGACTGCTGGTGGCCGGAATCGAACCAGCGACCTCCCCGAATTAGAATTTCGCGTCTTACCGCTGAGATACCTTAATCGGTCTGAATGTAATCAAGTCAATCAATTTATTATTCTCTGATGTCCGACTGTTATGTTTATCATATTTCAATTGTTTCAAGCTTGGGTCATTTTCTCTTTTCTGCAGTTATATCATGTCATGTGTATTATAATTTTATAAATTCTTATTCATGTGAGATTTGCTTCATCCAGAAAAAAAAGTAGATTCGATATTATTGTTATCTTATCTTGCCTCGGTCGGTAGCAGACTACCACGCGCAAAGATTGTAACAGTATACCCTTGCGTGCGCCAGCCATAGGCGCCAGCAGGTGTAGGTTACAGTCATTGTGGACTGGTGTTGGCTCTGGCCGGGGGATGGTGAGGGGGGGGGGGGGGGGGACGCCGGCCGATTGCTTCCTTGTCTGTCGCTGCTTGCTGTCGAAATGCCGGAGGCCCCGTAAGGGTAAAATACACCGCAGCACAGGCGCGAATTTGTCACATTATTGTAAAATAAATGTAACAGTGGTTGTCTAGTGGATGGCAGGAGGGGAGGTTGCATGTTACTCACAGGGAGGGAAGAGATCTGATTTTGTGGTGGACACGTATAGGTATAATGTAACTACTAGGAAAACGGAAGCGCTCCGCGTTGACAGATGAGCGTGCTTGTGGTAATTAAAAAAATGTATACAAAATCATGTTTTATAAATTTCTAAAAGTTAAAAATACAGCTCACTGGAAAAGGGTTTGAGTGGCTTTAAGGTTGAATGATTTTAAGGGTTTTCATGAAACAGTACTCTACTGAAAATGCGCTAATTCAAAAACCATTGAATTTATCCGGGTATATAAAAATGTATAATGTAGATACTACCTCTACATTTCGAAATGTCGAAAAAATTCGATTTTTAGCCGCACATGGCATCAAATAGATAACTGTTGCATCTAGAAAGCACCAGTTGTCTGTGTAGAAAGGTATATATACTGCTGCCATTTACCATGGATATTATGTACATGTAACTTCAATGGTCCTCAAATGCGAAGCATATTAGTGGAACAGTGTAAAAAGTTAAAAACTACAATATAAATTGCCGTAAACAGAAAGTAAATATTATTTTACAAAATGGCGGTGCAAGTTACAATTTTAAAACTTTCGCCAACTGTCACTCTTAATGTAGGGAACATTAGTGTTGAACTTTATTTTAATCTCTCTGTAAGTTTTAATTAAAACAAATTGAAACTGGATTATTGTCGGCTAAATTCCTAGTTTCATTTTTCCGTATTTGCGGTGAAAGTCATCAAACATAGCACGTCATTGTAGCCATTGTATGACAGCTATCGACATTCCAAATACACAGTGAGAAAGGTCTGATTGCGTACGCTACTTTTGGTGCATACTATGTGCATTTAATTTCAATGGTCCGCAAATGCGAATAATATCGATGGAACATCGTAAAAAATAAAATATTTTTAGATGAGCGTAGCGAATCACTCCATTCAAATCGATCGGCCCTTTGTGTGGGTCACGTGGGTCAGGAATATAAATACACAATTTTCACAACAGTTTTGTTATATGAAAAGTATGGTACTGTTGTCAAATCATTTAGGAATGCTATTTGCTGTAGTTCATTATATCGCAACTATTTTAACAACGCAACATTCATTTATTTATGCATTTATTAATTTATTTATTAATTTATTTATTTATTTATTTATTTATTTATTTATTTATTTATTTATTAATTTATTTATTTATTAATTTATTTATTAATTTATTTATTTATTTATTTATTTATTTATTTATTTATTTATTTATTTATTTATTTATTTATTTATTTATTTATTTATTTATTTATTTATTTATTTATTTATTTATTTATTTATTTATTTATTTATTTATTTATTTATTTATTTATTTATTTATTTATTTATTTATTTATTTATTTATTTATTTATTTATTTATTTATTTATTTATTTATTTATTTATTTATTTATTTATTTATTTATTTATTTATTTATTTATTTATTTATTTATTTATTTATTTATTTATTTATTTATTTATTTATTTATTTATTTATTTATTTATTTATTTATTTATTTATTTATTTATTTATTTATTTATTTATTTATTTATTTATTTATTTATTTATTTATTTATTTATTTATTTATTTATTTATTTATTTATTTATTTATTTATTTATTTATTTATTTATTTATTTATTTATTTATTTATTTATTTATTTATTTATTTATTTATTTATTTATTTATTTATTTATTTATTTATTTATTTATTTATTTATTTATTTATTTATTTATTTATTTATTTATTTATTTATTTATTTATTTATTTATTTATTTATTTATTTATTTATTTATTTATTTATTTATTTATTTATTTATTTATTTATTTATTTATTTATTTATTTATTTATTTATTTATTTATTTATTTATTTATTTATTTATTTATTTATTTATTTATTTATTTATTTATTTATTTATTTATTTATTTATTTATTTATTTATTTATTTATTTATTTATTTATTTATTTATTTATTTATTTATTTATTTATTTATTTATTTATTTATTTATTTATTTATTTATTTATTTATTTATTTATTTATTTATTTATTTATTTATTTATTTATTTATTTATTTATTTATTTATTTATTTATTTATTTATTTATTTATTTATTTATTTATTTATTTATTTATTTATTTATTTATTTTTTAATTAATTAATTAATTAATTAATTAATTAATTAATTAATTAAATTATTTATTTATTTATTTATTTATTTATTTATTTATTTATTTATTTATTTATTTATTTATTTATTTATTTATTTATTTATTTATTTATTTATTTATTTATTTATTTATTTATTTATTTATTTATTTATTTATTTATTTATTTATTTATTTATTTATTTATTTATTTATTTATTTATTTATTTATTTATTTATTTATTTATTTATTTATTTATTTATTTATTTATTTATTTATTTATTTATTTATTTATTTATTTATTTATTTATTTATTTATTTATTTATTTATTTATTTATTTATTTATTTATTTATTTATTTATTTATTTATTTATTTATTTATTTATTTATTTATTTATTTATTTATTTATTTATTTATTTATTTATTTATTTATTTATTTATTTATTTATTTATTTATTTATTTATTTATTTATTTATTTATTTATTTATTTATTTATTTATTTATTTATTTATTTATTTATTTATTTATTTATTTATTTATTTATTTATTTATTTATTTATTTATTTATTTATTTATTTATTTATTTATTTATTTATTTATTTATTTATTTATTTATTTATTTATTTATTTATTTATTTATTTATTTATTTATTTAGTATTTATTTATTTATTTATTTATTTATTTATTTATTTATTTATTATTTGCAACTTCTCCCGCATGATCCCTCGCGTATCAACCAGGTTCAACAGTCACTACTGCTCGACAAATGGTTGATTTTGTAATACTTTATATCTAATATCTATTACCTGCAACTGCAAATAAACCAAAATGAAACCCTGTTTTCAGTTTTGGCAAAGTCCGTGGCATTCAGTCAGAACCTACTTGAACATACAATCGGTTAATCAGTGTTGAAAATCCAAGAGGATCCACATCCAAGTATATTTGAGTCAAATGCCCGCATTAGAGCTTCCTAAAATATATTAGTTGAGTATGGATTTAATGACGTGTCTGTAATTCGGGAGGTCGCCGGTTCGATACCGGCCACCGGCAGTCGTGACTGAAGGTTGTTTCCGAGGTTTCCCTCAGTCACGAGACGAATGCTGACATTGAGTTCTTCTTTTAGCCCTCGGACAATCCTTCCTAACTATATCTAGTTAACCTGGAGAGAGGCACACTGTGCACCCTCGGTAGCGGGTTTCCTACGAAAAATTTAATTTTTGTATGCATGTTATGTCGGGTGCTGGTTGTATTTTGCTTGGTACCTGTTGAGGGAATAATCTTACGGTCAGAAAGTGAGTCAGCGCCAGCTAATGCGGCGGCCCGTGTATGTTATCTGTTGTGTCGAGGCTCAGATAACACATTCGGATAACCAATTCTTTGTCGAGGTATGCGAGTGCTCTCATACGTGGGGAGGGAACCCCCCCCCCCCCAACACGCCACAACGAAGCACTGTTGCAATTGACAGCGTTGTCGCTCATTGCGACAGATCAAAAAACATTTCCCCCGAATTAGAAACTAGTGCTACAAATACGTAGTTTCAATGAGACCGAGTGGGTACCGGCCAAACCCACGGTTGGTCCATGTGTCTGGTCAACACTATGATGTTATAACTTAATATTTATAATGTAAAAAATAGACCCCGCTGGTGCTGGGAATCGAACCGAGGTCTCCCACACGCGGGCCAGGAACTACGGCCGTTAGGCACCCGGGTTCGCTTCCCGTCTGGATAAATACAAAATTTATAATATACAATATTTAATTGTATCCTTTTTATTTATATTCCCTTTTTATACAAGTAGCCACTTCTGTCTAGCCATAGCGTCCCAATGATTTTTGCTAGTGGAGGGAGTAGAAATACATAACGTGTATGTAAAATAACACATCATTTCCTCGGTCGCAAGTCAAGGAACAGTTGATCTTGAACATTTGCTAGGGGGGGGGGGGGGGGGGGGGAGGGAGCGCACTAAATCGATGAAGGCCTATATTATTTCAATATATTTTCTCAGTACTATGGTGTCTGGGCACAAACACCAATAACAGGGTCATGGATAATGTTCCACAAGATGCTATGGTAAAATTGTTCGATCTTGATCAATAATGGCAAAACTTCTCGTATTGGTTGGGATTTGGGAAACAAAAATTATTTTGTAAATCGTTCACATTTCGATCAAATTATAAGAAAAGAGCCGATTAAAAAGGAAAAGCGCATAATATATCATCACCTAGTAACCTATTAGTTCCATTAGGCCGAGACCTGCCAAAAACCTGTAATTATTTATTGTTTTAAAAAAAGGATTATAATTTGTTTGTATAAAAAGTAAGAAGTATCCAACAATAAGGGGGCTTAATTAGATGCGTAATATATTTGTTTAAAGAAAGGTATGTAAATCATAGAATGTTCCTTCTCGTTTACGAGAAAGAGGACCAGCTCCAAAAACGCTCCGTATAGGTAACAGAAACATTATTTTTCTGTATAAAAAGTATAAAGTGTACAACATTGAGGGTACATTAGTATGATACTAAATTAAATCGTCTATGAAACCGTATGTAAAACTTAGAATCTTATCCACCCGTTTACGAGCAGAAGAGTCAGCTCCAAAAACTCACCTCAATAACGTGCTGTGTTATTATATGTAATTATTTCTTAAAAGTATGAGGTGTACAACATAAAGGGTAGTATCCTATGAAGCATATCATTTAACTTATATATAATATCTAAAAAGCGAGAAATCCTGAACCGTCGGTTTTGAGCAGGAGAGTCAGCTCCAACAACGCAAATCAATAACGTGGAGTGTTATTAAAATTCATTATTTGTTTTTTGAAAAAGTATGAAGTGCCCAACAAATAGGGCAAGTTCATATGATACGTATTTACTAGGTTATTTTTAATATCTAGTTAGCAAGAAATTCTAATCCGACAGTGATGAGCAGGAGGCTAAACTCCAAACGCCACTGAAAAAAAAGGAATTAATATTTTTTTGTTTAAAAAGTATGAAGTGTACAACAATAAGGGTAGGGGTAATAACGATGCGCAATTTAGTTGTCTATAAAAACGTAGGTCAATTTCTGAATGTTCATTTCTCGTTTAGGAGCAGGAGGACGAGCTCCAAAAACGCTTCTCAGGTACATAGATGATATATTATTTTTTTGTATAAAAAGTATGAAGTGTACAAACAAGGGGGTGGGTAGTTGAGATGCACATTTTAGTTGTTTATAATAAAATAGGTCAATCTCTGAATGTTCACTTTTCGTTTAGGAGCAGGAGGACGAGCTCCAATAACGCTTTCCAGGTACATAGATGATATATTATTTGTTTGTATAAAAAGTATGAAGTGTACAAACAAGGGGGTGGGTAGTTGAGATGCACATTTTAGTTGTTTATAATAAAATAGGTCAATCTCTGAATGTTCACTTCTCGTTTAGGGGCAGGAGGACGAGCTCCAAAACTACTTCTCAGGTACAACGAATACATAACTTTTCTGTATAAAAAGTATGAAGTGTACAAACATAGGGGTGGGAAGTATAGATACGCAATTAAGTTGTGTATAATAACGTAGGTCAATCTCGGAATGTTCACTTCTCGTTTAGGAGCAGGAGGACGAGCTCCAAAACTACTTCTCAGGTACAACGAATACATTATTTTTCTGTATAAAATGTATGAAGTGTACAAACATAGGGAGGGGTAGTATAGATGCGAAATTTATTTGTCTATAGTAACAAAGGTCAATCTTTGAATGTTCACTTCTCGTTTAGGAGCAGGAGGACGAGCTCCAAAAACGCTTCTCAGGTACATAGATGATATATTATTTTTTTGTATAAAAAGTATGAAGTGTACAAACAAGATGGCGGGTAGTTTAGATAGGCATTTTAGTTGTTTATAATAAAATAGGTCAATCAAAGAATGTTCACTTTTCGTTTAGGAGCAGGAAGACGAGCTCCAAAAACGCATCTCAGGCACAACGATTATATATTATTTTTTTTAATAAAAAGTATAAGTTGTACAAACACAGGGGTGAGTAGTTTAAATGCGCATTTTGGTTGTTCATAATAAAATAGGTCAATCTTTGAATGTTCACTTTTCGTTTAGGAGCAGGAGGACGAGCTCCAAAACTACTTTTCATGTACAATGAATACATTATTTTTCTGTATAAAAAGTATGAAGTAAACAAACATTGGGGTGGGTAGTTTAGATTTGCAATAAAGTTGTGTATAATAACATAGGTCAATCTTGGAATGTTCACTTCTCGTTTAGGAGCAGGAGGACGAGCTCCTAAACTACTTCTCAGGTACAACGAATACATTATTTTTCTGTATAAAAAGTATGAAGTGTACAAACATAGGGGTGGGTATTATAGATGCGCAATTCAGTTGTGTATAAGAACGTAGGTCAATCTCTGAATGTTCACTTCTCGTTTAGGAGCAGGAGGACGAGTTTCAAAAACGCTTTTCAGGTACATAGATGATATATTATTTTTTTGTAAAAAAAGTATGAAGTGTACAAACAAGGGGGTGGGTAGTTTAGATGCGCATTTTAGTTGTCTATAAAAACGTAGGTCAATCTCTGAATGTTCACTTCTCGTTTAGGAGCAGGAGGACGAGCTCCAAAAACGCTTTTCAGGTACATAGATGATATATTATTTTTTTGTATAAAAAGTATGAAGTGTACAATCAAATGGGTGGGTAGTTTAGATGCGCATTTTCCATTTTAGTTGTCTATAAAAACGTAGGTCAATCTGTGAATGTTCACTTCTCGTTTAGGAGCAGGAGGACGAGCTCCAAAAACGCTTTAGGTACAACGATTATATATTATTTTTTTAAATAAAAAGTATGAAGTGTACAAACAAGGGGGTGGATAGTTTAGATGCGCATTTTAGTTGTGTATAATATCGTAGGTCAATATCTGAATGTTCACTTCTCGTTTGGGAGCAGGATGACGAGCTCCAAAACTACTTCTCAGGTACAACGAATACATTATTTTTCTGTATTAAAAGTATGAAGTGTGCGTCATTGAGGGTATGTTTGTATGATGTGGAATAATTGTTTTATTATTTTTGAACTGAAAACTTGCAATGTTTGCGTCTCCAATCATATTTAGGTATGAAATTACTGGAATTTGGTTTATTTTTATTTTTTTTGTAAAAAAAGTATGAAGTGTACAAACATGGGGGTGGCTAATTTAGTTGCGCAATTTAGTTATCTTTAATAATAAATGTACATCTAAGAATGTTCACTTCTCGTTTACGCGCTGGAGGACGAGCTCCAAACGCTTCTCAGGTACAACGATTATACATTATTTTTTTGTATAAAAAGTATGAAGTGTACAAACATGGGGGTGGGTAGTTTAGATGCGCATTTCAGTTGTCTCTAATAACGTAGGTCAATCTTTGAATGTTCACTTCTCGTTTAGGAGCAGGAGGACGAGCTCCAAAACTATTTTTCAGGTACAACGATTACATTATTTTTCTGTATGAGGAGTATGAATTTGTATTGGTTGCCTCAAAATTAAAGGTTATGTGGAAATTGTTTTTGGGGGGTAATGTTATAATGCATCATTTTGTGGCTAGTTTCGTATGATCGTTCATACATAATTTGTTAAGGGTTACGTTTGGTAAGTACTGGTAGTTGAGGAGACTCATGATAGGTGGCAGCACAACTGCTGTTCGTTTGGTTTTGGAGCTGGAAATACTTGGAGCTAAAAGCACGCACGCACCACACTCTCACGGTCGAATCACTCACAGTGGTCGAATGATAACAAACAACATGGCGGACGAGCGAACGTGCAACCGACGAGCACTGGGCGAACTAGGTCGCTGCTCCAGCCTCTTCGGCTCCGTCGATAGCAAATAGTTTGTTCAACGTAAGAATAATTTCTAGCAATTCTTACGTTCTGCCGTAAGAATATACACTCCGTAACTAATAACTATGGGTGTACCATTTAAACGAACAAAAAATCACAATTGTAACAACATTGTGCACTGGACATCCAATAACGCTGAGAATCTATGTGCGACTAAATCTATGTAGCAGAGGTAAGAACAGCTGTTTGCGCGGGAGTTGATTACAAGCGTTCTGATTGGTCGTATATGCAACGATATATCGCACGCGGCAAGGTCGGTAAAGTAGTAGCCTACACGTGACCTGGCATGCATGACGTCACATTCTTCGATTGGTTGTTTGTGTGCTGGGGGGGGGAGAATAGCGCGCAAACCAAGACACTTGTACAGGTATATGAACTATAAATGAATATAAAACATTTGTAATTATAGATTTTAACAACATATTTCATTCAATTAAATGTTATGATTATATTTTGCATCTCGTATTTCGGTAACAATCATATAATTTAAACAATTAATGGTATACATAGGCCTATAGATGAAATCACGTCTTTCATACCTGCGCCAGGATTCGAACCTGGAGAGCAGATACCAACTCCTAATCGACCGCGGCCTCTACGCGGGATGATGTGAGTTACAGAGTGACCTTGGGGGGTATGCATGATATATGACAGATATAACATTAACAAGCAAGTACGTGTTGAAAATCACATAGTTTCGATTTCTCTTTTATCGATAGTGAATTTTGTATATTTTTGTGGCATGGGCGAAAGAATATTCAGAGACACTTACACAGTGAACAAGCATAATTAGATCTATAACGTCACCGTTTCATTCCTTTCTGATTATCTGTTTGTGTTGCGTAATGTATATACAAAATAGTAAATATATTTACAATAATCGAATAACCAACGATGGTATTGGCATTTTCGTGCAAGCCTCTGCCTAGACTGTGCAATCGTTACAACCACCTACCTTGACCTACTTTGACGTGGATACGGGTATCGCGGTGACCTTTCCTATGGTAAAGCTTGCGAACAGCTGATCGGCTGTTATTGTGGTTCATGATCAACACTCCTAACCTTTTGAACTTCTTGAACTAAAAGCCACGAATTCATCTAAGGATTCATACTGACGGTCGAACTGGTTTTTGGGTGTTTTCATGTATATACTTACGTACGCTATATTGCCATATTTAACGTGATTTACATGTCAAAACGATGTATTTTAAAAATGGAAATTAACTATCAAAAAACCTAAAATTAAAAACAAAAACAAAAAAAACACTGGAACCTATACAGATAAATAATCAAATCATCTGTATGTACTACGTACATAATCAATCTCGCAAAGGAATACACAAGAAAAGTGAGTAGAACAGCCGATCAGCTGTTCGCAAGGAATACCTTTTCTATGAATGGGGGTTGTCAAGTCAATGACACTTGAATCTAGCGATGGCTTAGCATGAATGTATAGTATTGGAAGATTGAATGCGAAGTTAGTGAAAAAACTGCACCACACTGATATTCCAAATGTATTTTAATCATACGAAAGAAACATACACATGACTTTGAGTCAATTCAAGTGACTCGGCTAGGTTTTGTTTAATTTGGAACAGTTTGGAAGGAATGTCTCAGGGCTACTATAGTATGACTCAATACCAACCTAATGCCAACGAAATATGAACTGATATAGTATCGGTACATAATATCATAATACTTTCTTAATGAAACTATCAGAATTGATGGGCCTTTTAATCTAAAAGTTTAATGACACGTACAAAAACAAGATGGCTAATCGTGTCATACATGGAACTAATAAAAACTCGCAATAGAATTCCATGTTTTATGAGATTTGAATAATAAACAATTACTGATTAACAATGATTAGATCTTTCGCTAACACTAAACTCTGTTTAGGCTTCATTTTGGAGGTTGATCCCACCCAGAAAAAAAAACTAAAATGGCGGCTCGTAACGGACAACAAAACTGAAAAAATTTGCAATTTAATGTTCAAGGTTCTCATACATTTTGAAAGGAGAGTTTTTTAAACGCGTAAAGCATACCATGATAAGCAGATCTTCTAGTAAAATTAAACTCTGTCCCTACACAAAAACTCGTCCCCAAGGTTGAGCCTACCGGAAATGAAGCTCGTAACTCCAAAAAATGAACAAAATTACTCGTATTTAGTTTTAAATATCTCCTGGCGAGTGTATTATTTGTGTATTTTACCCAGAGATAGTTGAAATTCGTATTAATGAAGTCTAGCCCTAAATCACAAACATGCTTGACTTACCGTCATTGAGTGCTTGACGTCACTCTACTACTACGAGCAGTAACTTATTTTCGTCACTTGAAATAGAAGTCCCCACGAATCAGAAATTGTAGTTTAGGCTACTATCCATAATAATATGGTGCCAAAATTATTGTTACACCAGTAGACAACCAAGTAAATCACAAATGTACTTGCGGTTAAGGGACGTTGTACAAGACACGTCCTTCCACAATGAGAAACAACGAAACAATATGGCGCTCAAGATCCTGATCTTAGCTGAGAAACACCGTAGCAAATTGGCGCGAGAGTTTTTCAGCGCTCTGATTGGACGAAGTCCTCACGTGATCTGCAAACGGTCTTTTTAGATGACGTCAATGCGACAGTGCGAGTGAGAGGGAGAATTGAAAGAACTGCGCGCGAACCAAGACAGGTATACCAACTAGATGAATTTAAAAATATTAAAATTTTTAAATTTTAACAACAAATTTATTTTATTTATGGTTATGCATATATTTTACAACTCGTATTTCTGTAACAATGCTATGATGGAAACATTGAACGAAATATATTATACAGGGCAGATGAAAACCCCCTCATGACTACTCATGCTCGAACTTGTTTACTCATTTATGCCTATATACCACATGACGGTGTCAAATAAGCTAAGGTAAATGAACTTCCGAAGGCTTTTTCATTTGACCGTAGAACGAGTTAACCAAACGACAAATTATTGGGTCCTTGTAAATTGGAAGAGGGAATGAAAGGGGGGGGGGGGTCGATTTCTTAACTAATTCACACAAACGCCATTTTGCCACGCGATTAAAAGATCCAATGTAGTTATACCCGTGCAAACTAAACTGGTGTGCAAAACTGCGGGGGGGGGGGGGGGGGTTGCTTACAAATCAGGGTGCGAATTGTTGGGGGATTTCACCCCGGCCCTCTGGTAATTTCATCCCTGGCCCTGTTTTTCTGAAAAGTATCCCCGCCGGGTATGGCTTAAAGGGTTAGTCAGATGAAAAACTAAAAAACTATCATTTGTATATGTCCACCCTCAAATATTGAAAACATGACTAAAAGATACCATACTTTGAAAGCAGGCGGTTAAAAAATTAAAGAAAACGCGATTTTTTGGCTTGTTGCTTCCAAGTAGCACCGAGCAACTTTTCTCACGGTAATTCCCATTT
This sequence comes from Isoperla grammatica, assembly GCA_945910005.1. Taxonomy (NCBI): domain Eukaryota; kingdom Metazoa; phylum Arthropoda; class Insecta; order Plecoptera; family Perlodidae; genus Isoperla; species Isoperla grammatica. The sequence goes on along the minus strand of OX246750.1, from coordinate 23,471,936 downwards.
ACAAAAGATGTTGCCTCGAGATAGTAAAACCACCGCTAAAATAGGGCACATATCAAAAATCGATCAGGAGGTTTAATGTGCATCGTTTCCCTACCGATAACATGCTTCTTAGTACGAACGTGTACTTCTACAAAATGCCCCGCAATTAATTTTTGTGTGACTTGATGTGAAGAAAAGTTGCAATCTGTTTTGAGCGGTGCTGTTCGCAGTCGCCGAGTGTTTCGCGGAGCGCTGGCTGGACTCGTATTACACAATGAGTGCTCTGTCTATCAGGCAGGCGTTAGCGACCTCAGAACCGATACAGCTGTGCTGTACGCTTTAGAAGAAAAATGCAGCAAAGCTGGCGAAATGAATCTTATAGAATAGCTAAATGTTCACTATTTTTTTACTTGCAACCTATATCAATTTTATTTTACACATAACTGAATTTCATGCACTTATGACTTATTGGTGATTTTTTAGTTTATCACCTGACTAATCCTTTAATCCACTCTTCTGGATACCCATCTTATCTCGTATATCATATTGTGACTTTATCTCGTAACGTTAATAAATAATGCGTCAATTTACACATGTATTCCCAGCCAGGAAGTGTTAGTAGGCCCTACATTATTAATAAACCAAACAAATGGACTTGATGTTCCTATCGGCATTGTATTGTAGGCAAATTGTCCCTTTCAAAATAATATCTCAGATCGCTTCTAAAGCCATCTTGAGGGCAATAACACCCCCAAAAAATGTTTGCCTACGGCGGCTTGGGGCTTTGTCCCAGACCCCTTACTGGCCACGCAGGCTACGCAGAATACTTAGGCATCCCCCGCTCTGCCAAGCCGTCGATTCGCACCCTGCTTACAATACTATTATCAATAATACATGGGTTTACACATTTGAATGTTACAAAACACCTATGATAGTTCCTTGTGCAATTAAGAAAATGAAATGTCTTCAACTTACTCTGTGTGAGTTATCCATTGTGAAGCGCAAAACAGCTGTGGACATTCAACTGCACCGACCGAGCACTACTGCATAAATGATTGCACTGCGAGCGACCGTGTAGATTCATGGCGAGCCGATACACTAATACTAATACAACTCATTCTGTCTTGTTTACGTGAGTGACGCTGACGTAGCTGACAACGCCCCGAGGTCATATCTCCACATCAGTGGAGGTGATTGTGTGAGAACGAGAAGTGCAGGGTTCCCAACAGAAAAGTAATAACAATTTTCCTGACCAATTTGCTCGGCGTACCAACTATTAAAATAAATCAACACATAATTTTAGTGATTAAACATTAAAATGTAGTTGTTTATTACTGACACTATTCTTGTTATTATTATTATTATTATTATTATTATTATTATTATTATTATTATTATTATTATTATTATTATTATTATTATTATTACTATTATTATTATTATTATTATTATTATTATTATTATTATTATTATTATTATTATTATTATTATTATTATTATTATTAATATTATTATTATTATTATTATTATTATTATTATAATATTATATACGTACATAACATTGTAAACAGATTATGATTTTTTGAAATATGGCCTCCTCCTCCCCTTAGCCACACCTTCGCCACTGGATTCTTCACGGGTTTCCTCATGTCTACGTGGATTGTGACCTACATTGCATTGTAATATTAATGTGTTGCATTTAGAATGGATGGAAACTGTGAGCAACAGACTCGTCGCCACATGTTTCTTTGAGATTGTGTTTAGCCGCGGTGTGTTTCTTGTTCAAGGTCCGTAAGTCCCCTAGCGGGGGCTCGTCGAACTCCAGGCTTACCGCACCTTGGGAAGGACTCTCGTAGTGAGGGTTCCATGTTGATGTGACCGGAGTGTACGCTTGGAGGTGTCGCCGCACCCCCCTCCACCCCCGCCTCGCCCCTCCTACCCCATAGAGGCCATTAATCTTAACTTTTACGAGGTACACTTTTAATTAGCTAACACTAAAGCTTCGTAATAGGTCCCTCGACATTACTTTAATCTGGGGCTAATTAGGACTCTACCCCTCACCCCTTCCCCCAACCCTCTTCAGGGGGAGGTTTTAATCTCGAGCTAATTTGCGCTCATTTTGAGGACGAGGCACTGGAAACACATTTTCAAATATGATACTAACCAGAGAGAAGATATTTTCCCCGTTTTCTCGACGACCGGAAAAGTTGAGATAATTTTCTATTATTTTCCTTATTGTTATAGTTACTTGAAGAACCACTCTCCGCTGGAAACAATCTCCAAAGCACTAGGATAGGAAATAGAAGGCAAAACGGTGATTTTTTGTTGTAGGGTCGGCACCTTATCTCTAAGCGACAGGAAATTTACGGGAGAAATTGAAGCAATATTTTAAGAGTAGGGATTGAGTAATTGATGATGTCAACGGCTGTAGCTGGTACAATGTGAAACTAGCTGCTTAGTGGCAACCTCAGCCGTGACCATAGACCTGTGCCTATTCACAGTTGTCAGATGACGTCACAGATGGTCTCATCGATGATTTAAGCAAACCTAGGAGATGAGCGGGTATGATTTTTAACGTGCATAAAGCAGTGTTTAGAATTGAAAATACACTAATTAAACATAAAAATAACAAATTACCAAACAAATAAATTGTATTAATAATTCTTGGCTGTCGGGTGTCGCCGCGTCTGTCGTTGATTAAAACCTGACGTTTCGGACTAATTGCATAGTCCATCTTCAGAGTGAAGAGACAGTCACTGAGAGAACCTACTCGATCCAGCTCTACCCAGCGACTGTGCCTCACACTGCCGTGCAATCTTCGACGCGCGAACATCCCGCGCGTGCGCACTAGCTTGCTCTCGAACCTTCGCCATGTGCTTCGCATGTTCCGCCCGCGCGAGTTTCAAGCGCTGCAACGTAGGCTGCCACGCCCTACTCAGCTTTAATCCGTCCTCCCTATTGAAATTATCAGGTTGCATTTCAATTTCAATAGCCTCTCGTACCAGGCGGGGGCGGTAGTCTTTACTGGTAGCCAGGACGCGCGTGTTGTCAAAATCTATAATGTGGCATTTGTCAACACTATGCTCTGCAATGGCTGACTTCTCAACATGTCCTAAACGTGCATGGCTCTTATGTTCTTTTACTCTTGTTGAGATTGTTCGTCCTGTCTGTGCTATATAAACCTTATCACACGCCCCACACGGTATTTGATACACGCCTGGTACACCTAAGGGAGGGGGTTTGTCTTTTGCTGAGTTAAATAGGGTACTCAGCTTCCTGTCAGTATTAAAGATTGTTTTTATATTGTGCTTCTTTAATAATCTAGCAATACGATCAGTGGTGTTCTCTACATATGGCAAGAAGGCAAGAGGCGCATCCTCGTTGTTGTCCGACTCAACTCACTTGTCGCTAGTGGCACGGCTGGTACACACAGTCTTTTTCCCCATGCATTGGAAATGTCTCTACTGTTATAGCCATTCTGTCTTAACATTTCTCGGAGCATGAGACCCTTTTCTTCTACATGCTCGTCGTCAGCTCGCTCGCCTGGTACGAGAAGCTATTGAAATTGAAATGCAACCTGATAATTTCAATAGGGAGGACGGATTAAAGCTGAGTAGGGCGTGGCAGCCTACGTTGCAGCGCTTGAAACTCGCGCGGGCGGAACATGCGTAGCACATGGCGAAGGTTCGAGAGCAAGCTAGTGCGCACGCGCGGGATGTTCGCGCGTCGGAGATTGCACGGCAGTGTGAGGCACAGTCGCTGGGTAGAGCTGGATCGAGTAGGTTCTTTCAGTGACTGTCTCTTCACTCTGAAGATACTGAGTGAAAGGTTGGGGGACTGATGATCTAGCCTCCTATAGCTGATGAATATAATTGGCATGAAGCGTTTACAAGATGTAAATAAACATATTTATTTAGTTAGATTCGTAGTATTTTTATTTATGGGTTAAAGGGCGTCGAAGGTCGTTTTACACGCTTTCCTAAGAGTTAAGATTTAAGGGTGATGAAGTTGAATCAAGTCTGTAGTATTCTGGCGTTTTCAAAACCTCCTTAGAAGAGACACAAATTTGAAACCATTACCAACTTGTAGCTCTTAGCCCTCAAATCCTTAGCCCAGCCAATGAGAGGTGACCTTGCATGTATCCGGCCAATGGTAGCGATCCTTTAGTAAAACGGTTCGGAAAATACGTGTCTTGGAAGAAAATATTAAATCTTGGGAAAGTGTGTAAAGAGGATATTTAGATTAAACTCATTGAACAGATCAATTATTGTGAGCAACTTTTAATGACATTGATAAAGAAATGCGAGAAATTTACACGAAATGCAATCCCAATACATAAAATACGTTTTATCAAAAGAATATAAAACTCCGGCAACGACAATTATTAGCTGTAAGCAGCTAACCAATCAATCAATCAATCAATCAATCAATACATCAATCAATACATCAATCAATACATCAATCAATACATCAACATTGTATCAATCAATCAATCTTTCACGGTGTGCCCGCGTACACTATATTAGTTATTAGTAGTTAAGATTAGTATTGTAGTTATAGGAATGGAAATAGTAAGAAGGCAGTGAAAAGACAGAATGTGTATTGTTGTAAAAGAAAAATGGAGGTCAGTGTTTTGTATCTCTAAAGATGAAATAAAAGTAAATCAATAGTAAATACTAGGAAAACGCTCTGTTTGACGCGTTGATAAGCGAGCGCGTCCATATCTACGAACTTTGTGGCGAAAAGTTCTCAAAGCTAATAAAAACAACAATTCACAACAATTCAAGAATACGCATTGCAAAATTTTTCATAATTTCCATAGCTATTATACTTCCCGACATTGTTGGATGCAGTGCAATGTGCGTTGCTAAGAATTTTCGTCGTCATGTTTTCGCCGCGGTCCGCCACCGTTACTAACACTTATTGACAGCAATAGAAATGTAATTACTGCCTCTAATACGTATCAGATTGCGTTTACATTAGTATATTCGTGACCGGACAAAATTTAACTATAAGATAGCCACCTAACATTTTGTTGTTACTGTGTTTCCGAAATATACTTTCGAGTAACTTTTGTGTAACTTTGCCAATATTTATCAGATCACCATGAAATGAACATATTTGTGACCGGAAAAAGCTTTAGAAAAATATGGCTTTCTCACATTTTGCCACCATTTTGTTTCAGAAAACATTTTTGCAGTAACTATGGTGTAACTTTTAACATTTCAAGGGATTTTGCCTCAAAACTATACACCTTCAATCCACATCAAGGCTTGTGGATGGTCTAAATTTCAAATTGATCAGACTTTCCGTTCGACCGCTATCGACAGACAAAGAAAACAAAAAAAAAACAAAAAAAAAACCAAAACCAAAAACAGAACCAAGTGCCATAAGAGTCTAGTGGAGACGCTCGCCTCGCCCGCTAATAACACAGTGTTTATAGTTTCACTTATTTATATGCAGTTATATACTAAACGACGCAACTAAGTCAATCGATCAATCAATCAATCAATCAATCAATCGATCAATAAATCAATCTCTATCTATGTATAAACTTGATCATACTTGTCGTAGCCTTGTAGGCGAGGTTGAAAATCTGAAAAAGATAAATTTAGATGACAACACAGAAACAAGAACACCGAACAAAGATCACTGAATACTAAACACTGAACACTGAACACTAAACACAGAACACTGAACACTGAACACAACAATTAGCATACTATATTTTGGAATCTGGTAACAGTTTACCAGAAAAATTGTATTTGACAAACATTAAAAAAAAGGAAAGATATATACGGAAAGAACATGCTCCATAATTTTCAATATTGGTGCGAGATTGCACACTGGATACAACCCAGGGTTCGTAAATCTCCTGGCCTTAACTAATTTTATGATAAATTTATATTAAAAACAAAATGAAATGGTTGACTCATACTTTTATACATGCTAAAACATATTTTTTAGAACAATATAATTCAACACTAATATTAATAACAAATATTCGGAATTGTTTTAAGAATGAAACAAGCGATAAACGGGTGAAGGATAAAGGTCGCATGAGCTACCCAATCAAAACCAACCTGCGCAAAATTGTGGACTGACAGAGGATCCAAACCTCTGGGTTTGAAGAGAAGTGGACTGTTTGTCCGGCTCATTATGATCAGCATGGAACTCTTGAAGCTCGGCGAGGCTCTCAGCCAATCACAGGCGTACAGCGCCTCGCCACATAGCCTAGCCTGGGAACAAAGACAACATTTCAACCCATCACAAGCGTAGAACTCAAATATGTTTTATTTTACATGATATAAATGTCGAAAAAAAAGGATAAAAGATAGAACACTAACGAGGGAAAATGTCTACTAGAAAAACATTCATTTCAATCGTAGTAGTAAAGTACACATGGGGTCACCCAATGACGTATCCAGGGAGAAGAGGGGGGTTGTCCAGAGGGGCTGGAGGGCAAGAGACCCCCCCCTCTCCCGGAACCACAGTTTGTTATTATGTTCTGCAAAACATGTAGGTTTACGTAATTATTACTGAGAGCAGTTGCCGCATCACATTTGTCAATGTAACTTATAGAAGGAAATAATTACACTGCAATGCTAAGTTTCTTCTTTTTAAGTCAACTTTAACCCATAACTGCAATAAGCTCAATGATTTTCTTAAAAATCTGTTAAAATTAACCCTTTCAGAAAACCACCATAACTCATTCTAAAACACTTAAAACCTTGCAAAAAATATAAAATTACAAAAAAATCGCCTGTGCCAAGGTAGTGGGGGGGGGGGGGGGGATTGGCCCCCAAACCACCCCATTGTTTCAGGTGGAAGACTTCGTTTTAGATGTAACTTCCTCTGCATCAGCCCCCCCCCCCGAAATATTTTCCTGCGTACGCCACTGGGGTCAAAACTGACCCCATAGTATATGCTATAATCAAACACACATATCACTTACCTGGTCAGCAGTGAAGTTGCAGAATACATTTAACACTAACCTGGTCAGCAGTGAAGTTGCAGAATACATTAAACACTAACCTGGTCACACTTGAAGTTGCAGAATACAATAAACACTAACCTGGTCAGTAGTGAAGTTGCAGAATACATGAAATACTAGCCTGGTCAGTAGTGAAGTTGCAGAATACATTAATCACTAACTTGGTCAGTAGTGTAGTGGCAGAATACAATAAACACTAACCTGGTCAGTTGTGAAGTGGCAGAATACAATAAACACTAACCTGGTCAGTAGTGAAGTTTCAGAGACAATAAACACTAACCTGGTCAGTAGTGAAGTTGCAGAATACAATAAACACTAACCTGGTCAGTGGTGAAGTGGCAGAATACAATAAACACTAACCTGGTCAGTAGTGAAGTTGCAGAATACAATAAACACTAACCTGGTCAGTAGTGAAGTTGCAGAATACAATAAACACTAACCTGGTCAGTAGTGAAGTTGCAGAATACAATAAACACTAACCTGGTCAGTAGTGAAGTTGCAGAATACAATAAACACTAACCTGGTCAGAAGTGAAGTTGCAGAATACAATAAACACTAACCTGGTCAGTAGTGAAGTTGCAGAATACAATAAACACTAACCTGGTCAGTAGTGAAGTTGCAGAATACATTAAATACTAGCCTGGTCAGTAGTGAAGTTGCAGAATACAATAAACACTAACCTGGTCAGTAGTGAAGTTGGAGAATACATTAAACACTAACCTGGTCAGTAGTGAAGTTGCAGAATACAATAAACACTAACCTGTACAGTAGTGAAGTTGCAGAATACAATAAACACTAACCTGGTCAGTAGTGAAGTTGCAGAATACAATAAACACTAACCTGGTCAGTGGTGAAGTTGCAGAATACAATAAACACTAGCCTGGTCAGCAGTGAAGTTGCAGAATACAATAAACACTAACCTGGTCAGAAGTGAAGTTGCAGAATGCAATAAACACTAACCTGGTCAGTAGTGAAGTTGCAGAATACAATAAACACTAACCTGGTCAGACGTGAAGTTGCAGAATACAATAAACACTAAACCTGGTCAGAAGTGAAGTTGCAGAATACAATAAACACTAACCTGGTCAGTAGTGAAGTTGGAGAATACAATAAACACTAGCCTGGTCAGCAGTGAAGTTGCAGAATACAATAAACACTAACCTGGTCAGTAGTGAAGTTGGAGAATACAATAAACACTAACCTGGTCAGTAGTGAAGTTGCAGAATACAATAAACACTAACCTGGTCAGTAGTGAAGTTTCAGAATACAATAAACACTAACCTGGTCAGTAGTGAAGTGGCAGAATACAATATACACTAACCTGGTCAGCAGTGAAGTTGGAGAATGCAATAAACACTAACCTGGTCAGTGGTGAAGTTGCAGAATACAATAAACACTAGCCTGGTCAGTAGTGAAGTTGCAGAATACAATAAACACTAGCCTGGTCAGTAGTGAAGTTGCAGAATACAATAAACACTAACCTGGTCGTGGTCAGCAGTGAAGTTGCAGAATACAATAAACACTAACCTGGTCAGTAGTGAAGTTGCAGAATACAATAAACACTAACCTGGTCAGTAGTGAAGTTGCAGAATACAATAAACACTAACCTGGTCAGTAGTGAAGTTGCAGAATACAATAAACACTAACCTGGTCAGTAAAGTGAAGTTGCAGAATACAATAAACACTAAACCTGGTCAGAAGTGAAGTTGCAGAATACAATAAACACTAACCTGGTCAGTAGTGAAGTTGGAGAATACAATAAACACTAACCTGGTCAGTTTTGAAGTTGCAGAATACAAAAAACACTAACCTGGTCAGTAGTGAAGTTGCAGAATACAATAAACACTAACCTGGTCAGTAGTGAAGTTGCAGAATACAATAAACACTAACCTGGTCAGTAGTGAAGTTGCAGAATACAATAAACACTAACCTGGTCAGTAGTGAAGTGGCAGAATACAATATACACTAACCTGGTCAGCAGTGAAGTTGGAGAATGCAATAAACATTAACCTGGTCAGCAGTGAAGTTAGAGAATACAATAAACACTCTGCTGGTCAGTAGTGAAGTTGCAGAATACAATAAACACTAACCTGGTCAGTAGTGAAGTTGCAGAATACAATAAACACTAACCTGGTCAGTAGTGAAGTTGCAGAATACAATAAACACTAACCTGGTCAGTAGTGAAGTTGCAGAATACAATAAACACTAACCTGGTCAGTAGTGAAGTTGCATAATACAATAAACATTAACCTGGTCAGTAGTGAAGTTGCAGAATACAATAAACACTAACCTGGTCAGTAGTGATTTTGCAGAATACAATAAACACTAACCTAGTCAGTAGTGAAATTGGAGAATACAATAAACACTAACCTGGTCAGTAGTGAAGTTGCAGAATACCATAAACACTCTGCTGGTCAGTAGTGAAGTTGCAGAATACAATAAACACTAACCTGGTCAGTAGTGAAGTGGCAGAATACAATAAACACTAACCTGGTCAGTAGTGAAGTTGGAGAATACAATAAACACTAACCTGGTCAGTAGTGAAGTTGCAGAATACAATAAACACTAACCTGGTCAGTAGTGAAGTTGGAGAATACAATAAACACTAACCTGGTCAGTAGTGAAGTTGCAGAATACAATAAACACTAACCTGGTCAGTAGTGAAGTTGCAGTATACAATTAACACTAACCTGGTCAGTAGTGAAGTTGGAGAATACAATAAACACTAACCTGGTCAGTAGTGAAGTTGCAGAATACAATAAACACTAACCTGGTCAGTAGTGAAGTTGCAGAATACATTAAATACTAGCCTGGTCAGTAGTGAAGTTGGAGAATACAATAAACACTAACCTGGTCAGTAGTGAAGTTGGAGAATACAATAAACACTAACCTGGTCAGTAGTGAAGTTGGAGAATACAATAAACACTAACCTGGTCAGTAGTGAAGTTGCAGAATACAATAAACACTAACCTGGTCAGTAGTGAAGTTGCAGAATACAATAAACACTAACCTGGTCAGTAGTGAAGTTGCAGAATACAATAAACACTAACCTGGTCAGTAGTGAAGTTGCAGAATACAATAAACACTAACCTGGTCAGTAGTGAAGTTGGAGAATACAATAAACACTAACCTGGTCAGTAGTGAAGTTGCAGAATACAATAAACACTAACCTGGTCAGTAGTGAAGTTGCAGAATACATTAAATACTAGCCTGGTCAGTAGTGAAGTTGGAGAATACAATAAACACTAACCTGGTCAGTAGTGAAGTTGGAGAATACAATAAACACTAACCTGGTCAGTAGTTAAGTTGGAGAATACAATAAACACTCTGCTGGTCAGTAGTGAAGTTGGAGAATACAATAAACACTAACCTGGTCAGTAGTGAAGTTGCAGAATACATTAAATACTAGCCTGGTCAGTAGTGAAGTTGGAGAATACAATAAACACTAACCTGGTCAGTAGTGAAGTTGGAGAATACAATAAACACTAACCTGGTCAGTAGTGAAGTTGGAGAATACAATAAACACTCTGCTGGTCAGTAGTGAAGTTGGAGAATACAATAAACACTAACCTGGTCAGTAGTGAAGTTGGAGAATACAATAAACACTCTGCTGGTCAGTAGTGAAGTTGGAGAATACAATAAACACTAACCTGGTCAGTAGTGAAGTTGGAGAATACAATAAACACTCTGCTGGTCAGTAGTGAAGTTGGAGAATACAATAAACACTAACCTGGTCAGTAGTGAAGTTGGAGAATACAATAAACACTCTGCTGGTCAGTAGTGAAGTTGGAGAATACAATAAACACTAACCTGGTCAGTAGTGAAGTTGGAGAATACATTAATCACGAGGAAGATAATCACAACCTCGAACGTTATTAATAGAATTACAACCTCGTACGGGCCGAAGTCCTGGTGCTGGAACACGTAACATTGTTTTAGTAATGATGACTACGAGTAGTATTCACAGTTCCCACGTGACGTCACAGCTGCCATGACTGCGACATAAGTGATGTAGACTAAGGTTGGAATTCATAGTCGACCCCTACACCTAGGGGCACCCATTGTTGCTATGGATTTGTTTTGTTTATGGGAAATAACATGGAAACAACCTGTTACCTTGGTAACAATGGGCGCCCCTAGGTGTAGGGGCCGACTATGAATTCCAACCTTAACCTTGGCGAGTATTATCATCCAAATTTACCATTCTGAGCCCGAATTCACAAGGGGTTATAAGTCATTTTTTGGTTTTATCTCTAAGACTGGGCTTACATTGAACCTCTTGGGAATGCAGGAAAATATCTGAGGATAGACTTTAAAACATATTATTGGAATGCTCATTGTGTCCTTGTTCCCAGCAGGAATTAGTAACTACTTCATGTGACCTGGGTCTGATTTTACAGGAGGTCCAAAGTTAGGTCGGTCTTAGAGTTAAGACCAGAAAAAAACCTAGGCCCACTTGTGAATCCGGGCCTAGCCAAGAGAATTCCCTATTATAATAATGTGTCGCAGAAAATCTGCCCACTGACAATCCCTTCTCAGGTGATTCGCTAGCTCCGATTTAGTGATATCGGTTCTGTAAGCATGTTTTCAACAAACATTACATTCAAAATCCATGGCAGTCGCCATGTTTGTTCGTACAGACCATAAATGTGTTTAAAAAGTTTGTAAAACTGGCCTAAGGTATGTGTAATGGTGTTTGGATAGTTAGTAAGGATGTCCAAAGTCTTAATCACAGCATTCGCCTTGGGACTGAGGAAAACCTCGGAAGAAACCTCAGTTAGGACTGCCTGAGGAAGAAGTCGAGCCGGCGACCTCCTGAATCTTATCGCTGAGCTACTTCTACTGGCTAAGTAAGGTAGTATTATAATTGTCTTACCATAACTACAGTCAGGAAAGCTCCGCCGTAGACAAGGACATTGACTCCAGACAATTCCATGAAGAAGAACTCGAAAATAGATAACAGATCATTTTTCAGACTGAAACAAATAACATGGCCAGAAAATGCGATAATCAACCATCTCTGCGCCACAAGTTGAAGAACCCCAGATTTTGTTTGGCTAAATTTTTTGAATAAATCAAAATAATGTGTTACTCCCTCGGAGAATTTAGAGCTCTTTCTTCTTCTTATTATTCTTATTATTATTATTCTTATTATTATTATTCTTATTATTATTATTATTATTATTATTATTATTATTATTATTATTATTATTCTTATTATTATTATTCTTCTTCTTCTTATTATTATTATTATTATTATTATTATTATTATTATTATTATTATTATTATTATTATTATTATTATTATTATTATTATAATAATAATTACTATTATTATTATTATTATTTGTATTATTATTATTTATTTTATTATTTATTTTGTTATTTTTGTTTGTTTTATGTTCTTATTTATATGTTAGAGATGTGTCTATTGTAACAAAAAAAGGTTAATTAAAAAAACGGGGGGTACATTCTTTAGTAAATAGTAAATTTTAGTTCCATTTTTGATTTTTGTTTAGAGAAATCGGTGGTTTCCCCTGGTTAGGTGGACATACTTTTATTTGACAGTCATACCAACCTCATCAATTCGAGATGAAATCTCACAAACTCCTTCAACACAACCTTCATTTCTCTTTCAACTTCTATCGTATTGGTGCCAACCTGATATTCTGGGGATTTATTTCGCCCAACCGGCTCTCCTGTTGCCAAAGTTTGGGTCACTCTGACCTCTGACCTCTTCAGGGCGTCATCAGAGAATTCAAGTCCAGCTTCTGTGCATGGCCTCACTCCTCCAGGAAAAGCTCCATGCACCAAAACTAGTTGCTCTCGTCCAATCAGCTCTCTGATGTGAAGTGACCTTCGCTTTAGCTCTTTAAGCTTCCGGTCCAGAATGCGTTCCACTGCAATCTCTCGGATATTTAGAAATTTATTCGTTAGGACCATGAACAGAATTCCTAAGTGGATCATGTAGCTCATGGTTGTTTGAGCGACAGTATTCGCCAAGAAGAAGGCAAATATTACCTCTAATACGGTTATGACCATCGTCATCTCGTAGGCTGGTGATACTGTCGCCTCGTATGGGTACCAAGCTCTAGGGACAGAGGACAAAAACGGTTTATCTGGATGATATTGGTCAATCTGAGTAAGAAATATAGCAGCATACAGTGGGTCCGTGGCATAGTTGAGAACAAGAAAGCCAGTAGATCTTTCGTCGATCTTGGCATTCCACAAATGATATACAACCCCCCCACCAACAAATAATTTTCACAATTTTGCCATTATCGACGTAGGAAGAACAACGCTGCTTCATCGGAAAGTTGCGTGACATTTCCACTTGAGCGCTTCATTCGTTTCACTAGTGCCCTCATTGGCAAAACTCGGTAACTATGCCTTTACTTTTAGAGATCGCCATAACATGAACATAAAATACATACCTTATGAACAGTTCCTGACGTGGTATGTAGATCAATGCAGCGAAGACCGGACAAATGATACCTATCGACTCTATAATAACATGTGTGTACTTAGTAATCTTGGATCCCCACAGATTCATAGATCTGATCAATTTCCTTTGATAATTATTGTCCAGATTTTCCTCCCTTGACAAAACCTCAAACTTCATCATGATGTCTCTACATTCATGTTTGTTCACCATGTACGTGGCTACGAGAGAGCTTATAAGGAACCATAACACCATTGGATACGAGTTGTCCAACACATCGACCTTGTCATCCCAGTAGATGATGATGCCGCAAGGGTGCAGCACGAAGCAGCTGAAGCACATGAGCCCCATCATCACCCAGAGGTAGATGCTACGGAAGTACCGAAGTGCTTGGCGTAGTCGGGGGTGACGCACTACGATGCGCGCCAGGCGGGGGCTAAGGTACTGCAGATCCACCCCAGGACCGTCAGGTAACAACCCTGCAATGACGAGGAGACAGATCTATCCTTGCTCCGAAACTACCTTCGTCATCATAGATGAGTAATTCGTGCCTGCCCAATCAGCAAACGGTATTTGAGTTTGGTGCTTGGCGCGGTCGACTACGAATCACTCATGACAAAATTGACAAGTTGTTTCGAGGCAAGTAAAGGTAACACAGCTTGTAATATAGAACAAAAGTATAGCTAGGCTGTCTGTCTGTTCGAGGCGATGTCAAGATGTTTCTTAATGTGATCAGGATAATTCCATTGTGCATTTCGTAGGGGTAACGGTTATTTTTAATTGTCTTATTGAATATTACTTAGTATTGTGGACACTAACACCGTCTGCTGACTACAGTGTACACCACAGCTGCACCATTTTTCCCGTTTTGGACAACCATAGATATGTTGAGTAAAAAGCAACTGCAGAATTTCTTGTATTCCTAGAATGATGGGACCTCTATGACAAAGAATGTGAGGCATTCGTACAAAATGAATGAAACAGCAAAAAACAAAATATATACAATTTCTTTTTACCAATTACCTGCGTAATGGAGATGAATGAGTAATATTATTATATTCAGTCATCTAAATTTCTCATCCTCTGCTCGAGTTTGAACAGAGATAATTTTTCTTTACTGGACTTTTCTCTAGAGGTTTACTAGAAGAACTACCTGGGAGGTTGGTGTAAACTATGGCGCAAAGTCAGTATACACCGTACTGCAGATGGTCTATCCCATTTTCTGGATGCAGTTTTTTTCAGCCAAAAGATGTACAAAAAGACCAGCTTACTATTGATGAAATAATACAATGTAATTTGCTTGCAAATAATTTAACTATATTTAGCGGTATGTATTTACTATTTAATATACAATGCTTAATGTGTTTAATTTGTCGTTTTGAACTTTGGGCTTCTAAAATGAATTCCGAACCATTCCGAATGACATTTGATATACCAAGTTTCTAGTTTGTGGAAAAAAGTTCGATTTAAGAGAATTATGGTCAACTTGAAGGAATAAAACTAAACATCCAAGCTGGTCGAAGACGAAATTTGGTGCATATCGATTGGTAATTGATTATCGTTCATTGAACGAACACACCGCGAGAGACAACTACACCATTGTCAATATATCAACAGAATAAACACTCTGAACCAATATTTTTCATAGTTTTCGATCTGGAACTCATGGCAATCTGCAGATACAACTTTAAGGGCCGGTATTATGAACGGTTATTAAAAACTTAGTAGCTAATAACTTGTTTTCACCATGGCAACTACCAATCAGAAACCTGAACATCCGTCTTATAGCTTATAAGCTACTAATTACATTTTTTGGTGGCTATACCAGGCCTAGGAGGCTGCTAAAACTAAAACTGACTTTATATCACCTGACAAAACGGATCAGTTTGAAAGATACATGTTTGAGCTTAAGAATAAACTGTTTATTTCGACCGTATTTTCTCAACGATAGATAGGACCCCATTCACAAACTCGATTATTGTTATTATTATTATTATTATTATTATTATTATTATTATTATTATTATTATTATTATTATTATTATTATTATTATTATTATTATTATTATTATTATTATTATTATTATTATTATTATTATTATTATTATTATTATTATTATTATTATTATTATTATTATTATTTTTATTATTATTATTATTATTATTATTAATATTATTTTATTGAATGGATAACAGTCATCAATCTCGGTCAAAGACGGTGTTTACGTGTTATACGGACATTACAGATGTAATGTCAAGTATTTCCATGAGGCACTTTGTTCAACTTCAGTCATTACTTTCTTATTTATTTATTTGCAATTATCATTATTCTTACTATTATTGTTATTTTTATTATTATTATAATTATTTTTTATTATTATTTTTATTATTATTATTTTTACTTTTATTATTATTATTATTATTATAAGTATTATTATTATTAATATTATTATTATTATTGTTTTATTGTTGCAATACATTAGGGTTGCCAACTTTGAAAAATAAAATTACGGGAACGCTATTTTGGTGGCTGCAGCGGGGGGGGGGGGGGGGGGGGGGGTACAAAAGTTTACCCACATTTCTTACCTTTAGTTTTGATGGTCGTAGTACTTCTCCACTGAACAGCAGCTTCTTGTCTGATTTTACAAGTCGAAAGAATTCTCGGCATGCATGTGGTTGAAGTAATTACAATTTGAAGTTCACTTTTAATAAGGTCCACGGATCAACGGTTTCTAACATCAGTCTACTTATTGTTCATGAGGGAGAAGCAACCAAGACAACCTTACACATTCTTTCGTCACATCCGGGGTATTCCTAGCCAACCAGTGAACCAGCGGGACCGCCCGAGACAATAGCGCGCAAATACCG